>MCFC01000127.1:0-24121 GCA_002105065.1 Naematelia encephala
TTACGTTCTTCGTACACGCTCTACAGACGAATCAACAAGTTCAACTCCAACCGATTTAACAGATACAGAAAAGGCATTGGTCGATAGGATCATAAGGGTCGATCAGGCGGGTGAATTGGGCGCTAATTGGATTTACAGAGGTCAGGCATTTGGGAGTAGATTAAGAGGTGATTTGAAGACTGTTAAGGATGTCGAGGTGAGTTCTGTGGTTTTAAGTCTTCGAGCTTGGGTCTTGAGTCTTGGGTTCTGGGTTCTGGGTTCTGGGTCTTGGGTCTTGGGTCTTGGGTCTGATACTCGTTCTCAACTCTCGATGATTTTGGTGCTTTTATGTGGTGCAGATCTCCTATGGCATGTATATCCCTCGATATCTAATCTTGCTCCTTTCTATCATGTACTTGGTACTTGCTCTTGGGTCCTATTTACTTATTCATGATCCCTCTTTGATATAACATCAACCTATCAGTGGATCTCGCTGATACATCCACCACCCCTTCAAACAGGAAATGTGGGAAACAGAAAAACATCACCTCGATACCCTCTCTCAACTCCGACTGCAACATTCAGCTCGACCGACACTCTTATACCCCCTCTGGCAAGGCATGGCATTTGGTTTAGGCACCGTCACTGCTTTGATGGGTAGGGAGGCCGCAATGGCTTGTACTGAGGCTGTCGAGACTGTTATTGGGGAGCATTATGACGAGTGAGTAGTAGTTTGATTCATTCATTTCTTACACTCGTTTCTATTCTTGAGCTTTCTTTGACTTCCTTGTCTAATCGAGTGAGAGAGTGATATCCATTCACAGTCATCTTCTTCTGGTTCCTTGTGTATTCATCCTTATCTTGTACCTTCCTATCCTATACTATCCAATCACATCTCCACACCTACCCTCGTTATAATAATCACACTTTGTTTACAGAACCTTTAAAAGAGCTTTCTAACGACCTACCTAAATAGTCAACTAAGAGACCTAAAGCCTCTATTGGAAAAGAACAAACATCCATCACTTCATCTAATGAGTGATATCCTTGAAGAATTCAGAGACGACGAGTTAGAGCATCTCGATACCGCCGTCGAAGAGGGAGCTCAGAAAGCTCCGGGACATAGTCTTTTGAGCGCTGTTGTTGGGTTTGGGTGTAAGGGCGCTATCAAGATTTGTGAGAAGATTTAGTTTAGATTACCGCTATGCCTTTGAACTGGCTGGGGAGAGAGAGGAGATGAGCAAGACGATCGAATAAAAGCAGAAGATGATAGGTCAGACGGACGGACGGACGGACGAGTTGATAGGTTACGTGGCACAAGTTCAAGTGTTACAAGGTAGTACTCGAGTTATGAGAGAGAAGACGACCAGAAGACCAGGTCAGAGTAGTATGATTAGATAGTCCAAAGGCAGAGATTGATAGTTGAAACGACAGAGGTAAATAAATCCCTTACACAATGCATGTAACAGCTAGTCAGGTTTAATTAACCAAAACCACCCTCGAAACCTGTACATTTGTGCAAAGAATCTGTACGCGTCTATTGCTCACGCAAAGATTCTGTATAATTCAACAGCTCACGCAAAGAACCTGTACATGTGGACTGCATACGCAAAGATGATACAATACCACTACACCCACGCCGCCTTCGCCGCCAAACGCTCACGCCGAGCCCTCTTCGATTCTTTGCCTCTTGGCAGGAGTTCCATTCCCGTTCACGCCATTCGCCTTACCATTAGGCGAAGAGTCTCTTGAAGGCATGTGCTACAGGCCATCAGCGCCAACTCCAAGCCAACATCTCAAAATGCCACCAAACTCACTTGTTCCAACAGCTTGTCGAGAACAGCTGATTGTCCAACCTTGAGATCACCAGAGTGGATACCCTTGTGATAAATACGCAAGATCATGTCGACATCCTCCATAGACTGTGTACGAACATCCGCCAACTCCTTGATCTTGGCCGTAGCGTCCTTGATCTAACAAAAAGTCAGCACTCCATCTGTATGCACAAAAACTAACCTGTTCGTCGGTCATGTTCAAGTCGAGCTGCTCAACTCGTGACTTGACAGCATTCCATCCAGTCAATCGGTGACTACCAAATCAGCACTAGCAAAGGAGGTATGATACGCCTGACTCACCCAATCGAAACGTATCGTGTCATTCCAAAGTCGCTCGGGTTCAGGATCTCGTATGTTGAAGGGTTGGCCAGGATTGCCTTGGCGTGGATACCAGCCTTGTGAGTGAATGCGCAGAAACCGGTAATGTAGTTGTTACTGACCCTGTCAGCACGCCATACACAGAGTCTCCGTCAATAGCCAAACTCACAATGGAACTTGGATCTCGACAGCCTCGGCGACAAGGTTCTCAATCTCTCGGAGCATGGGAAGGTTGTACTTGGACTTGACGTATTCGGGGTCTGCGACCATCATACGGGCAATAAGCCCACCAAGAGGTGTGATACCGTTACGTTCGCCGATTCCAAGCTACTCTATTCAGCAAACGCGCAAAATTCGGCCACGAGATCGCAACTCACGACGGAAGTATCGACGTGAGTTGCTCCAGCCTCTATTGCGGCGTACGCATTGGCGATAGCTGTTTTCACTTAGCATATACTCAGATCCCGAAGGAGCGACTCACCACAACCAGTGTCGTTATGGAAATGTGTTTCGATATCACAGCTGACAACTCCTCGCAGGGTTCGGACGAGCTCGTAGACCTGTCTAGGGTCTGCACATCCGACTGTGTCGGCAACACCGACCCGGTTGACACCGACCTTGTCGACAGTGCGGTAGATGGACAAGAGGTCGACGAGTTCGGACCGGAACGAGTCTTCTGATGAGAATCGGATTTCAATGCCCTTGGACTTGACAAATTCGATGACCTCGATGGCGCTGGAAGGATTAGCACGCGCCAGTTGGAACGAGTAGAGCAGTTCCAAGGGTCGGAATGTGGAATTTTGCGAGCTTGTGCAGGTATTGTACATGCGATGCGGCGAAACAGTGACGCCATGAATGATTTCTAGGAATGTAAACTCACGTCTTGGTGATCCAAGTCATATCCTTGCCATGCGAATGTTCCCTCAAGAAAGACGAAGTTCCAATGACGACATCCACACCATCAACACCTAATTTATCAGCTCTAGATCTCGACCCATGTGAATATACGAAACATCATCCTTTGGGATAATTTGGGACAACCCAGACTCACCAGTCTCAACTGCCAAACGGGCATCGTCCATGTGACATCGGATATGAGTGAGGATCTTGGTGCGCTTGAGACCGAGCTTGCAGATTGCTTCGCAGTGTGCCTTAGATTCAGGCGAAGCAGCGGGGGAGGTGAGCTCGATGTATTCGACGCCGAAATCGTCAAGCCTTAGTATATTAGCCACAGAGCAGCAGAGGGCGATTTGGCCTTTGGAAAATAGAGTATGGAAAAGACGATCACGGGGGAGGGATAAGTGAGGCCCAGAAAGAGAGCTAGGGATAACACTAGGAGACTCAAGCAAGATGGAGCAAGTCTGACAGGGAACAGGATAGGATCGGATGGTGCAAGGGATGAGATGTGGGGATATCGATACCGTTCGTCAACTCACATTCTGGCAATCTTGATCTTGGTCTCGAGTGTGAAAAAGGCGTTTGCGAATTGTTCTCCCTCTGATATCACGTTAGCACCCATCGTACACACTTGGACCTCTTCCTCGTTCTCCGCTGCTGCTTCATCTTCCTTCTTCTCGGCTTCTTCTTGTCCTTCGTCTTCCGCTTTCCTCCTCCTCTTTCTGTTGTACTCAGTCTCAACTCACCTCTAAGAGTTGATTCAATAATCTATTTGAAACAAAATCATCAACACCCAATCATCCATTTCTAGAAAAAGGCAAAGTGAAAGAACAGAATGTACATACCTTCCAATTCGATGTATTACTCAGGAAATCAGAAGGACGAGCATACAAACCCTTATGAGACTTGACACTAGGTGGGGCCTGTGGTGTGCTCGAAGTCTCATTCAGAGATGGAGGAAGCGCAGGTGCAGACGTATCAATCGCTACCATCTCTTCGGTTGGATGACCATTGGCGTGGCCATTGGTGGTAGGTAGAGGTGTGGGGCACATTGTTCGGATTCGGCAGAAACCTTTTTACTTTTTTCTTTTAGGGGAAAGTGCAGATGCAATATGTATTGGATGGGATGGGATGAATATGGATGCGCTGCTTGATGGAGATGTAGCACGAGATTGGATTGTGCTTTGTTTTGTGTATAAATCGACTGGAGAAGTGAGTCGCCGTGACGAGCGAGAAAAAAAAAAAAAACTAAACCCGAGTCGCGACATTGGGACAGGAAAACGCGGAATTTGATCCCGGCAATTCGGCTTTCGGTCATTCATTGAATCGTAATCTCAACTCTCAAAAGTCAACAGCAGCCATGTCACAGTGTATCTAATTGCATCGCATCATTCACTCATGCTCAAAGACCTACAATCCTGCTTAAAAACCTATTGCTATTGTGCCCAACCTAAACTAACACCTTCATCCCACGTCTCTCCTCTCAAAACCTCTTTATCCTCTCCTTCAACCTCCCAAACACCACTCAAAACACCATTAGGGCCCGAATCAGTGACTTGTCCCAAGGTAGCTATGAACGACTGTAAACTTGATAATACAGGACGTTTGAGTTGACCCGTCTTGGCTGTTGATTTGGGCGATGATGGTACTGGTATCGTATAGCAGTTGGTTACGCCGATTGGATTCCGTACGGAGCCTTGAGGGTACAGTGTCAGTGAGAATAAAGTCGCATGACCTGGGGGCTTGTCAGCTTTGAACGAGACTAGACTGATCCCGCCCGCCAGAAGATATACAACTTGATGACTAGAAAGCAGACAACCAGACAACCAGATAACCAGACAACCAAACAACCAAATGACCAGATAGCCAGATAACCAGACAAACCAGACAACCAGACAACCAGACAACCAGACAACCAGAAAGTAGATAATCGGATAACCAGACAACCAGTTGGCCAAAAAACCAGATGAAGAGATAGCCAGATAGCTAGAGAACCAAATAGCCAGTCAAAGAATTTCAAAAAGACTTACCTCCCCATCCGGACCAATCGCGAACTTCAGCGACTTTTCCAATACCGCCTTCTGCCTCTGACAACACACGCATCTCTCTACCTCCTTTTTTCTTGAACAATCCACCTCGTTCAGATATGGGCGCAGCGACAAGAACCAGATCATCAAAGATGTACATTGTCAGTACATCTTCTTTGCGCTGCTTGGTCCGTTGAGAGCTTGGTGTGGTCGGGCGATCAAGTTGAGCTAGATTTGACGCTACAGAGGGTGAACGTGCAGGTGAAGTGGCTGATGAAGGTGAAGTTTGAATGAGAGAATTTGATCTTGAAGGAGCACATGATGATGACGATGACGTTACTGAGAATGCAGAGGTACGACATGTGGAAGGTGTCAACGTCGCGGAAAAATCCCATGGTGATGATGAGGTGGCAGATGAAGGTGCGGAAGAAGAAACGGTCGATGAGATGCTTCCTCTTGAACTGTGTAAACTACCTGCTCGACCTCGTATAGGTAAATCCTTGTGGACTCTGACTACCTGCCCGTGTCCTACGAGTTTACGACCACGTACTGCCAAGGTAAACCCATCAGGAAGTCCATGAAGGCGCGACTCGAGCGATTGCAACTGCTCTAAATCGTCTTCTCGGGCCTTGCTCGCTTGTAAAGTTAAGATGATACTCTCGGTGGTTGAGAGAAGTGATAATATCTCGGGATGCGCAGGATGAGGATGTGGCGTCACGTCCAGTAATCGCTAGGATTTTCTCAGTAAAGATTCTTTGTAAACGCATACTGAAAAACTCACTTTAAGGAATAACGGATACTTTGTCAACCGTTGAACAGGTTTCAGAAGCATACTTCCAAGACTCATACTCCCTAATACCTCTTCCTTCATCTGCATCCTCACAAACTCTCCAAACACACTCTCGGGATCTCGTACATTGTCCTCAACGAGTTGTACCACCGCTTCGAATCGTAACAGGTACCATTCGTGAACCTCGAGTTTGGCCACCCAAGCCTTGAACATGGCTACGAAAGCTTGTAGGTCGAATACCTCTGTACGACGACGCATGTCACGTTGCGTCGTGGCGATGGTACCATGTGCATGGGCAACTCCCTCGAGGCAATCGAACAATTCCGTAATACGTGATGGAATACCATCAATCCATTTCCCTTGAGGAGTCTTGAGCGGAATAGCAAAGAGGCGTAAAACTGTTCGCATGGATTTCACAAACGCGTGCTCGGTCTCGCACATCTCCCAAATGATTTCTTGACGTTTCACTTCCAGTGGTCCGTCTATCGCCAATACCCGACGATATGTCTCATCGTTTGTCAGGCTGGAACGCCATGTCGAAGTAGGCGTGACGAGTCCAGGTGAAGAAGGTTCGAGCGACTTGCTATAGCCTGACGAAGCTACATCGAAAACTTCTCGCCTCTGTCTTGGTCGAGGTTCAGGAGTGAGATGCATGTCGCGCTGAGCAAGGCGTGGCCGACGTGGCGGAGTTGAATTCGGTTTGCGCGACAACGAAGTCTGTCTAACAGGAGTGACGTCGATATTCAGTGGTTCAGGCCACCCGTGGTCTGACATCGCTGGTGCTCCTGGTACTGGACGATGATTACGCGGTCGATCAGGTAATACGTCGTGAAGGAAGGGCATTGGGTCTGATATTGGTGTTTCGTCTGCCTCTTGTGGATCCCCACATGCCCAGAAGAATCCGCTACTAGCACTTGACATCTTGTACATACCCTGAGCTTCGACTTGAGACCAAGGCTGATTGAAGTCGAGGTTCGCCACGAGTCCCTTGAGCGCTGACAAGCGGCGTTGCGCAGAGTCACGTTTCCTTCCCATTGGTGCGGAATCGATCGCTGATGCTAGGGTCTGCGTAGGAGCTACAATTTCTCTCGATATCGGAATTGATCGAGCAGTTGGAGTGACGTCGGAGACTGTAGAGATCGAATCTCCAGATGGCGACGTAGAGCGAAACGGAGCCACAGGAGGTTGAAGATCTCTAGGTGAAGGTCGGATGGAAGATCGCCTTGGTCGTGGTGGGGTGTCTTCTTTTTCTACTACAATTTGGACGCTGTCAATTAAAGGCGAGTAAATGGCTCCGGTACGCTTGCTGTTTGGACTAGCTATTTGGGTATCGACTGACAGTGGTAGTGCGGGTAGTAGTTTACCGCTTGACACGGGGCGGGACTTTCGCCTAGGAGGTGGGGTCGAGACGCGTTGCGAAGACGACGAGGATGACGAGGACGAAGATGAACGACTGATAGGTGGGGGCGATACGGGACTTGCGAGCGAGTGCATGGCGGGAGACGGAGGGAGAGGTGGTACAGGTGGTGCGGGTGCTGGGCGCGCGGGTATGAATGAAGCCTGGTACGCGAGCGGAGTCGTCGCATGTCTGCGCATCTTTGAAATATCAGCTGGCCTAGTTCTGGTTCTGGTTCTGGTTCTGGTCATGATCCTGATGTCCTGGTTCTGGTTGTTTTTGGCAACTCACAGATTCCCGCGACAAAGATAAAGGTAGTGGTGGTGCTTGTGTCCCGAGACGCGGTGGTGGTGAATTCGAGCGAAGCGAAGGCATCGTTCTAGACGACACTGTATTTGGGTCAATGGTTAATGATTCTTTGTTCTTTGTTTCTCTGTATCAAACGAGACCAAGGGAAAACGAGGTTGTGTGAGTGTGATCTCGTCCAGGACCTGCCGAGACGAGATTTGGGTGGAATGAAGGATAGACTAGGCGGATTTGAGTCCAGACCGACAAGCCTCGCCGAATCTATCGACTGAGGGGGATCCGTTCCTCACAGAGGTTTCGGATTTTGTCTATTCTGTAAATAAAGAGGAATGAGTATGGAATAGGGAATAGGGACTAGGGAATGGGGGAGGGGGAGGGGGGTAGCTGAGACGAAAGGGGTCAGTGTGTGAGAATAGTGAGTGACAAGAAAAGAATAGTCTGTATCTGTATTATCATGGTCATGGGTCATCTTGCTTTTGGGCTTCGGGCTAGTGTGGAAGGAAGAGAGAATGTAAGGGAAGGACCTCTGCAATGCGATGCCCGAAGGATAGGGTGGGATAGGATAGGATAGGGTAAGGATAGCCTCTTTTCTTTCGCAATGGCAGCTGTGCAGATCCCTATGAGACTACTGATCTAGACGTGTCCTTTGTACAAAGGTCGCCGCTTTCGGGGGACTCGTCAAACGTAACGGGCCCAGAGTGGTTTGTTTCGAGTGAGGACGCGTTTGATGGTGAAAGAGTTCTACGTCCACCATCATCAATCCCCACGGACATGTAGCCTGTGATCCGTGGGCTATTGCGTGTGAGATCCCTTTAGGTCCACTCTCCCGGCTGGGTCTGCTCCATGGGGTGCACTTTCCGAACTCTTCGGCTTGAGTATTCTCTCATTGCATTCTGTATAGTAAAAAGTTCTTTTTTAGAAGAAAGAAGTAAAGAAAGATGCCACGAGCCGGACCAGGCACGGATGACGAGCTCTTTCGTACGAGTCTCCGCAAATGCCGCTGCGATCGTGACCTTTTTGCTTGCTCAGCTTTGCCACCTCTTTCTTGTCATTTCATGTCTGCAGTCCGTCGTCTAGCCACCCTCTCTAATCACCTCGTAACTCGATCTCTCCCGTCTCAATTCAATTCTCCTGTAGCTACATCATTCAAACTGGGTTCCGCACTTTCTACAACCACATCACCCGAAATGTCGGCGTCTGTAAAACAGCTCGTGGATAGTTCTATCGCAGACAACAAGGTCGTTGTATTTTCTAAAACATACTGTCCTGTACGTTTACGCTCTATATACAATGATGTGCTAGAGGCTGATTTCCTGTTTGTATGTAGTACTGCAGACGTGCTAAGCAGATATTGACTCAAGAGACTGATAATGTCAAGATCTTCGAGTGAGTGAAAATATATCGATAGACATCTCTAGCTTAGTGGAATCAAATCGCTGACAATGACACCTTGAAAAGGCTCGACGAAGAGGACAATGGATGTAAGTTCCACATCCTCCAGATACCTATTTGCCTAATGGATAGTGCTGATATGCGTCGGTAGCTGAAATCCAAGCCTACCTGAAACAGCTTAATGGTCAAGGCACAGTTCCCCACGTATACATTAATAAGGAGTTTATTGGTGGATGTTCTGATCTTCAGGCCATCCCCACGGCCAAGCTCAAGCAGAAGATTGCTGCTTAGAGTGTTATAGTCATAGCCCTAGTTCAGTCGTAATGCATTATTTTGCCCAAGTAGTGACACCCAAAAAGTGACGGGAGTATATTCTCCACGAACGGGTTGATCGGCGGTTAGAGCCGAAAGGCAATTCAAGTCTCGTCGTGAGAGCATAGAATCAATCATCTTTGCTCTTTGCTCTTGTACTTGATAGAATACGTGTACTACTAGTTAGTTGGGGTTCCAGAGTCAATGTCCGCCTGGGAATCGTATCCTTTCTAGCCTTGATCTTCCTTTGATCCAGGAAAGATCTTTTCAATATCAACTCCCGCCCAGCACCAACAACCTGATCGACAACAATAGCAAAGTGCTGGTCGACCCTTGGACCCAATCCCAATCTACCAAGCGCTAGCGAAAACAACAACACTTTTTTTTTTCTGCGTCGGCGTTTGGCACTCTCAATTCACCTCGCATAACAAACCGGCAAGGGCGACATGGTATTGCCTGCAAGGGATATTGGGGTGCGCGCAGGGGAATCTAGTGGATCTCAATCCGCTTTCGTCGTCCGTTTCCCAGAGGATGTATGGGGTCTACTGGAAAGTTCCGAAGGGGTTACAATTTCAATGAAAGATGGCATGGTGAGTGGTTGATTATGGTGGTTGAAGCTTATCAAGTAGAATCTCCGCATACCAGGACAAGAAGCCATCAAACTCACTTCACAACCTACCGGCACTCCATCTGAACTACACACTCTCACTTCTGGCCCTTCCCCTTCTCTCGCCCCAATCGCTATAGCGAATGCTCGACTGACTGTACCTCTCACCATCGCCTCGTCGTCTCGCGCAGCCGATAAGCTCAAAGCTCAGAATGCAGCATTTGACAAGGAGCGCAAACAGCGTGCTGACAGAATCAATGGCAACGGCAATGGGAATGGAGCAAGTGCAGCACCGAGAACGAAAGCAGTTGAGCACCTCAGTGCACAGCAAGCGACACCTATGGCAAGGACGCAGAGCTCGCCAGCTGCTACTCAACCGATGATACCGCTCAAGACCAGGGTCATACAGCTTTTGGCACTAGGTCCGACAACCATGGATGATATGATGCATCGCGTGGGTGCGACGGAAGAAGAGGTCATGCGAGTTGTCAATGTCGTACGTCCCTACTTTCTCACTCCCTCCCTCCCGCCTAGAGGCCCCTGGACGCTGATGAGAGTATATCAAGGTCGGACGCAAGACATCTTCCTTGCCAGACAAATACACTCTCTCAGCCAACCAATACTCCAAAGTCAAGCTTGCGCAATGGAAATACACATACGCAGAACGGCGCACCGTAGCTACATTGGCACGCGCAGCATTCGACGAGCTGGGTTTACCAGCGGATGCGGAAGAACGAATAGAGCTTGAACGAAAGGAAGCAGAGGGATCAGGAAGCGGTTCGAGCAGCAGTGAAGAAAGACCTCCACCACCACATACTCCCGAACCCCAATCTCACCGACTACTGAGTCCCGCCAAACATTCCAAAGACAAGATACAGATTCCCAAGAGTGGTGGTGGTGGTGGATTGATCAGCAAGCAAAAAGCAAAGTTCGCAGCGGAGAAAAGGGCAACATCGTTACCTAATGTCAAGGAAGTTTTGGCCGGTCGAGATAAAGACAAAGACAAAGAAAAGCCACGAGTTGACAAGGATAGACCAAAGGCAAAGAGCAAGCTGGGAGAGGTTATCCAGCCAAAACGATCGCAAACTCCGGATGTAGGCAAGAAGCAGAAAGAAAAGCATACAGCGGGTGTAGAGAAAAATCAAAATCAGAATGGAGCGCATACATCTGATGTAGGGAAGAATCAGAAACAGAATGGGAAACGGAAAAGAGAGGATATACAAAAACGAGCTTCACCTGAAAAAAGGAAATCGCCAGAATATACTTCATCATCAGCCTCTTCATCCGACGAAGAACGTGGTCGACCAAGAGAACGTAAGTTGAGTTCAACGACGACGAATATCAAGACAACAAAGGTCAAGCCAGTACCAGTACCAGCACCGGTATCACGAGATACATCTTCATCTTCCACAACACCAGCACACGTACACGCACACGTATTACCATCTAGACCTAGAGCACTTGATAGTCCAATACCGAAACGAAATCCACCTCCTTCACCACTATCCTTAAGTTGCTCCAATTCAATTTCAAAGCCAGAACCAGAACCAGAACCAGAACCAGAACCACGACCACGACCAGAACAGCAGCGACAGATACCAGAATCAGAACCTCGACGACCTGGATCAGGATCAGGATCAAGACCAGAACCAGAACCACAACAACTTAGGGAAAGATATGACGAGCTTTTCCCAGCTTATCAACTTCTGACTAAACGTCTTGCAAAGGTACATGCAGCTGCTGAAGGAAGTGGAGAACCGGCTGGTGTTGGTGTAGAAGAGGTTGAGAAGATGGTTAGCAAGTGGGAGAAGTGGCATAATGAACTGGCGGGTATACGAAGATGGTTCGCGGAGGGATAGAGGATGGATGATGGATGACATGAGAGGTTAGTCACGGGAGATGTTGGTACAACAAAGAATGGACGACTACCTACAGGGACTCGAAGGTGGTTCGTCAGTAGAGGACGATTTGAGAGCATATTAAGGTGGTTCACAGAGGGATAGAGGGACGATTCGGAGGTTATATGGAGGTGACATAATGAGGAATAGAGGGACGATCTGAGGGTTATATGGAGGTGAATGAGGAATAGAGGGACGATTCGGGGGATATATGGTGATGATGTAATGAGGAATAGAGGGACGATTCGGGGGTTTGTATGGAAGTGATTTTATTGAGGAATGAAGGACCACAAAACGACAACAAGAATGGTCAGGCAGCATGTGGCAATCTGGACATACGGAGATGGTTTATATGAGGAATGATCAAACGACAAGATTCATTGCAAATGGAGCAAGCAGCATGTGCATGTGGCAGGCAGTTGGAGCATGAGGGACTGTTGTTGGTAATTGGATCAGTGGGGTAAATAGGGAGGAATCTATTGTGTTGTTGGTAACATGTAATGACATGATGACTCTTCATTATTCGCAGCAAAACGAGAAAGCAGCAGTAACAACAGCAGCAGTAGTAGCAGCAGCAGCAGCAGCAGCAGCAGCAGCAACAACAACAACGACAACAATACTTCTGGGGAGAGGAAAGTGGAAGACCAAAATAGGATGATAGATCAACAGACAGCCACAACAAGTTACACCTGTATGATTGTAAATTGTAAATTCAGCGACCAAAAAGTCTCAGTGTGTTTCATCGTGTTTCACTCTTTCTATCTGACAATTACAAAAAGCTATTGCACTGTATAATTGTGTGATTGTGTGATTATACTTGTAGAATCACGACAAGATATGTCTGAAGATCCATCAGGTTGGTCCCTTACCGAGTCTGATCCTCAGATCTTCACACAATTACTACTTGGCCTCGGCGTAAAAGGTCTTCAAGTGGTACGTCTGCTTTTTCCTCCCTTCTCCCTCTTACTTTCTCTTTCCCCCTTCTTACTTCCTTGCATGCAGGTATCCACTGCTTCATCATCTTTAATCCCATTTCCTGTCCCTAAATACCGTTGTACAAGAAACAAGAACAAGGCATGCTTGACTTAGACTTGCCAAAGGTCTTAGGATCATCTGTAGTCGGGTGGTTAGCTCGACTAACACTTTTAGGATGACTTATACTCGCTCGATCAAGAGACTTTAGCAGCCCTCAGTCCTATACACGCCCTCATCTTCTTGTTCAAGTATGTCGGTGAGGGAGAAGGCGCAGAACGCGGTGGTGTAGAGGTAGATGGTGGAGAGAGCGGCGTGTGGTTTGCGAATCAGGTGAGCTTTTAGTAACTCGGCTCGGAGGGGGGGGGGGGGGGGGGAAAGGTGTATTGCCGTACTTGGGGCGCTTCGAGGTTATGCAAAGGGCTTTGGCGCGCCCCAAGAACAAGACTTTATCCCAATCAAGGAGACGTTGGACTGGGGAGAAATGTCTATCCGACTACAGCGATACTAAATTACAAGCTGAACCAAACAAGGTGATCAACAACAGCTGCGGGACCCTTGCCGCTCTGAACGCTGTGAGTCGTTCCTCTATGGCTTGCATCCAGAGGCTTATTTTCCAAGGTCATGAATATTCCACCTGTGAAATCCCTTTATCCCGGCGAATCAATTGAGCTCGGAGTAAGTCTGTGGTTTTTGTTTTTGTTGTCATATTCAGAGACCTCGCTGTGCATGATACTAGAGATCTTGCTGATACATAAACACAACAGGCCGAGCTGGAAAATTTGCGCGATTTTGGCGCAGGTATGACACCCCTCGAGTACGTCTTTCCATCCCATCCTATCCCATCCCATCCCATCCTATACAGAGAACTAAGACTGACTGCTCACAGTCTTGGCCATGTACTCTCATCGTCTGACCTCATCCGCGAGACCCACAACTCATTTTCGAAATCTTCGCCATTCTCCTTGGACCCTTCAGCCAGCTCGTCTCGCGAGAAAGAAGACGCATATCATTTCGTCGCGTACATCCCCGTCACAGGCGTGTTATACGAGCTTGACGGGCTAAGGACAGGCGCTGTAATGCACGCTGCTGTCGATGAGGGTGAGAGTGAGGGTTGGCTGGCCATAGCACGCGATACGATCGAGCAGCGAATAGCTACTTATCCACCTGGTTCAGTAAGTATGGAACACTCACCATCCACGGCTCTTCTAGCTATGCTTGTTTTAAAAAAAGGTATCGCTGACGCTAATACCCATTCAAAAGGTCATGTTCAATTTACTCGCAGTACGGTCCGAGGCGATCCCGAGATTAACACGTCTGTTGAAGGATCCCAGCATAAGCGAAGGAGATAGATTACAGCTACAAGAACAGCTAGAGCATGAGCTGGTCAAGAAGGAGCGAGGACGCGTAGAGAACGCTTTGAGGCGCAATAATCTTCTCCCAGCTGTATTCGCCCTCTTGAAAGGTTTAGGGCAAAGTGGCACTATGGGTCAGTCTCTCTCTCTCTCTCTCTCTCGCAAATCAATACCAGTATTGTAACTTAGATGCTGATAAATTCAGGCAAGATCCTGGAAGAAGCCAGAGTAAAGGGACGGGAACGCAAAGAACGAGCGAACAAGAGAGGAGAAGAGTGATCAACTCAATGTCAGCTATTGTGTCAAATCTTACAATCATGCATGCTGGGTGTTGTCCTTCGACTTGCATATATGCATCTACAGAATGCATTCATCTGCGAATTGTATCAGAACAAGAATGCGCAAAAAAGAAATGATATGAGTGGGATTCGAACCCACGCCCGAAGACTGCGGATAGGATCAAAACCTGAACACAGCGCCATAACCACTCGGCCATCATACCCAAATTTAACCGATAATCTTTCTTCCGTGTATGTTCATATAGTCATTGCGAAAAGAATTCCACACCGTCGTTTGCGGGAAGCTCCAAATGGATGAGGGCCTGCCTGCATGCCGAACATACAATGCATCTGAGGCAGACTAATCACCACTGACTCGACAGCTCAACCTCCATTTCAAAATCAGTAAGAGCTACAACTATCGAAACCGAAATTACGACCAGCAAGAACAGTGTCCAGTGCTCTCTTTAGCTTCAAATTTATATCTTGAGCCGATGTTCTGTGTGCGTGTTCACAATCGTTCCGCTGATTAGGGTCGGGTTCAACTCAAAGGGAAATGTGATATCAGAACCGGAATGTAGAATAGCTCAACCAATTTGTCCTTTACTGGTACCGGATCCACTCGATGTCAAAGTAGATTCATTTTAGCCCCGCATTTAATTTTGCATCACATCTATCGCTTCCTAGGCCTAATGGTGCGCCTCATCCTTTGGCAGGTCCTGCTCCAAGAAGGTCAAGAACTCCTCAGCGCTCTCACCACCCTCAGTAGGAGCCGCGGTCGAGGTGGTCGTAGAACCGATCACAGGCTCTTCGGCGTCAAACTTGGAGAGCTCGCCAGCAAGGTCAGTGGGGAGCGCGGGAGGCTTGGGAGGCTTGGGCGCAGTGTAGTTGCGGACGAGACCGGTGTGGGCATCTTTGGCCTGTGAGTTGAAGTGGGTGAAGGGCAGTTGACAGAATCGTCGGAAATATACGGGGCGAGGGTCAAGTAGGCGAGATGGTGTTTATGGATTTTAGATAGTTGAGGAATGTATGATGAGGGTGTCGTGAAGATGGAAGAAGCGAATGATGGTTAGAGAGAGGGAGTGAACGGATTATAACCATTTGGGAGGGAAGGGCGGAAAATCAGCATCGGCTCCTAAAATCCGGATCGGACTGACCTGAGGAGCGGGCTTGTACGACTTCAATTGACCAATGTAGAGATCCTGGATGATATCTACCCAAATATGTTAGCGTGAGAATCAGTTAGAGACTGCCTTGATGAATACCTACCCTTTCGAGAAGCCGCCGAAACGGAAAAGGATCGGGACAATGAGGGAGCAGCTCGTCGAGCCTGCAAAACGGTCAGCGCATAGACAAAAGTGGTTGACAGAAGTACAGACACTTACACCGAGGCGGATGATAGAAGCCATTATGGGCGATGCTGGAACAAGGTTGATAGGAAAATGAGAAGACGGAGGACAGGGATGTTGAGGTTCGGAACTGCAAGGAGATGTGCGCCTAAATACAGAAGAGGCACAGAATGTCTCGCGGGCCTAGTCTGCCATCTGTTTCACGAAGAGAAGATCATCTTTCTTCCTCACTAAGCTCGCTCATGCATACAAGTGAGACCATATCCGTCAAGTAGACATGCAGACTACAACCATATCCACGAGCACTGGTGTGCAGCCGGAACGGCGAGTGTCAAAGCACTAGCTCAGTGAATTTGAGTCTGGCACCGGAACGCCATAGAACGTCGACATCCTGATCTATCATGCATTCATCTTCTTACTCAACAATCCTTCCAAGACTCGAGTCAGACCGTGTGAATAAGCCGTCCCTTTTATAACAAGGAGGGTGGCCGCCAGACGGCAGATGTCTCGCTCGTCTTCGACCCCCGCTCCGAAGAGACAGGGGGAGACGGTCAACGCTCTGCGGCCGAGGAATGTCATCATGTTTGTAACTACCAGCTCAGTCAGCCCATGTACTTGAACAACCCAATCGAGTCAACTCACGAATTGGAAGGATGAGAAAAGTCTCAACCTGTTTGACCGCTTGTTTCGACGGCGGAGGACTCTGTCAGTATCAAAGGCTTTAAATGCCACGCCATTGCGCACCTTACCCCGGTCATATACCAGTCTCACCAGCGGGTCCGGTCTAGATACCGATTACATAGCAGCTCAGGCCCTCATGTCGAGGTATGATGACTCGTCCCAGGAGCGAAGACTCAAGCGGCTTGCTTTGGAGGAGCAGCTTCGGCAGCTGGACGAGGAGGAGAGGTACGTGTGGGTGCAAGCACCCGCTAACTCTGCAGACGTGCATCGCTACCTCCAGGACGATTTCCTACCTCTTCAGCTCCGGTAGCATCGTCGAGCTCTCATCTCTCATCCTACGGTCATTCTTCTCAGTACCCTGCTGGATCTCAATGGAGATATGACCCGCAATCAAGCCGGGCAGCGCCAGCTCCGCTCCGCTCGACGTACGAGTCAGTGCGAACCTCACCTTCCACAGTGGATGCTGTTCCTCATCGGCCCTTGAATCCATCGACGCCACCCTCACTTCAACTACCCACACCTCTGACTGCAACTTATCACCATGTACCTCTGCCATCTCCAACACAAGTGCATGATTATCTTGTCGGCCACATGAAGCAGCCCAAAGGCCTGCATACGGGATGGGAGATCGATGGTCGGGTGATAGATGTATTTCGCCTGTTTAGCGCGGTGGTCGAGGCTGGAGGGAGTAGCCAGGTGAGTGTAGAAGACGAGGACTGTCTGATACTAGGTGACTGCGAACGAGCAATGGACGGCAATCGCCAATGCAGTAGGTCTTTCGTCGATCTCGTCCTCGAGTGGTATTGCCATCGCTCAACATCTGCGAGTATTCTTTCTCCGAACCCTTGGAGGCTTAGAGGTGCTATGGGAAAGTACCAAGGCAGCTGATGATCGCTCGCGTGCATCTTCGACGACTTCTACGACCTGGTCCAACCTTCCCGCCGCTCAATCCTCCTCCGCGCCTCAATCGCTACCGAAATCACGTCCATCCTGGGCACCTGCTCTCCCTACGTCCGCGTCCACGAAAGAACAACCCGGCAGTTCTCATTTGGCATCCCGACAGAACGTCTCCGAGCCACCAGGATTCCACCACGCATCAACCTCCTCAGAGGCTGATTCTTATTATGCCACCGGCGCTCGCCAGAGTATCGATGTGCAGCGGATGCAAGCTGTCCACCAATCGACAGTCTCCTCCCGTTTAGCGAATGCGAGTCATTCGGCGACATCTCATCATGCAGCGCGTACCACGCCGTCTGTGCAGCGAAGCTCCCACTTGTCTTCCTCCGCTGTGCCTCGTCCCGGGGCAGGCATCTCTCGTGTCCCCACCTCGTCTTCTCGAACTACTTCGAATCCTGAGTTCCACACAAGTAACAACTCGCAGACAATACTGCCTACCACCGTCAGTCCAAGTATGCTGATGCTGGGACGACCATCGTCTCCGAGCCATACACCAACGCCTTCATCGGCGACCCTGCATCGCAATGGGCATTTGCCACTCCAACCAGCTCCCTTGCACCTTCATAACGGTCATGCGGCCGAAACTGCAGCACAAGGATCGTCCTCGAGCCACCAGCCTGTTGAAAAGGTCGCTCCGCTGAACCGTGTTGTTGAGAATGGTATGCGGTTCAATCCGCCTTCCATAAAATCATTTGAGGATCTGGTCAATTCTGGTGCTCTTCCTCTCCCTAAGCCGAGTCCTGAGCTGCAGATCGACAATACCGGGACGCTCCTACAGCAGTATGCTCGTCGTTGTCACGAGCTCCGAGCGACAATTCGAAAAGGGAAGAGTGATGATGCCAGAAAGCTTATCTATGCTGAGATGGTATTCTGGAACAAATTGCGTGAGTCAGCATACTTGCTCCAGGCTGATGGCAGTGACAATCCTGAAGCATAATCCCCACATCTCCATTCCCAGTGTCGATGATCGCCAGGCTCAAACCAGCACCCATCCGGCCTCCCTCCATCAATCATCCCTCAACAACACTACAGCGACTTCCGAAGGTCTACCGACCACAATTCCCGCTCTTGGAGATCCTGGAGACCCTAAAGGGCCCGAACCAGGCAAGAAGAGGCGCGGCCGACCACCAAGGGAGCGATTGCCCGGGGAGAAGCCAGCGAGAATCCGGAAGCCGAAGGTTTATCCACCGGGTGTCGAGCCACCCGCCAAACGGCCTGTCATTAGACCACACAAGCAGGCTTCTATGGAAGGTGGAGAAGGTTCAAACCTGCCGGACGACTCAATCCAGCAAGCAGCGCCATTTTCGCCTCTCTTGGCGGGCACTCCAATCACTCTGGCGCATGCGATGGCAAATGGGACGAGCGAGGCAATTGACACCAATTCAATGACGGTATTGGCGGTATCACAGGCAGGGTTGGGTACGGTGGAAGCAGGGAAGGTCGTACAGTCAACGGAATCTAGTCAAAATGGCTCAACCTCACAGGTCTTGCCTCCGCCTCCTCATCTCACAGAAACGACTTCTTCTGCACACGATACTGCCCCGTCAGGCCCTGCGGCGCCAATTTCTAAGCCCAAGAATCCGAAACATGTCGAAGCGGCGAGGCTGAGATGGGTGAAACGGCGAGAAGCTCTCGGTCTACCTCCCAAAGAGCCTAGGCCGCCACGTAAGGAACCCTCGAATTTACCACGACCATCGGGAACACCTATCCGACGAGTCCAGGCCGTATCCAATTCTGCTCCTCCCAAAGCAAAGATTAATCGCCCTATTCACACTTCCGTTTTCAGCATTAAACCTCCTGGAGCGTATACTCGTGCGAGTGACTACGCGCGATCCTTACCAAGCAACACCCCTGCTGAAGTCCATGCCTATCCGCCTTCACAGAAAATCGATGAGACGCATTCACCAAGAAAGGTTATCTCGCTTTCATCCGGAGTTCATGTCAGCCGTGCTAAGTTGCGTTCCCAGGATGCGAGGACGCCTATTCGCGTGGTCAAACGCAGAGAGAGCTCAGCCAGCCTACCAGCCGTATCGACATCTCAGACCGGCCTGATCTCGCTAAGTGAACCTCGACTTGCTGTCAGCAAGAGCACTCCGAGTGTGTCTTTTGCTGCACAACCCAGTTCCGGTCCACCTGCCAAGCGGCCGAGGCCAATTGTGGAACTACCCATGAAATCTGCTCTGAAGCCCTTCACACCGATTGCCGCACCGTCAGGCTTGCTTCGAAATGGTCACACTCGATTCACTTTACTTGGAAACGGATACAGATCAGGCGACGACGAAGACGACACAGATGATCCTATCGCTGGGGACCTGTTGGATACCTTACCACTGCCAACCACGCCACTGTCTACAAGATCAAAAACTTCTGGCGGTCAACCTGTAATATCCTTACGTTCGACGCGTTCATCGAGAGGCTCTGACACGCCGGTACCGTTGCATATACTCATGAGCCGGGATCGAAGGAAGTCAAGATCAACTGATCGAACGAACCCACGCTCTACCCCAAACATGCCTCAACCACTGGCGACTCGAACGTCTTCGGCGTCATCTCTGACAGCGGGCTCAAAGCCAAGCAAATCGTCTGGATCAGCGCGCTCACGACGATCTCGTATCATGCTACGCTCGCGTCGAGCTCGCTCCCTGGAGCCTGTGCGTCTTTCAAGCCGGATTCGCCCTACAAGTCGACCTACAATTGCTCCATTTGCAAAGACTTCTCCCCGCTCTGTAAAAAGGAGGCCTAGGTCGAGGTCGGTCGGATCGAAAGGACCCGGATCTTTGCGAATACACACTCCTTTAGCGCCCAAATCAGAGCCATCTCCCACGGAAGTTATATCGCCTCGGAGGCCCCGAATGATACCTGTTGTTGAGCTCGTTACACGGCGTCGCAGATCTGCTCTACCTATAGATCGAGCGCGGGTTGTGATCCCAATCAGTAGGACCCGACGAGCCAAACTGATCCAGCGGGGTGTTTATGGTGCGTTGGCATCTCTGGATTAAGTAATCGACTGACACAAAATAGACAAATTCCGGGACGATGACTCTGATTCTGAAGACCTCTCTCGTCGCCGTAAAGCTTACGTCTCATTGCGGCCTATCAAGCAGCTTCCCCGCAGCTCTGTGGCTCGCTTCGCTCGACCGCGAGATCCCGAACCTGTACCGCTACGTTTCCTGGCTCGACCTGGCCCCAGCATTCTTGAGCCTTTCAAGAGTATCCTTTCCGAGTCCAGCCTTCTCAATCGGTGTACTGAGCATAGGTGCGGTTGGAAAGGATGCGACGCTGTTCTTGGAAGCGAGGTCCTACTTCAGCGTCATGTCAATGCGAGAAATCACGCGGCGCTAGGGAGCTTTGCAGCCGGTATTCGTGGGACTGAGACGCTTTGGAGATGTCGGTGGAAGGGCTGCGAGGAGCCATGTTTCAGCACTATCGATGACCTAAAGCAGCATATAACAGCACGGCATATTTCGCGGACTCTGATTTGTCCTTATCCAGGTTAGTCACTCCGTGGATTCAGCTCCCGTGCTCATTAACTTTAGACTGTGGGTTGACTTCCCCCAATGTCTCGCACTTGTCGAGGCATGTCATGAAGCAGCACGACGAAGATCAGCCATTGCCCGACTCCAGTCTGCATACCCACCTGCCCCCGCCTTTCCCAATTCCTCTCGATCAGCCCTTACCCGAAGCAGCCAGGACCGATCTGCTCGCCTGTCCGATCATCCTTGGCACGGCCTACTCGTCTGCATATCGCCGAGAATGGGTCCGGCACAAGGTTCAAACGCATTGTTTGGCGGGCGACGATCCTGTCGTGCACGTCGAGCACCCTCCACACATGCTAGAGCATATCTCTGTATCATCCGAGTCTGTGCCTGACACAGACCCTGTTCACGAACGTGTTCGGACTGTTGTGGTGGAACTCCCAACAAGAAAACGGTCATTGCTAGGTCTCTGATTAACTTATGCATGTAAACTCATTTTGGCCCTCATCAGATCCCAGTTGTCCGGTTAGAACATTTATCCAGTGTCCGAAGTGTCCGGAAAGAAATTCATTCCGTGTCCGGTACGATCGATTACGCGCCGATTCGGCTTCGGGCATCAAAAATGGGCAGCAAACTAAAAGAGGTGACAGTTGCAAAGCCGGCGGGGGAGACGAGGTACGAGGTATATAAAGTAGATTGTGGGAACGTGCCCGCACATCAGTTGATTTGCGATATCGTGCTATGCCAACTTGGAGACGCCTGTGTCGATTCAAACTTCAACGCTCAAAGATGGCAGTGAGAAAGCAGCATTCAACTGTGTCCAGTCCGAGATCGTCGATCTCGAGCCAGAGTAAACGACCAGCACACTGGGTCAATGACAAGGGAACGGCATTTGTGAATCCGTGGGACTCGTACAAGGTGCCAGTCAGTAGTCATAATTCTCTATCTATTCCTGACTGGTTCTGACGAGAAACACTACCAGGCGTTTTGGCCTCTGTTCAAGGTTCGTGGTCTTTCTACTTAAAAGATTTCTGTACCCATCTGATGAGGTCCTTCTATAGTTTGTGAGACAGGTTAGTTGGATTCCCGTTACCTTTCCGTCCATGTCCAGTGGGAGACAGTTGGCTGAAATCGACTGAAACAGGTCGGTAAAGAACAACGCGATGATCCCGACTTTGAGCGAGCGAACGAACTTGTTCCTCAGGTCAAACCGGATTTCGGAATCAACGAACCAACGACCAAGCTGAAGGCTACGTGGTTGGGCCATGCTTGCTTTTTGGTCGAATTACCTGCACCCAAAGAGGGTGGGCGAGGAATCACGTTCTTGCTCGACCCTGCATTCTCGCACCAGTGTTTCCCCATACAGAGTACTTGGCTAGGTCCAAAGGGTCGATATACTCGTACGTCATTCATATCTCGTCTCTGCACGTCCCTGCAATGGGACTTGACTGATCTTCTTCTACAGCTGTACCATGTAGCGTGACAGAACTTCCAGAGATTGATGCGATCGTGAGCCGATCTATCAGTATTCGATCTCTTGACTGATCGAAACAAGGTCATCTCGCACAACCATTACGACCACATGGACCTATTCACTCTTAAGGACCTGTATGCTAGATCGCCTAGTCGCCCACCTACACTGTTCATCCCACTTCGTAATACTGCCACGCTGCAAAGCACTCTTCCATCATCAGCAAAGATCATCGAGATGGACTGGTGGGACGAAAGTGAATTCGTCGTCGAGGGGAAAGGGAGCGCAAAAGTCATTTGCAGTGAGTCATCCTTCTCCGCCTGTCATTGTCACTGGGCTGAGTAGTGCCAGCTCCAGCGCAGCATACGTGTTCTAGAATAGGTATCGATAGGGATAAGGCGTTATGGTCATCATGGGCTTTGCAAAGCATCACCAGCACGGGTCAGAAAGGCGCATCAGTAAGCCGTTCCCTCCCTATTCGATAACGACAAAGACATGAGTTGATTCAAGCAAGGCTTGGTTTGGTGGCGATACAGGTCAATAGTCACTTGTTCGGAAGTCTGATGGCAGCTCATCAGTATTAGGATACTCATATGTGGACAAAGACATCCACACGATCGATCCATCTTATCCGATCTGCCCAGCATTCACCGAGATAGGTGAACGTGCTGGCCCTTTTACTCTAGGCCTCATTCCGATCGGAGCATATGCTCCAAGACACCTCATGTCACCCGCCCACAATGCTCCGATAGACGCTGTTAGGATGTTCAAGGATGTCGTGAGTCGCCAATCAAAGTCACATCAGCTAGGTAGCTGACGCGTTGAACAACCAGAAATGTAAACAGGCCATCGCGATGCACTGGGGAACGTGGAGAATGGCTTTGGACCGGATCGCCGAACCACCACTCAAACTCGAAGAGGCACGCAAGGAGGTCGGAATGTCGGAAAACGAATTCAGCGTGTGCGCTATTGGAGAGACAAGAGCATACGACCCATAATACTAGTATCTGTAATCATGATGGACCAGGAGTGCAGCGTATCGCAGTCTCATGGACTACACGACAGGGTCAAGTGGTTTCGGTTCTAAATGCATGCAATGTTGTAATTAGCTCCAAACATCCGTCATAAGTCTCTGCGTCTCGGTCAGCACTGTATATTTGGCTGGTTGGCTGATAGTGTTCACTCACGTTCCGTTCCTTGAGCAGTTTCAACTCCTTTGCTCCCTCAACTTCTGCCGTACCTCCTTTTGCCTCGCCCAGCAAACGCATCAACCGCTCTTCAACCGCTTTCGACATGCTCTTGGCATCACCACAAATGTACACATATGCTCGTTTCTCCAGTATCAGAGGCGCCAGCTCTGCCCGAGCATCCCAAATTAGGTCTTGTACATATACTTTGCCTAAAAATCATCAGAATGCAACCCACACCACAGGGTAGATGGAGCAACTCACTGCCGTCTGGTTTGGTCATTTCGCGCGAGAAAGCCGTGTGCATTTTAAATTTGCCACGTAGCTCGGCTGCATACTGTGGCCATTCATCCTTGTACAAGAAATCCTCGGTCGACTTGCGGCAGCCGTAGAACAGGTGAAGAGGTGCCCAATCAGCCAAGGCATCCGGTCCATTCTTTTCGACGGCTTTTCTTGCGAGGGCAACTCGTTCTTGTACAAACCCTCGAAATGGTGCAACACCCTGCTGATTAGCGAGTTCAATCACAATTCAGCTCACCGTTCCGGGACCAATCATGATGATGGGAACCTTAGGGGATGTTGGCAATCGAAATGTCGAACGCCTGACATGGATAGGCACACGGTAAACGTTTTCTCTG
>MCFC01000128.1:0-23113 GCA_002105065.1 Naematelia encephala
TTCGCAACCGAGCAGATCGTCTGTGGTATCAGCTTTGTGGATATCAATAAACCCACGAGTCTGACACCCATCCGTGCGCAAGTTTAGCGTGAAGATGTCTTGTAGCTCTGCACGGGTAAATGCTGCAGCTGTCAGCGGGTTACAGACGAGCTCTCACAGTCTTTGGTCTCTGGCAGTCTCTTTTCTTGATCCATCATCTGGTCGCTGAGCGCCGTCTTGTAGATTTGCCTCTGACGTCAATCCCGATTTCAGATCACACTCACCTGGTAGATCTTTTCGTCGATCGTGTTTGTAGTGAGTAAGCGGTAAATGTAGACTGGATGCTTTTGCCCGTCGCTGACCTCAGCCAAGTCACAATGCACACTCACCGATGAATCCGGGCCATCGCCTGCAAGTCTGTCGACGGGTTCCTGCAAGTCAGGTTTACTCTTACACGATATGCCTACCAGTCGCTGTCGAAGAGAATGAGCCTTGAAGCCCTGGTTGGTCAGCCGAGTGTCAAAACGAGCACGCACCCGATCAAATTCAGCCCAGTGCCTCCCGCTTTTGCACTGAGAAGGAAGACAAAGCTCTGATCGCGCAGCTCCCGATTGAACTGGTCGACAAACGGCTGCCGCTGTTTGGTGGATGTACTTCCGTCCAGTCGAAGGAACGGCCACTTTCGGAGCTTGCACAGGTTCTGGATCATATCCAGGGTCGATGTCCAGTTTGATACGATCACGACCTTCTCCTTGGTGGTGGTCCAAAAAGTGTGGACCATTCGATCCAGGACAAACATCTTGCCTGTACTGATTAGATATATCGTGGAACTCCTCACCTGACGTGGTCACATCGTTTATATTGAGATCTCGCGGGATGATCGCTTTGGCCTTTTCAAGCGCGGTGGCGTCGTTGGGCTCGTCCGCGCCCGTTTTCATGCGAATGAGCTGCGACAGTCAGTGGACAATGCGGGAAAAGCCTACCATTGGAGAGTTTGAAATCTTTCGCATAAAATCGACTGAGGTTGTTAGCATCCTTCAGGAGGCTACTCACTTAGGCCAAAGGCAAATTTTTGTTCGGAAACTTCCAAGGCAGTGCCGCGCTTCAAAAGCTCGTGGAGAATCTTGATTTGTAATGCAGATGGAGCGACAAAGACAACATACTCATCTGGCGAGATCAGTCCAGGTCAGGGGGCATGCTCACGTTTTGGTGGAAGATAGTTGTCCAGCACCGCGGCCGTGCGCCGCAGCACAAACTCCTTGGATAGTCTGGACAGCTACGTTGTTCAGAACCGCCTTTTATGTTGCTCACCTCTTCTGCTTTCGCCTGGCCTTCCTCTCGCGCCTCGGTGGAGCATCCTGGCGAGCGTGATTTCATGATGGGCTTCTCGTAATGCTTGTTAAAGTTGTTGTACGAGCCGAGAATGCCGGGACAGCAAAAATCGACCTGACATCAGCAGTTGTGGGACTGGTACTCACCATGGCCCAATATTCAGACAGCTCGTTCTGCACAGGAGTGCCAGAAAGGACTGTCATCAGCAAGAGTCGGCGTCCTTACTTACTGATTCGCCGTTGGGTGCGAAGAGCATCAAACATCCGCGTTGTCTTGTTGTCTTTCTTGTTCGATTTTAGGCGATGGCCCTCGTCGCAGATGATGAGGTCGATGGGTGGTTGGCAGCTCGCCAGGGATTTTCTGCAGAGTCAGTATGGAGAGTCTGCAGGGACATACGCAACCTTCCGCAACTACGCGTCAGCTCAGCCTTGCAATGCCTTACCCTCTCGTATCCGATAATGAGCACCTGGGCACTCGGATTATGCGTCTTGGAGTTCAGCTGTGTCTCTTTGGGCACTTACAAAGGCGTGGACCTTGTCGTCCGTTGCATTGGCGGCGAGGACCTGCAAGTCACGGCGAGGACCAAGCCTTGGGTGTGTCAGTGGATTCGAGTGTTCGAAGACACACTGACCACTTTCTAAACTCCTTTTGCCAATTCGCAACGAGGGTGACGGGGCATACTACCAGCGCTTTGCCGATTCTGCGCTCAGCGAAGTCGTGCATCAAGCTTACACTGCTCTTTGGTTGGTGAAGGGGCATTGTCCTGTCCGTCAGCTCGCGTCTAAGCATCAACTCACGCAAAAGTGTCCAGATTAGAGCAATGGTCTGCATCGTCTTGCCCAGACCCATCTCATCTGCCAGAATACATCCCTGTCCCTCGGCGCTGGTGAGTCCCATGACGCACGAGTACATGAACTGCTGTCAGCCTGGCGAGCGACCTCTGCCTACCTTGACTCCTTCTTTTTGGTGATCTCGCATCTTTTCGCTCAACAGCGGGTCCAGCACCACGTCGCGCAACTCTGTTTTCCTGCTTGCGTCAGCATAGAGGTATCACTAAATCGCACATCATCATTGCATGCTTTTCCGGCGGCCGTTGCATGATCACTGCGCCCTCGGCTTCTGGATCATGCAGTGCGCCTCCCCATTTCTGCCGCTGCTCCTCTGTTCTTGTTTCGCCTATGACAATCGGTTTAACCTTTGGCGCGTAGAAGGATGACTGTGCGACTGTCCTGCCGACGGAGGACCCGGGATCGCGCGTGGTAGTGCGCCGGTCAATATGGGTCGGTCTCAATAAGACGTCCTCAACTGGATCTTTGGCATAACTGTGAGGAGCATGTGTCTGGCTAGGGGCTTTAAAGGCCTTGACGAACGTGGGTGGGCGGTAAATCGGGGCTGGGACGGAGGTGCGCGAGCTTTGAGGGCGGTTCAGGATTGCCGTCGAGGCTTTGAATCTGGCTTGTAAGCGCCAGTAGCACGGCCAACCCACTCGTTCTCGAGAATTTCTCGATCACATTCGGTATCAAATGGGCCAATACGCATCTCGCAGCCTTCGACCGGCAAGAGGCCAGCGAGACGGGATGTTGCCATGCTAAAGTCAGCTATGCCATTGAAGGAGCTCACATGTTGCCTTCTTCAGAATACATGACCATCTTGGCCCCTGGGCCTGCGCCCTCAACCTTTAGATATGCGTCGCCATCCCAGGTCTCTGCGATGATCAGAATCATCGAGTGTCAGACTTACTGTGCTATAAAGGAAAGAAGCAGGGTCAGTTTCTTTCCGATGGCAAGGCTCAACTCACTTTTTTCTGCTGAGGTTTTCGCCTTCTGGTCAGCCGCACGCATCCACAGCACTCACCATTGCACGACGTAATACTTTGCTTGTCCGGTGGCACGAGAAACGTTGTACACGATCTTTCCTCCCCTGCCCACGCTGGTCGACACCTGATGTGACGACTCGCCGTTCAAGTCGTGCGGCCGTAGCGGAGCTTGAGTCAGAGGTCGGGGCTCGTCGTCGTCAGATTCTTCGGAACAGGATCCCGGGACGCCGTCGGTGTTGCGTGGAGAAGGAAGGGCTGTCCTGAAGTCGGCCAGGCGACGTTTTGGAGCACCCTCGGTGTACATGGTGGAGACCTAGGTGAGAGACTAGCTACGATCCGAGAAGCTATCCAACAACACGATCCGAGATACTAAGCAGAGAAAGAAATGACTTTGAAAAAGTCATTGACCTCCACAATGAGCGCGTCCAGATAGTCAGTCGCGTCATCACGGAGAGAATACCACGTCATCCAGTCCTCTGATCCGCGGGTGCCTAGATGTGCCTGGCCTCCGATCGATGCATATCGGCGATCGAGGTCGTAACCGTGGACACCTGTCCATCTTTTACTGCTCGCGATTGAGGATACCATCTTTCACTTTACGCTCACTCACGACAATACACAAAATGGGACACGATATGCTCACACCGCCTGACTCTACCCCCTCTACACCTGCCAAGTCTCGCTTCCAGGATCTGGAAGAGCCGATCTCTTCGCCTGTTCTGAGTGCGCCGGCAACGTCCTACAGCCACTCTCTGCTGGGCGTAGCGGACAACCTGACATCGACGGTTGCCTCTGCTGTATTTTCTCTCGGATTCCCCCCGGCCTTAACCGGTGCGCGCATGGCAATTCTCAAAGCTATGAGTCATGCTATCACATGGGGGCAGCTTGTCATCGAGACAGGAGACGAGAGGCACGTCTTTCCCTCGCCTTCTAAGCGCAGCGAATTGGGATTAGGAGAATTCGAGGGTCAAGCGGTGATCGTTCGAGTACTGCAGGATACGTTCTGGTTACGGCTTGTCACGCTTGGTGATCTGGGATTTGCAGAGTCGTACATGGCTGGCGAGTGCGAGGTGTCCGACTTGGCGGGTGTATTCAAGGTCAGTCATGAGATGTTCCCGACTGAAACCCGTAGATATTCATCAAGAGCAAACCACATGAAACTGCCAACTCGATCTCTGGTGTGACCACACTCTCCTCTAGAGCGATGTCTCTCTTCACTTCGATCACGAATTCTCGCTTTGCCAACACGCTCAGCAACTCGGTCTCGAACATTCGCGCACATTACGATCTGTCAAACGGCATGTTCTCGTCTTTCCTCAGCAGGGACATGACGTATTCTTGTGGGATCTTTCCCGAACTAGATAGAGATCTTGAGAGGAAAAAGGGCTTGGCAAATGGGTACAGAGAAGGCGTGGATGAATTGGAGGAAGCCCAACTGGCCAAGATTAGGTCAGTCTTAGCTTTTTACGCTGCTGATGGGCCAGACATATAATACGTAAAGCGGATATCAGACCTGGTCATAGAGTATTGGAGATTGGTTCTGGTTGGGGCAGCTTTGCCATCGAGGTGAGTTTGTGTGTATGACTCCGCTGAAATTTCTCAGGCGGTTCAGACTACCGGCTGCACAGTAGATACCATCACCCTATCGTCTCAGCAAAAGGCACTTGCAGAGAAACGTGTCAAGGCGGCAGGACTCGCCGGACGGATCAGGGTATGGCTCATGGACTATCGAGCGTGGGTATTGGAATTGACGGGCGTGATCCCTGATTAATCCAAATGACAGGTTACCCGATTCGTGGAAAGGCGCATTCGATCGCGTGGTCTCGATAGAGATGCTGGAAGCAGTTGGGTATGTCGTTTTGTGGTGCTCGCTAATATCGTAGGAAAGAGTTTATCCCTGGATACTTTGGCGTGATCGACTCTGCTCTCAATGCGACAGGCGCAGCATGTATCCAAGTCATCACTATTCCTGAATCGCGATTCGAACAATGTGAGCTCTCTGAATTTGGGGTTGCCACTGATGTGTAGACCAAAAACAAGTCGACTTTATTCAAAAGTGGATCTTTCCCGGCGGTTTCCTCCCAACAGTAACATACACTATCGAATCGATTCAAAAAGGAGCAAAGAACAGGCTCGTCGTCGATAGTATCTCGAACATCGGGGTGAGTCGATTGTATTTCCAATATCGGGGTGAGTCGCTCATGATAAAAGCCACACTACGCACGGACACTTCGAGAATGGTCTGAACGATTTCACGTGAATTTCGACGAAAAGATTGCTCCGGCATTGAAACTTGAGCATCCAGAAATGAGCGACGAAGACGTAGAGGTATTCAGGAGAAAATGGAATTGTAAATCTTTTTTTGTGGTACAGAAGCTGATCACGCCAGATTACTTTTGTTACTGCCAAGTGGGCTTTTCAGAGCGAGTACTGGGAGATCATATCATTACCATGGTGCGTCTGGTGTGCTTAATGGAGCGTCGAGCAGCTGACGTCGTTAGGTCCGTGAGGGTAATGCCGATTATGGATGTACGACGTTTGAGTGAGGTGAAGATTAGAGCGATCAGCAAGGCGGAAGTACACGATGGCAACAACGGTAGAACCAATGCAGCAATTCAGGGCGGTAGAGTGAAAGCGTATGAAAAGCGACTGGGCAATTCAAGTGAACAGGTATTAGAATGAAAGCGATCTTTTCCTTGCTATAGTCTGCGAACATTGATAGAAAAGTAATGCAGAGATGATCAATCTGAGTCCGCATGCGTTTCTCATGAGGATAATCATATATGAAACCTTGTCATTGATATTGTCATGCCTTTGTGCGAGTAAACAACCCCTTCTCTGAGAGGATAACCGCCAACACCTCTCCCCAGGTTGACGTATAACCGCCAACACCTCTCCCCAGGTTGACGTATAACCGCCACCACCTCTCCCCAGGTTGACGTATAACCGCCAACACCTCTCCCCAGGTTGACGTATAACCGCCAACACCTCTCCCCAGGTTGACATATAACCGCCAACAACATTTGCACTATGGTCACCGCCTACTGTAGATCCCATCTTTGAGTGTGGTATAAATAGTTTTGACGAATCACCGCCAACAACCTCTTCTCTATGGTCATGGCCTGATCAGCTTCTCTCCAATTTGACGAATCACCGCCAACAACCTCTTCTCTATGGTCATGGCCTGAACAACTTCTCTCCAGTTTGACGAATCACCGCCAACAACCTCTTCTCTATGGTCATGGCCTGAACAGCTTCTCCCCAATTTGACGAATCACCGCCAACAACCTCTTCTCCGTGATCACCGCCTAAACAACCCTTTTTTCGGTCTAAGAGCGACCCCAGTGCCTCCTCCGCCACTTATCGACGGCGCAGGCTTTCCACCCACAGACCTAGTAACGCCACGCTCATCTAATCTGGCTTTGGCAAGACGGAGGTGATACGGTCGTAGTGGGCCTGTGGGGTTGGCAGTGCTTGGTTGAATGTCTTTTGCTGTGGGTGTTAGCTAATCATCCAAGGTATTAGATTATGTGCCAGACTAGATTTTACGTCGATACTAGATCATGCGTCGAGACTAGTCTATGAGTCGAGACTAGATGATGCGTCGAGACTAATGATGGAAGAGGGACGAGACTGAGGAAAGAGGAAAGAGGAAAGAGGAAAGAGGAAAGAGGAAAGAGGAAAGAGGAAAGAGGAAAGAGGAAAGAGGAAAGAGGAAAGAGGAAAGAGGAAAGAGGAAAGAGGAAAGAGGAAAGAGGAAAGAGGAAAGAGGAAAGAGGAAAGAGGGACGAGACTGAGGAGCTAGGCATGGATGGAAAGGGGATACGTATATCTATAAGACTCGAGAATAGACTCACCAATCTCGATGAGCTCAGTGAGGAATACCTTGCCGAGAGATCCTACAATCTTGGCGAGATGTGAGTTTAGTCGTTGGTCGAGCAGTTCTCTGTTCAGCTAGGGGATGTTAGTGACACATGGTGCGTAGGGGATGTCAGTGGATTTTACAAGTGGTGCGTAGAGGATGCTAGTGGACTGTGTATGTGATTTGCGAGATGGACAGTGGATTGTGTTTGTGATTTGCCATATCGGACACTCTCGAATCGAGCGATATAGAAAGAAGAAGACAGGCAACACTTTTCAATCAAGCTGAGAGACGGGACAGGCAACACCATTCAATTAGGCTAAAGCAACACTCTCCAATCAAGCTGAGAGACGAGGACAGGCAACACTCTCCAAGCTGAGAGACGAGGACAGGCAACACTCGCCAAGCTGATAGACGAGTCCAGGCAAAACTCTCCAAGGGTGACGAAAGACGAGACACCAATGGTACTGAAAGACGAAGACGGAGATAACATACCTTTGTTATCGCTTGAGTTGGCAGGACGACCGTCGAGAATGCGTCGTATCGTCTTGCCTGATCGGGATCTAGTTGTTCCCTCAACAACCTACGCGTGCATCAGCCACTGATCCACGACACCGGCCCCTCGTTGATTTACGTTCCCCATCCTATCCATCCATCTGACTCTTCCCGAACCCGCTATGTATCATGATCATAAACTCACAACTGATCACCTCTCCTTGCCCTCCAGACCTTTTCCCTACTCCCATTCCCCTCTTTCTTCCCCTTTCCACCTTTCGGCTCCTCATCGACCTCCTCCTCATCCCCACTCTCTTCATCCACTTCAACCTCCACCTCCACCTCCACCTCGGGCCTCAATCGCTTTTGAGGAGCAGCGACAAGTTCGTCCTCGCTTACATCGTCGTCGGCGTCCAACGCACGAGATAAGTCCCTTGTGGGGTGCGTGGTGCTTGACGGCCGGGGTTTGCGACGCTTCTTGGGCTGTGAAGGGCCAGAAGCGACCGATGAGGCTGGTGGAAGAGCCAGGTGCGACATTATGACGAAGAGGTTGAACGGATGGAGAACTAGTCAAGGCTTCAGGTACAAGGAGCGTTAAGAGGCTCGTCTGCTTCCGTGTTGACGGTGGCAATTTCTGAAGCAGCCACTACTGAAGAAAATGCAAACTGCATGTGACTATCTAAACTTAGATGTAAGATGCAATATCAAGCATGGATGTGAGGATGCAGCATCATCCATGGATGCGAAAATGCAGTACCGTCAAGGAATGTGTCCTTGCTACAATGCTCTAAAAGCAACAGCTACCCTTCTCTTCACGTGGCTTTTCTCAGACGCCGTCCTCGACGCACCGTGCCCTGCCGTCCTCTACGCTCCGTGCTCTACATCGTCTACACGTCGTCCTCTACGCACCGGCCTAGGTCGACTCGCCTACAAACCACCTCCCGCACCACTCCCCACCCCATCGGCTCACGAACTATACTTCCCAGTCTGTGCTCCACCCTCATTGAACACCTTCACGCTGTAAAGCCCTATGCAGTGCCTCTGCGTCCGAGGCCTCGCTCCCACTCCCCTGCGCATCCTTCTCCGGCGTCGACCGATTCCATACCCCAGTCAACATCCTCTGCGTCTCGGCCTCTTTCACCTCTGCAGCTTTATTCGTGGGCTTGCTATGTGGTCTTGTCCGTTTCGCCGACGATGCCTTTGCACGCAACAACGTGACGTTTACACCTAGACGCTCTCGTGCGGTCCCCTGGGCTGTTTTGCCCTCGCGGGCGGTGTCTGTTTCTGGAGTGAGACCGAGGCCGCGCCGGTCAATCTCGGTGATGGAAAAGTGTTTGCGCTTGGAAAACGCCCCGACGTGCGTTATCACGACTTTGTCGCCTAGTCGCGCCACTGCAGGTGTCAGCGGGGATGCAAGAGAGTAGGTTGTGGTTTGGGGAATTGGACCGTGGTTGGGAATGTGGATGGAAGTGGTTGTGATTTGGACTAGTGGACTGATTTGGAAGTGGATTGTGGTTTGGGGCGTGGTTTGGGGTGTGGTTTGGGGTGTGATTTGCGGTGTGATTTGCGGTGTGGTTTGGGGTGTGGTTTGGGGTGTGGTTTGGGGAAGTGGATTGTGGTTTGCAGATAGTGGATCGTGGTTTGGAGCAGGCAGAGTATGCAGGTAGTGATTATAGTTTGGGAGCAGGTAGTGGATCACCAGAATTCCTGAAGTGGACGGCCTATGCCAAAGGCGATGAGATCTCAAAGGCAACCGATGCACATGTTATACAGTCGCAGTACACTCCCACCGATCAGGACACCACCCCGCACGCATCTAGAAAGCCCAAGGAACCACTCACCCTCTTTCTCATCGTGCACAAGGTACCGTTTCCGATACGTTTGCATCTGCAGAGTCAGCAGAGTCCACAGCCACGAAACGGACTGACCTTGAGGTACTTTGGATGCTCAAAATGCTTCGTCACCTGTCTCGCAATCAGTAATGGCAGCTTGTGGTAGTTGATCAACGCACCATCACCGAACAAGTCTTGAACATCTTGCCGGTCCTCGTCACGATACCTTGGAAGGAGACGGGTGGCATCTCAGCTGCGGAAAGGGTGTTGGCGAGTGTCGGAAGTTGGCGAATGAAGTTGGCGAGTGTTGGAAGTGGCAGGTGGTGCAAGTGGCCGGTGTTGGACGGCAGATGTTGGAAGGTGTTGGCAAGTTGTTGGTGAGTGTTAGATGGGTCGTTGGAAGGTGTTGGCAAGTATGAGTTTTCTGGAGTAGAGAATCGAAATCTCTAAACTTTATTCAGCCCGCCTATAGTGCTGATCATGATCACACTGAAACACTGTATGCTTTCATGCATTGCAGCACATGCACTATCGAGGTATCCGAGCATGCACAAGCCCATTCCCCGATCCCACATGTCCATAACTTTCCAAACCATGAATGCGTGGCTGCGAACCTAGCCACCTTTTTACCTTCTGTATGCGTCGATCCCAGTTGAGACGGGATCAAATCTTCCGGAGCCTAAGTCAACCGCTGTAACCGGACGAACCTTGTCACAATTCCATCACCACTCGAGTTTACAACAAGTATACATCGCCAACAGTCCCATTCCACACCAGATCGCACATCATTCATACTCCCCGATAGCCAGCCTTAACGAGGTCGTGACGCCTCGTCGTCTTGCACCATGACTCTGATCCCTCCAGGCGCACACCTAGGTGAGTCTACACGCTACATTCTACAAATTACACTACATTCTGTATCTACACCTACATCTGCACCTACGCCTACACCTACACCTACACCTACATCTGCACCTACGCCTACACCTACTCCTACTCCTACATCCAACACCCTGCTCGCTCGTATGCTAACATACACAGCACCCGTCGACCTGCCGCCGCCACCACCGGAGGCTGACCCTCGGGAGCCTTCCCCATCAGTTCGACGCGGTACCCGCACGCCTCAAAAGGCCCGCTCGCCAGCCCACTCTCGCTCGGCATCACCTACTCGTCCGCTGCTGCCCCACCCCACCTCGTCCGACGCGACGTCTCCCACGCTGCACCAGCCCATGCCCACCGCCTCGCCCGTCCCCATCCACTTTCCCCACCACCTTTCGCGGCCGTCGTCTCCCGCCTCGATCCACTCGTCGTCGTCTGCGATATTCGAGCGCGACATTGAGCTGCCCGCCGTCGCGTCGCTGTCGCTCAACACCACCCCGCAGCAGGGCCTCAACCACAAGTCCAGTCGGCTGCACATGACCCATGGATCGGCCCTGGACCACACCGTCCCTGCCGTGCTGGACGATGCCGTCGAGGCCCTGGCTAATAGTAAAGACGATCTCGAGATCGAAGCGCCTGCTGTCGGTATGGCCAGGCAGTCTTCCGCCATCGGTTCCCGCAAGGCCCTATCGCACTCGCGCAGCCCCAGTCCCATCAGCAGCAGGGTCTCTAGTCCCGCACAGTCCCCGCCGATCCTCGGACAGCTCACAACCCAGCTCGCAACCCAGGCCGCAACTCAACACGCAACCCAGGCCGCCAGTCCTACCCGTCCCGCCGCCCCAAACCGCCTCAGCACAGGCCCCCACCTCCCCGGCGCATGGAGCTGGCAGGACGCTCCCATCGAAGAGGTAAGCCACTCCCTGACCCCGCTGATATCAGATCCCCGCCATCCCCTCGCATCTCACCCCGACAAAGGACAAACGCCGCATCTCGTTCATATCATACAACGACCTCCTCCTCTCCGTGCCCACCACCGTCACCCCGCTCGGCGACATCACCTCGGGCAACCTCTCGCCAGAACATCTCCCAGGCACAATCTCACCCAACACCCGCTCGCCCGTCCTCCCATCAGCCGGTCCCGCAGACCACAAGCCCAGGCCCGCAGGTCTCGGTCTCGGAGAAGGCGAATGGTCAAGGGAGGGCCTCGGCAAAGGCCTCGAGCAGAGGCTGGAGGATCTCGTACAGACTGATTCGAATGGTTCCGGTTAGGGTTCGGGTTTGGAGGAATGGGCTCTCGATTTGGGAGGATGGGCTTTCGATTTGGGAGATGGGGCTTTCGATTTGGGAGGATGGGGCTTTCGAATTAGGAAGGACGGTTCTCTTGTGGATACACAGTTCTTTTATCAGTCTGGTGATGCATCGTGTTTATCTACATGGATATTTGTTCTACTGGAATTCCCAAGATCTATAAACATGCATATGCGGTACGATCGAGCTTAAAAATCTATAGTGTAAACCCAAAAAAATGTCCCTGCCCAAAATCGAAGAGACCAATATACACAACAACATTACAAAACAAGATACTACGACCCACTAGGTCCCGCTCCGTCAGACCAGACCTTGAAGACCGCACAAGTGGGGTCAAATTTTTGTGCGTCGTCTAAGTCGGTCACTTTCCTGGCCCTACGATCCGAGCCAGTGTAGTCTGCCCGTCTTTGGTCGGAACGGACCATACTCTCGCGATTGATTGAGATCTTGATCTCGTCTTCATGCCTTGCCACTATCGTGACCTGAGTTGGGTCCCAAGAAACAGACAAGTCGATCACTTGCCATAAAAACTTGACGTCCTTGGGGAGCCCCGATCCAAATGGCATGGGCAGCCTCAAAACCGTCTTTGGGAAGCTCTGCTGAGGCTGTAGAACGACCAATGGGCGAATGGCCTCCAAGATTGCCTTGGAGGTTGTCATTGAGATTTACCCATCGTAATCATTACAGAGCTCGGCCTAGAGATATCAGCCACGACATAGATTGACCCCTCAGGCAGAGTCTTGGATCAAGTTGGTGGTTGTGTAGCACTATCACTCACCATGTCATTGAGATTTACCCATCAAAGGGCGATGGCCTCCAAGATTATCTTGGAGGTCGTAATGCCTAGTTGGCCGTCGTAATCGTTGCACAGCTCGGCCTATGGATATCAGCCAAGACCTGGCTTGCTAAGATTGAACACACCTTGAGCGTCCCCGCCACCCAATTGCGGAACGTGGCCTTCGCCAATGATGAAACCGAGTTCCGGTTCATTATCGGCATCCGCTGAGAGTTTCAGCTAAAGCAACAGTATATGGAGTGGTGCTTACCTCGGCCAGCAGCTCCGCCTTGGTGACTCCAGCCTTGTGGGCCTGGTAGTCAATGGCGGTCGGCAGCTCCTCACCCTCCCATCGCTCCCCCTCCGTACCCATCTCTTCCCGCCACCTCTCCCTCTGCACCCGGATCCCCTTCTTGCCGGCTCTCCTTGCAAGCTCCGAATACTCCTCCTTGCTCCCACTGCCGAACAGGCCCCCTTCAGGGCCGTGCTGCGATTTGTGGACGTGGACGCCACTCCTAAAAAGGTCGGCGACGTCCAGCCACGCAGATCGGTTGGTCGCCAAAGATCCTCCTTGTCAATCCCGTCATTACCTCTCCGTCTACCGTCACCCGCTTCAGGCCAAATGCACTACCGAAGTACAATTGGCCATCCTTGGTGCACTCCTCCCCTGTGGCCCCCAAGTCCAAGTAGAGGCCGGCCGTACAGTACTCCTGAGACAGCGTGATGACCTGAGCCTCCTGAATCGCCTCCTGACTCACATGCCCGAGCGTCCTCAGATCATTCATCACGCGAGGCGAAGATAATCCCTCGATAAATATCTTCGCCAAGGTTTCTGCACCGATTCGGGCAGCCAGCTGCGCTTGGAATTGGCTGAGATTTCCCTTGGAGCTCATACCGTCCTGGATCTCCCTTAGGGCGGCGAAAGAGCGTACCAGCTCTCCCACAATTAGTGAAGGTATGACGGCTGCTTTTGAGGTATCCGAGATATCTAAACTATCGACGAGGGGGACATGCAGCTGCCGTTTTCGTGAGGAGGATGAAGCTGCTGGACGCTCTGTTCGAGGCCCTTTAACACCAGCTCGGGACACCTCACAGCGTGCCTGCTCTCAATCGATCGGTTGGTCGCCGAGAACGTGGGGCAGGTAACGCGATGCCCCAGAGCGATGGTTCGTACGCGGAGGGGAGCGTACGTTCCGGTCAGCAGGATCCCCGCTGCCTCGAGCAGTGCTCCCAGTGAGGCACTGACGAAGTACAATTAATTAGCGATCACAGATAGAGTCCGGCCGAGACGTACTTATAAGCCAAGGCGATGGGGTGTCGGGAGGTGTGACCTAGGGCGGGACCACCCCTCGACGTGGGACCATGAGTTTTTTGGGGATGCCTTGAGCAGCCCTAGATATAGCCACCAGACATTGTATTACCAGCCGACCAAGCCTCTTCGCTAATTACTAGCTGGTCCAGCCCGGTCGCAACCAGCGAGTCCAGCCCGGTTGTAACAGCTAGTCTAGTCCGGCCCCGTTTACAAACACACTGACCTTATTTCGGAAAGATGTTACACGCCATCCGTTGTCACAGGGGCACCGTCATGGGGCTTGGGTTGTACAGTCTATTTCACCTATATATCATTGGAGTACCCGGATGGTTCAGTCGATAACATGTCAATTCCCTATCAGCCTGGCTGCTGACAGGGTACGTGTGTTGTTTCAAGGCCATTAGGGCACTCATACCGCACCAGCGTATGTGAAGCCAGGGAGGCCGGATCATAGAGACGGTATGCAAGTCTTCGTATACGCCTCGAAGTCGATTACTATACTCCACTCTGAGACCCTTCCAAGACTCCGTCGCTTTCTTATTCGAACCTCATCATCGTCATGTGACCATCATTAAGAACATCAACAGGCAATAAAGATGTATATGCGGGCGGCCGAAGGAATGCCCGCCAGAAAATGATATTCTCGACAACCCAGCTTGGCACATTCAGACCGAAATAACAAAAACGCTCCATTTAGGCCTCGTCGCTGATGAGCCAGATCCCAATGAAATGTCTTACTTGACTTTGGCGAACGACTTGAATGATGCATTTGCTATTTTGCCTTGGTCACATTAGTCTTCGCCATTTACTGGGACTAGCTTTAACAGTCGTGACACCACCCAAAGAAGTTTGCTGTGTCAACACTTCACAGTCCAAAATACCTTCTTATACTTGTTCCAAGATCTGCCCCACCGATCCCCAATTGCGCCTGAGTAGCATAGTCGTTATTGCGTTTCGCTGTGTTGACACTTCACAGGCCACCTGTCATGTCCCGTACTCATATGTCATCTTATCACTCTGGTTTAACAGTCGTGACACCACCCAAAGAAGTTTGCTGTGTCAACACTTCACAGTCCAAAATACCTTCTTATACTTGTTCCAAGATCTGCCCCACCGATCCCCAATTGCGCCTGAGTAGCATAGTCGTTATTGCGTTTCGCTTGTATTGCCCCTTCCCAGTCCAACGAAAAGGTCGCGAGTTCAAATCTCGTCTTAGGCTGAGTTTTTTTTTAAAGTTGTCCCGGATAACATCGCCTTTTTGTATAATCCGACCCAGACTGAGAACGTCCCTTTCCGGGACATTCCCACAGCTAATCCATACGGTTATATTGTGCATCCAGTCGCTCATAGTACATTAAAAAGAAAAGAGAAACAAGAACGCAGAGTTTCCTCCAAAATATACTTTCCATCTTAGGAAAGGAGGTTTAAATATTAAATATGCGCGACTCGCGACTCACGCCGGCTGCTCTTTTTACTCTAAAATCATGCTACCTCGACCAAAATGCAACACAGAAGGGAGGATAAGGTCAGTGACAAAGGGGCATAGTCACCAGAACACCCAAGAGTGCAAGTAAGGAACTATCTTACTAAGTGCTGGCTAGCCAGCACAAGGACAGCGAACGGCTGTTAGATGCTACATGTGCTCTCATCTTTGACTTGTGTTATAGCGTTTTGGAGCCACACTTCAGAACACCTAGAAGCATACTTTACATAGATCGTACCTAGCGATGCGGACGCTATCCGAAAGGGGGTATCTACCCATATCCACAACCTGCCGAATCCTTCGTCTGCCCATCTAGCAGCATCCCCCGCTTGATGAAGATCCTTGCTTGTTCACATCCACGCCACGTCTGTCGGCGGCCAAGCTTGGCGCCGCAGCTGCTTCCGGTTGCGAATCGATCAATCGGGTCTTGATATCTCTAGCAAGAGTGAAGAACGCCTCTTCGACGCCTTCGTTTGCCTTTGCTGAGGTTTCAAGGAAACGCAGGCCAAACTCATCTGCGAGCTGCTTGCCCTGCTCGAGAGAAACTGCACGCTTCTCGTCCCAGTCGCATTTGTTGCCAATGAGGATTTTGTTGACACCGGCGGATGCATGTTGCTCAATGTTCGAGTGCCAAGTTCGGATGTCTGCCATCAGCACGGAAAGCAGGGGTGACTCACTGTTGAATGACTTTTCGTCCGTCACGTCGTATACTAGGAGGATACCCATGGCGCCGCGGTAGTAGGCCGTAGTGATTGTCCGGAAGCGTTCTTGGCCGGCCGTGTCCCACTGTGGTTGTCAGCATTGCGCGACGAACAAGGATTCCTGGGCGGCTGATTTGAGACTGAGGCACAGGACCTACAATCTGGAGCTTGATCCTCTTTCCATCGAGTTCAATTGTCCGGATCTTGCTATCGTCTTGTCAGCAGGAGACTAGAATACAGACGACGGACTCACAAATCAATTCCGATGGTGGTAATAAATGAAGGTGTCCAGGAGTCGTCGCAGAATCGTAGAAGAAGACACGATTTGCCGACACCTACACATGGTCAGCTTCTTGGCGACAAACCGATCAGCTGACTGACCAGAGTCGCCAATGAGAAGGAGCTTGATCAAGCTATTCATAATCAGCGCCAGACGCGTCGCAGTCGTAGTGCCGCAGCGGCTTATCCACCGGAGAATACACGAAAGAGCAGGATACTCACAAATCGTAGTGTGGGCCGGCCATGGTGGTAGAGACTGTCGAGATGAAGAAGCAACGCAGGAAAGTAGAGATGATAGTGAGAAGGTGTCAGTGAGCTCACGTCGTCGGACCCACCGGTGGCACCAACCGGCTCAGGGCGCCGGCGATAACGTCGGCAATATTGAGGAGGAGCGTCCTGTGGCAACGAGAGGCGCGTTTTGACTTTGTATTTCTCTGATTTCTCTTTCGTTGTTCAAAGTGTATTATTTATCGGAGAATCGCATTCATACGACGCTGGAGAATGTCGCGGCCTAATGGAGTCGGAGCTGCCAAGCCGCCAACCTCCTCCACCCTAACCTCCCTTCTTGCTCAGGCAAACTCGCTCAACCATGTCGATCAAGACACCGAGCTGCCTCAACTCCGATACGGGATCGAGGAGATTGAGCGTATGAGCGAGAGCGTCGCTGGAAAGGGCAAGAGAAGAGGACGAGACGGAGAAGGGTGAGTGGGGCCATGAGCGTGCTGACAGAAAGCTTCAACCTTCTATCGAATCTCGGCGTCAACACCTCACAGCTCGCTCATGCCGTTCCTTCTTCGACACCTCGCCGCAGGCGACGCCACGCCGTCGAACAGTACGGTGCAGGTCCGTCGACCGCTGGTCAAGAGGACATGTCTGTCTGGGGTAGAAACTGGCACGAGACCATCATCCTCAGTGGTATAGAATTACAGCGACAAAAGGTCAGCTTCATTGATCTTTACCCATCATCCAGCTGACGAAGTAGACTGTAAAAAGCTTCGAAAAGCAGTTTCAAGCGCGGATGCTGCAGAATTGGGAGAACGAGAAGAAACGGGTACTGCAAGAGGAGCTTGGAGTGACAGAGGAGGAAGTCAACCGCGGCAACGATCTCTCTAAACTGTCGACCTTCCTCGGCGACTCTGTGCTCGGCAAGAGTTCGTTAGGTGCAAGTACCAGACGAGTGAGTTGTGTGATCCAGCAGATTCTGACGCTAGTTTCCACTCGCATCGTCGACGTTCAAGTCTACCGACGCAAAAGAGGGCGGAATGGCCATGCATAGCAAGATGATGCGTTACGAGCAGGCTGTCAGGGTATGTGATTCGCTATGATTCAGCTGACGGACTAGCAACTCAACCAATCCCGATCTCACAAAGAGCCTTTCGAGCTCTGTCAAGCATTGGCAGAATCCACAAAAGGCGACCAAAAGTTCCCAGCTCTGCCATCTTCATATCGCATACTCGCATTCGTGGCTCAAGAGCCCTCGGTCCGGGATGCCCTAGATGCGCCAGCTGCAGGCCCTTCGCAGTCTGCAGAACCAGTACAGGAGAGGCAGTACGCAGAGGCGTACTTGGGAGACGCGCGGTCCAGCCGAGCTGCGCTGCTGCGCGGTCGACTCGTCATAGGCGGGCGAAGATTTCTTGAGCGAGAGTGAGAACACGGTCCATAATACATGCTGACGTGTAGCTTTGAGAATCATGTCGATGAGATGATTGCAAAATACCCAAAAGAGGCTGCACTCGGTGGAGTTCCTGGAATCAAGAAAAAGATTCGTGCCTACGTCTCGGTCGTGCTGCGATCCAAGGAAGCTCAAGAGACATACAACCCAGAGGTGAGCTAATTTTTGCGCGTCGTCCAACAGCTAGCTCATGTGATAGTCTGTCGACGGCACGTACGTATTTGCCATCGCCTACTACCTGCTGCGCTGTGGATATCCCGACGAAGCTGCTTCGATACTTGCAGATCATCAGAGCTCGCTCCGACGTGAGGACTGGTCTTTACCAGGAGCCTTCCGTGCCCGTGCGTCAATACCCCGCTCTCAACGCGACACACTGCTTAACGACTTTAACGCGACCGTGCGCAATAATCCGACCGTGGACCAATATAAGCTCGCTTTGTACAAGATCGTGGGCCGCCTCGAGCTGAACCGGAAGACTGCCAAGGTTGCGCAGACTACAGAGGACTGGATCTGGCTGCAGCTCATGCTCGTACGCGACTCGAGAGACGATGCGCCTCAGGATGTATACACCTTTGACGACTTTGCAAGACTGGTAGTCAAGTATGGCTCGGAGCGATTCGATCAAGGCGGGCAGCGGCCGCTCGTCTGGTTCAACGTTCTCGTGTTCAGCGGGCAGTATGAGCGGGTGCGTTTGACAATAGGCAGCTACTTGGAATCATGTGCTGATTCCTGCAGGCCATCTCGTACCTGTACTCGAAGCCTCAGTTGCGGACAGATGCGGTACACTTTGCCATTGCGCTCGCCTATTATGGTCTTTTGCGTACATCATCCATCCCCGATGCAGACCTATGTACGTCCATGCTTTTGATCTGCGCTGATATGACAGTGACCGAATCGGAAAGACCGGTTCTGAACTTTGCGCGCATGGTTCGCACGTATATCCAGCCGTTCTACAAGGCCGAGCCGACAATCGCTCTGCAGTATGCGTATCTCGTCGCTCTGGGATACGATTCGCCGATCGACGGTGTCAAACAGCGGGACATGGCAGTGGATATGGTCCGGGATATCGTGCTTGCATCCAAGAGCTGGTCAAAGCTGTTGGGCAGTGTCCGAGCAGACGGATCAAAAGAGGTTAGCATCCGCGTTGGACTCGGCTGACGACAGACTGGAGTCATCGAGCGAGACCTTGGCCTGCTGCGATTGTCAAACACTGCCGATTACCTGCATCGAATCGTCCTGTCCGCCGCTGACCAGTCGTCCCTTGACTCGTCTCTCATTGACTCGATCGAGTTGTACCATCTGGCAGGCTCGTACAACAAGGTTGTCGAGTCTGCGAATCGAGCTTTGGGTCAGACATTGGGCTCCGACGCACAGCCTTTAAAGTCCGAAGCCGGAGCTGTAGGCCTGTCTGGCGCTTTTGGAGGCGCAAACGACGTCTACAGCCTTGCCAAGCGCGTCCACGAGGTCTACGAGAGAGATCTGGCTCGTCGATCGAAAGTCTCTGTCGAGCAGTGGACGACTCTCGAGGTCCTGCTGCAGCTTAAGCTCGCCCTTGCGCAATTTGCAGAAGGCCGACCAGACCTCGCCCTTGATACCCTGCGCTCGACCAATCTGCTCCCTCTTGACCCATCTCCAACCGCTCCACCTACCTCGGTATACACTGCACGATTCAAGCAGTTGCTTGACCAACCTACCATCGCGTCGCTGGACGATATCGTCGTCACGGCCATGAAATGTCTGCATCAGCTTTCGCAGCATCTGAAGACTAGTCCGTACGGCGATCAAGGTAGGGCACAGATGCTGGCTGGATATCGGACGATGGCAATGGGATTGGTGCAGTTTGCTAGTGGACTCCGACTGAGGCTGGGCGGTGATGTGTATCGGCAGCTGAGTAGTATGAGTGCGTTCTTCTAGCAAGGAGAAGTGTAGGCTGCATAAAGATGTGGCGAACAGTACCATGCATGCTTGACAGCTTCACAGTATAGGAGGCCAAAAGCAGTACAGGAGACAATAACCTGGTCGATTATTGTCGATAAGAGCACAGAATGGATATATATACTATCAACGTTGCATTTCTATTTACAGGATTGGCGTAATCTGATAAAGTTCTTTGTTGGGGCCGGATTTTCAGGGCGGTCAATTCCGATGTGATGCGTAAACTCAAAAGCTCGAGGTGACGCTCAACAACACCGTCCCGTCTTGTTCCGTTCTGGACTACTTGTACCAAAGGCCTTTAGCAACGAAGCCAAAGGTTATAAGGGAACTTGTGGACTCCCTTTCTACCACCTCTCCCCCCGCGAACGTCTTGTGCATGCATGCGAAGACTCGACCGATCCCCCTCACCACTACCACCACCACTTTCCCTCCTTCTTCCTTCTCTTCCTCTTCCTCGCAGCCTACGATTGCGGAATCTGATGAAATGACGACACCTCGCGCTTCTTATGGGTCGGGAAACGACACGATACGACCTTCTTATGGATCGGAGAACGTACGGCCGCTTTATGAGGATGGAGGTAGACTTCGGCCGCCTATTGGGCCGGAGAATGATACTCTTCGACCACCCTCACCTACTAGATCATCGTTCTCCGACTCGGACTACGAATATGATGATTCCGATGCTGATTCTGTGATCATGTCTTCGGGAGTTACGAAGATTGAAGCTGCACAGGCTGTCTGGTGAGTCTGAGAAGCATTTGTGGAGTCAGGGTTAGGAGTCGGGGTATCGTAGGACTATTAAGGCTAACATTCATAGGGGACCCAAGAATCAATGGTTTCTCTTCCTTGGGTAGGTCGATCAAGTCGTAAAGACCTGACATGTATAGGATTGGGCTGTCTGCATATATATATTCTTTGGATGGTCAGCTTCCTCTTTGAGATTTAAGGCCCAGTTGACTAGAATTAGGAGTAACGACCTGGCAATATCTCAACTATGCGTGAGTCTGTCGTCCGTGTCACCTGACAGCTGTAGTACTTCAACGGTCCTCGAGCATTCCCTTTCCGGGACTATCTCGACTGCTCAGGCAATCATCATTGCTGTTGGGAAACCACTCATGGCAAAACTGGCCGATGTGTGAGCTCCTACACAAGACACAAGCTAAACCAAGCAGGATGGGCCGAGCGGAGACTTTCATCCTCGTAACGGTCCTCTATGTTTTTGGCTACGTACGATCTACCGCGAAGACAGCTGATTGGAGCAGATTGTCATCGCCACCTCTGATACGATCACGCAAATAGCCATCGGAGAGGTCTTTTACGCCTTTGGGTATACTGGATTACAGATGCTGCAACAGATCGTCATTGCAGACATGACCAATCTCCGCTGGCGGTCAGTGCTATCATCAATGGTGGGCTCAGCTGACGAGACATAGTGGGTTGGTGACCGGTCTCGTCTCGGCTCCGTTCATCATCAACAACTTTATCGCTGCAGAGATAGCGGAAGCGGTCCTGCCCAACTGGTAAGTGCTCTAGAATACTTTCAGGATCCTGACATCGTAGGCGATGGGGATACGCGATGTTTGCTATTCTTGTGCCCATCTCTCTGGCACCCATCATCATTGCTCTGTTGTGGGCTCAGAGAAAAGCTCAACGGCTGGAAAAGCACGCAGTTCACGATTCAAGGTAGGTTATAGTCATCATTACGCTGATCACGTAGACGGTGGCTCGAGCACCTCGTCGAAGCGGTGCACGAGATGGACTTCAGGGGGTTGTTCCTTGTAGCGACGTCGCTCGGCCTCATCTTGCTTCCACTGGGACTAGCTCCCAAAACCCACCTTGGATGGCATAATCCTGGCATGGTACGCCTGTCTCCTTCTGTTCTTCCGGGTCACTTATTATGTCCCAGCTCGGCATGATCGTTGTGGGGCTGGTCCTGTTTCCGCTATTCATCCTCTACGAAGCTCGAGTGCCACCGAAACCTGTCTTGCCCATGCGATGGCTCAAGCGTGGTCCGATTCTCGGAGCATCGTTGATTGGTTTCTTCGATTTCGCTTCGTTCTTCCTCCAGCACACCTACCTATACTCGTGAGCTCTCGGTGACAAGCGAAATGGCTGACGAATGATACAGATATGTCTATGTGACTCGAGGTTGGAATTACCGATACTTGACCTACTTTGTCGCCATTCAATCTCTCGCGCTGACAGTGTTCGGTATCATTGGCGGAGCGATCATGTACGCCACCAAGCGATTCAAGGTGAGTCCTCCTTGACCCACCAAGCTAACTCCAGCGAATGCTGTTTATCGGTCTCATCATCCGACTAATAGGAGTCTCCCTCATGCTCAGAGCCCGTTCATCCCACGGCACAGTATATCAATTGATCACCTGTCAAACACTCCAAGGGATCGGTGGTGGCTTCGCAGTGATCTCAACGCAAGTATCGGCACAAGCAGCCGTGGCCCACGCCGATGTGGCCACTGTCACTGCGATGGTACTGCTTCTTACAGAAGTCGGCAACTCGGTTGGATCAGCCGCAGCAGCGTCGATCTGGTCGACTTATATGCCTAGAGAACTACGGAAACATGTCCCAGGAGCAAACGAGACGCTCATTCGAGAGCTGTATGGCAGTATAACGGATATCGCAATGTATCCTGAAGGAGACCCGATACGACAAGGTGCTATCAAGGCGTATCAGGATGTAATGTGGGTATATGCTTCCACTCTCGTTCATGACCCTTTTCCCATTTCATATACTTTGATACCTGTTGTTTAAAGGCAGGACTCCATCGCTGACTTGCCAAGGTATCGATTGGTTCTAGGAGCAGTCATACTCGCATGCTTCCCACCTATCATCTGCCTCTTCCTGACAAAAGACACCAAACTCACTCGCGCTCAAAATGCGATCGAGCATAAAGATCTCGCTGGTCGTCCAGTACGGGGAAATTCAGAGATCGAGAATACATTGGCGACACCCTCGAGGACACGACGTGTCAGGAGCAGCGAAGAGCAGTCCCGTACGCCGCTTTTGTCGACTGGTAGGTGACGTCGCTTGGTTGTATGAGATCAAGGATTGGGCGTGTCAGGAGAAGCGAAGAGCAGTCCCGTACGCCGCTTTTGTCGACCGGTAGGTGACGCCGCTTGGTTGTATGAGATCAAGGATTGGGCGTCTCAGGAGAAGGAAAGAGCAGTCACGTACGCCTCTTTTGTCGACAGGTCGGTGAGGTCGCTTGGTTGTAACGAGATTAAGGATTGGGGGTGGGTGTCTGTATAACGGTTTACGATCTAGAAATTACATTTAATTCAATGTATCACCATGTCTACTGCTACAAATGAAGCAAACTAAGAAGCAGGCCTTGGATCCGAGTTGCCACTGCTTACGTTGTGGCTTGGTTAAAGATCGAGGATTGCATCACGATTCATCTAGAAAATACATGTCAAAGTATCATCTCGTCTC
>MCFC01000129.1:0-21096 GCA_002105065.1 Naematelia encephala
ATCAAGACTTTAATTCAATAGTAACGCTACGTACGTTGTACGCTATTGCGAGATTGTGCCTGAATTCTGATTCTGGCCTCAGCGAGCGGGATGAAGCGTTTGCATCATTTCATCAAACATACTTTTGCCTTATCCTCTTCTCATACAGGGCACACTCTCGTCGTCCTAGTCCTTCTACGAGTCCTCGTCTCCTGTGATTTTCACCCTGAATTTCAACTACCAATATCGTTTGGTTCTCGCCTTGAATCTCATCTCGTACCAGCTGCTCTCATATCCCTATCTCCCTACTTTCGATCATACTCTAATTTTGGAATTCCAATCCGAACTGGATCTACCTAATTTCGATCGTAGCCTTGGGACTCTTGCTCCTGATCTATTACAGCGTCATTTCAAAAAGAGTAAAGTGGTCCCGCTATATATACTTCTAGTGTTGGGATTTGAACCGAACCGGCCCTCGATCATACTCTACCGTACCCTATATCAATTAACTCTGTATCATCAGTACTCGAACTCACCCACTCACTCTCGTTGTTAAATCCTACTCTATATCACTTACAACAATTGGACAAGGAAAGGGACCTTCTCTCTCAGGTTTTCCCATCACGCATCATAACTCAACACGACAAACGGACCAGAATGAGCTGGTCCAACACGCCTATTCGCGATTACGCAAAAGAAAACCAAAAGCTCAGTCGAGATTTCGATAGAGCTCCAAAAGAGGCGATTGTAGCTTGGGGTAAAGGTGGTGATCATGGTAGAAAAGTATTGTACGTCTATCTTGCTTTTCGGTTCTTCATTTCTCTTTGTGTTGTTTCTCTATTTTGTGTGACTGTCTTGCGTTGGTGCTCCCACCCACTTTCTCTGGTATCGTCTTCTCTGGAAGTTGCTCTCTGGTATTGTCTTTCCTGGAAGTTTCTCTCCGGTATTGCCTTTCCTGGAAGCGTCTGCCTGACTTTGTATTCTCTGGAAGTATTTGGCGTTGTATTCCCTGGAGGTATCGGTAGAACTTGGTGAATGTCTGGATGAACTGTCTTGTGATGTTTCCTTGGAAATAGACATGATGGACACGTTTCATTCGGAAATCGGTCTTTGATAAAAGAGGAAGACATTGAATCGCTAATCATGTTTGGAATCTGTAGGACAAAATGGGATAAATGGTTCGATTCCGATTTGACGTCACGAGCCTTGGATCTATATGTGAGTCTTGGGCAAAGGCATTGTGATGTATAATAGAGAGGCTGTTGAGTGTGGAGAGATTATTGAGGGTGGAATGTTTCTTGGCGGTAGAGAGGTTATTGATGGCGGAGTGTTCCTTCGTAGTGGAGAGATCACCGAGGTGTGTAGCGTTCCTTGAGAGTGGAGCGTATTTTGAGGGTGAAGAGGGTGGAGTGTTTCGTGAGGATGAAGAAAAGAAGTGGAGGAGATCGTGGTGCACTCTGACTAATTACTAACGATCAACTATCAGTACGAGGGTAAAATGACTGAACAAACAAGACGGACTGTCCTCATAGGTACATCGCTTGTTCCTCTTCCTCCTCGGACTTAACTTGCTGATGATGACTTTCACAGCATGCGACAACATTCTTGCTGCAAAGATTCCACATTGGGATCATGCAGATTCGATAGACTCTATCAAAGGCGCTCTAGCCCCTCCGGAATTTGTAAGTCCTCGTCCCTCTGTAATCCATCCACACCCCACTCGTCCTACTTTGTATACGCCCTTATCTCTCATCCTTCTACTTTATATAAGCCCTTATCTCTCATCCTTCTACGCCCTTATCTCCCTTATCCAGACTCTTTCCCTTCCCTCGTGGGTGTCAGTCGCGATGTCGGGCTGATCCTAGCAGATTTATGTCGGTGACGAAGAAGAGGACGAGGACTTTATATGATTTCCTATTGGAGTTGCTCATGAAATGCATGTACTGTCTAGTGTCTACGCTGCTCTCTGCGCTACATGACGTGATTATAAACTAGAATCTTCGTTCAACCCCGAAAAGGACCCTCCTGACCTGATCATCATCAACATGCCCCACGCCAGCGCCCCGCATCGCCTAACATTCCTCCCCGAAAGCCCCTCATCCCATCATCAATCTCGGCAAGACGCCGCCCGACATACCTTCCATCGCCTTTTCACTACTCTCACTTACTCTCACTAGTGTCTTGTTCATCTGATTCCTTATACTCGGACCTAGAAGATACAACTTATCCGATCACGAAAATAAAAGTCACACCTTTCGTCACCGATGTTGCACTGACCATCAGTTTTTTCTTTCTCTCCAATCGATCAGTGGAGTCCTCCAGTATTTTCATTTGGATTTTTTTTTCCCACCGCCTATCATCTATGACACAGCAGTAGTTACGTGCCTTGGTGAATGAGGAATGATCGTCGTTCACTAGCCCCTGAGCCTCATGTTTTCCAAGGAACAAGCACAAGCACAAGCACTGTAGCCCCTTTGCCGATAAAGCGAGTATACCCGAGGAAGTCTAACGAACGGAATCCATTCGAATAGTACAGAAACCGCTTTGAAGGCTATATATCATCCGCCCCACATCAGCTCAACACCTCGCCCCATCACTTTTTTCACATCATCAGCCAGCTGGTTAGTCTCGGTCCCAAGGTATGTAACTAAGCAGGAATATCTAGGATTAGCCTCTTAACTCCTGTTGCAGGATCTCCTACTTGACTTTACTCGTGCTCCAAGCCGACAACAAACAAGGATCTTGAATTCATTCCTGCTCCATACGATACATCCTAAAGAGGGATGAGTCACCATTGGCACGCACTGAATTATCGAGCCATTGCTCATTTTCAACAAAGTCCAGATAAGTTGCGAGATGCTTGGGGATGGGGTGTATCAAGTTCAACTCGTCCCATGTGAGTGGCCATATCTGTTGTTCCTTTTCTCTAGGCAAGAAATCGCTGCTGTCTATCCAAGGATCTTCCCTTCCCAGAAGATCTCATCGTGACATGGCCGCGTGTTTCTTGACTGAGTTTTATCAATACTCATGGAGAAGCTAGCTCACGTTAAGTAGGAAACGCTTTATCGAGTGGTTTGAGGACGTCTATTACGAGTTGATACAGATCATCGTCAGTTCTATCTCACAAGGAGGGAGGGTCCATAGCCTGTTCAGAATCAGTTGACACGAAATAGGATGCCAGAGAATGTTATGAAGAACTGAGCTGGGCGGCATTAGGCGGTCAGTTCCTGCCATCAAGTCTCCGTTCTACACTCTCGTCTCCACCAGCTGACAAGATATCAAAAAAGCATGTCAAGATATCCTCGAGCTCGATATACCTACAAATGGATTCATCAAATACCTCGTCCGCATCCGTCATATCCTTCGACCCAATGCCTTCTGGGACGATGTGAGCTATTCCTCTACTACTCAAGCACTCAAGTAGGGTGATCAATCGGCTGATAATGATTGAAAAGTGGCCTTGTGATGTCACTGGTATGGAGGTATGTCTGTATTGACTCGTGTGAGATTTGGAAATCTGAGAACTGATGAGTGAGATAGGAGAGCGACGATGAGGACGAGCTCATATTCGATATGGATGATTAAGGAGACAAATTCGATGGTTATTTAGGAGAAAGTATGATTCGTTATGGTTAGGTTGCAAGGGGAATGCAAGTAGAAAGAAATCTGTTAAAACTCAGAAGCTCAACGTACGAGTACATGTATGATAAATGAATTCAGAATGGTTGATGGTTGCCGCCACATGAGCGGGATTACTAATTACTTAATCGCCACCCGCGTCTTGTAAGTCTCCTCTCTTCTCTTGATCCTTCTCCTCTCGACGTCCTTTCTTTCTCTTTCTTTCATCTCAAAAGCTCTCGTATAGAGAGTGAATTTAACTTCAGTATCTGATCCGAACGTGTCTGCTATTCTCAACTCCTCGCTAGTAAATCGACGTCGCAAGTAGAATGGCGACAGCAATGACACCCGACCAGCAGGCTCGGCTTCAGGTTGGTTTCCTCCTTCCACAAATCAGCTTGGACATACATCAAAAGCCATTCAGACATAGGACTGACAATTTCATCATTTAGGGAGAGATTCAGGCAGAGCTTGAGCGGAGAGAATGGGCTGAACCTGAAGGTAGAGCTTTTGGACACATAAGTTGGAATGGTGAAGCTGATGAAGCAGATAATGTCATGGCAGAGTATATTACGGTTCTGCTCGGTGAGCTGACTCAAATTCTTATAATTGGATGTGAGCTGACGCTATCAAGCCAATGGTAGCTCTCAGGGTGTGTCGCTAAACCGCTGATTGTTATCGACATGAGCTAATATCTGCAGAACGAGTACAGACAGAGATGGATGATCGTATGTTTCTCATTGGTTGATTGACACTGCGAATCTGATGTTTCATCTAGTTGTTGGATCTGATTTTGACCCTCGGTTCCTCTCGTGGCTTTTCGAAAAAGCTCAAGACATCACCGCTCCAGTTCCTCCACCTGCCCCTGTCGCGCCCCCCACATCTATCACTTCCGACCGTCCATCATCTACCGCCAACCGCCTCTTCAGCTCGGCAACAGCAGGATTATCTTCTCAGCCTGAAAAACGCAAGTTGGAGAACGGATCTCAGGACGGACAAAATAAGAAACGTTTATCAGAGGGCGCTCCTTCAGCACCGAGTGGACCACGGGCGATGGGTCAAGAAGGAAGGAGTTTGCAAGATCGTCTTGGGCCAAATAGGGGCGGTCGAGGAGGTTTACATGTGCGCGGTATGGCAGCAGGAGGAGGTGGCGGTCGGGGAGGAGCAATCGCCAGAGGGCCTATGGGTGAGTTGAGACTCAGGCAACGTGTTGAGTGAGAGCGTTGGCTGATGGGCATCAGGTGGATTTCAGCAAGGTTTCGGTCAAGGCGTGATGCAGCCTGGATTTGGCTTCTTTGCACCAGGACAACAGGAAATGATGGCGCAAATGATGATGATGCAGGCCAATATGGCGCAGATGGGTGAGATGATGGCTCAAATGGTCGAGGTGAGCTCGGCGTTTCTCTTCTCTGCTCTTTGTGACCCATGACCCACCCTTACATCATCTGGTCAATTGTACATGTGCTGTGCTTTGTGTTGCCTAGACACTTTCCTTCTTCCTGATTTTCGCGACAGTGAAAGTAGTCGAGCTGACAAAGTAACTAGGAGAAACAGCAAGTTCAAGCACAGCCAATTCAACCAGTTCAACCAGTTCGACCAGTCCGTCCCCCGCCCGTCAAACTTCCACATGGCACCAAGCTCGGCGGCCACTCAGTCTCCGCCATCACTCCAAAGTCGTCAGCGACACTCGGACCTATCCCCGATACGCCTACATCCAAGGCCCTGTGCCGATACTCAGTGGGCTGCAGCAATGCGCGGTGTCCTTATAGCCACCCAAGCCCGGTTGCAGATGAGAAGACTGGAATGGTATTGAGTGAAGAGGCTTGTGAGAATGGGAAGAATTGCAAAGATTCGGAATGCACTAAGAGTCATGTCAGCCCAGCAGCTGTTCTCGGTAAGCCTCATGACTCTCTCGGCGATCCCAGCTGATGATGTCAGGTGAAACGGCGGGTCCCAGCCGTATGCTTTGCAAGTACCAAAGTTGCACCAACCCGTCATGTCCTTTCCGGCATGAAGATGCCAATGGCAATCCTATCCCACCTCCTGCTCTCACCGCCGCCAAGGCAGCGAAGTCTGCAAAGCCGAAAGAGGTTGCCGTTGCCCCACATCCTAGTTCTGATGGTGAAGAGGGAGACATGGAGGTGGTCGTTTCGTCAAAGGGTTTGATGGATGGTGCTCTAGGCGAAGGTTCACAGACGGAGAGGGCTTGCCGATACGGTGAACGGTGCACACGGGGTGAGTTGATGCGATCTGATCCGAAGTAAAGCCAAGGCTGATGATGGACGCCCTCCAAGCGGATTGCAAATTTTCACATCCACCATCACGGCCTACGCCACGGTCTGCGAGTCGATCCATTTCGCGGCCTGCAACGGGAGGGATGAATGTGAGCAAGAAGTTTGGATCTGTGGCGAAGCTGGACCCATCGGCGGGCGAGTTCAAGCCAAAGGACAAGGAGTTGCAAGTTAGCATGTAGAGTACCAGAGAGTCAGTAGTCATGCACCATCATTGCCCGGCCGCGTTCCTTTTGGGGATCTGTACAAGACCAATGCACTCGTGATCAAGATGCCAGAAAAGACGGCGTCAAAATGCACAGTCCTTGTACCCTGTTTTATTGCCCTCGGACTACGAGGACAATGGTCACGCGACCCTCGTCTGCCTTTGCCGCTCTTATCTCACTTTACCTTTGCCCGGTCCCTGATCTCGTAACGCGAGTTTCACCTGCGCCGTATGCGCCACCCCTCTTTCTTTCTTTCACTCTTCCTTTCTTTCTTTCTTTCTTTTCTTTTCTCGCAACATTTCTTCTACTTTGGCCACTTATATATCCTACTTTACATCTTCAACTTGAACCACCTCTTCTTGTAGAATCCTAAAAGCGTTCTTACGCTATAACAGAGAGAGATAGATATCTGCCCGGTCCAAAAGACACATGGACCAGGGGCATTTCCCCGATTTTCTTTTTTCGAATCTATCAAATCATCGACTTCAACTCGAATGCAGATCCATAGTAGTGGTGACCTCAACATGTTTGATAATTTGGCTAGCCTCACGATATATACATGTGCTGGAATCAAGGAGGAAGAAAAGACAAGTAGTGTATTTGACTGTTCCTACTTGTCCGGCGAAATTGGGTAATGGAGATACAGTTGGAGAGGTAGTTGATAAATGGTGTCAAGGTTTGAAAGCTGGTTTTGGAGGTTGTTGGTGGTTACCCAAGTAAGTTTTTGATCCACTTTCACTTTATTGCATTCAAGCAAGACCCGTCATATTCGAGCAAGTCAACACATTTAATCTTCCCTTATCCCTATGTTTCTGTATACCTTCTCACCGTCTTTTTCCTCACCCTCACCCTTTTCCTTTCCTATATTTGATTGGGGTAGACGGTAGGGGGTCAGGGCTCATTATATTGATGTATCTATCAGTGGACACGCTCAAACAATATACTCTGCAATGGCAGATTTCAGTATGGATGATCATGTAACTTATCATCGGTAAGCTCCCGACAAATCAAATGTTCCAGGGTTTGAGCTGAATCTTCCCTATAGCCAACTACTACGACTTCCGGATGGTGGGACAATGTGAGTTCATATTCAGAGAAATATCTCTCTATCTTCTTTCTTTCACTGCTTCCGTGCTCGTCCTTCGTCCCCTCCCCAGTCGATTGCTCTGTTTTCGTCCACTCCTTCGTCCTCTACTTTCGTGTACTGCCTTCGTTCACTGCTTTGGTTCTTCTTTCGTCCACTGCTCTGCTTTCGTTCATTGTTGTCGTCCACTGCTTGCGGCCACTGCTTTCGTGTACTGCTTCTGCTCATCGCTGACGCTCAATCCCAGCGGTATCGACGTATATCCACCACTTTCAGTGAATCTTCCAAGTGACGCACCCGTGGTTCTCATCAATCATGGTCTCACCGGAGGGAGCCATGAGAGCTATGTGAGAAATATCGTGGTTTGCGTTACCAAACCTGTGTCGGAAGGTGGACTGGGAGCCCGTGCAGCCGTTGTCAACGTCAGCTTTAGTTGACATCTCAATGCGGAGTACGACATAAGCTGATCTGTAGAGTAGTTTCGAGGATGTGGTGGAACACCGCTCACTTCCCCGCACCTATATTGCTCCGGAAACACGATAGACAATCATACCGCCACCATGTATCTTGCGCATCTTTTTCCCGAAGCGCCACTCGTTGGTATTGGCTTTTCACTAGGCGCAGCTGTCATGACCCGTTACATGGGTGAACAGGGGGATCAATGTAGATTGAGGGCTGCGACCGTTCTCTGTGCACCTCTGGAGCTGCGCGAAATGTCGGCCAAGTGAGCTACGAGTCACTTCGTAGGTAGGCAAAACTAATCACGAGACGCAGGCTTGACGAACGCCACTTCTTCCCAAAATTGTACTCATTCACCATGGCCCGGAAAATGCTTCGCTCACTCAGCCCACACTTACTTCCTCACTCGCCTCTGTCGTCTCCGGCCTCTTTACTCCATCCTTGCCTGGAGCGTGTACTCGACATGACTGCGCGGTACAAATGGACCTTGCGCGCGAGCCATGTGACAGAGCTCATTGTCACCAAGGTAGGGGGAAGCTCCGATCATTTCCCATTCCAAGGTCTACAAGAGTTCCTCGAATGGGCCTGTCCGAGTGGATGGTTGGGCAGGATAAAGCGGTGAGCTCGTTAGCTCTGTGACGAGAGTCTTCAGCTCATGTTGCCAGACCCACACTGGCTATCTCCGCTTTGGATGACCCGATAGTATCCGGAGGTGAGTAATCCTTGCCAACGGTATGACCTCCTGAAGCTAATGATGGTAGATTGTCTTCCGTACCCGGCCGTACGCGAGTCCTCGCATTTTGTGCTCGCTGCAGTTCCGCACGGTGGCCATCTGGGGTGGTTCAACGGCCCACTGTTCGGACCGGATCGTCACCGCCGATGGCATGTTCAGCCGACTCTAGAGTTCTTGCGCGGCGTTCTTACCGATATCCCTGCGGAACCGCTGCCTGCACTCGAAGTTAAAAAGGACGGAGACTGGTGCTGGGCTGGCGGGGCTAGTTGGAATTTGGTCAATGAGCAGGAAGAGCGTGGATGGGTGGCTCCTGGTGCGCATGCGTCGTGAGGTCGATGGACTGATGGGTCCAACAAAAAGAATGAAATACGTGCTTGCTGAAGAAAAAGAGACAGCTGTATTGCAGGGTTTAACCTTAGACATAAGAAAAGACATTGATGATAAAGTTTGTTTGAAAATGACGAGTCTACATGCAAGCTATGGAATGAAGTTATGTGTCGACAATCTATAGAGTTTTCTCACTCAAGCTAGACATGGACCGTAATAATTTCTCGTGTTCCTCTATCGTATTTTCTCCTTTCCCTGCAATAGCAGAATGAAACGACAAGATAGAGTTCCGATACCTATGCAAAGAGTAAACAGAAGAAATAAGCTTGTAAAGCTCTGAAATCAAGATGGATATCGAGTTCGAAGTTGAAGTTGGGATCAAATTTTGGAAGTAGAGAGGTAAATATAGAGAAGGAGGTGAAGGTAGAGGTGAAGGTAGAGGTGAAGGTAGAGGTGAAGGTAGAGGTGAAGGTAGAGGTAAAGGTGGAGGTAGAGGTAGAGGTAAAAGTTAGTAGAGGACAAATTTAACTCACGTAGTTTGTTCTTTGTAATATTCTTCAAGCATGATACGATGTGCGTTTTGAGCTCTATTATGCATCAAAATGAGGATAGCCAAGATAGTTGCCATGGCTACAAATGGATGAATGGTGATATATCAGCGTATAGCCTCTTCTCCTCGAACTGGAGCAGGAAAATGGTCGATTGTGTAGAGAAGAAGGGGGTTGTAAAGAGGAGAGGATGTAAGAGGAGAAGATGTAGACGAGGAGAGGGATATGACGAGGAGAATATCTTGACGAGGACAGGATTTTGACGAGGAGAGAATTATGGATGACGTAGGTAGGTCTATAGTAGAAGCAAGTCTGACTTACCTGTAGATAAACCTAGACCAACCAAGACGTATATCCATCGAGCGACGTGAATAGCACTTTCCGGAGGGATGACACATTCGTTATTTGAATTGCAGTTGTACTTGGACCATCAGTATCCGTTCGGCCCATTTGTCTCATTGAAAGAGAGTATGGTAGTGATGAGAGGAGAGAGAGAGGTAGGTTGGTTGGTATTGATGTAGAGGGGTTAGAGAAGGGAAGAAGAGAAGGACATAGGGGAAGAAGGGCAGAAAGGACGATAGTAGGGGAAGAAGGGAAGAGAGGAAGAAGGGAAGAACGTAAGGGAGAAGGGAAGAAAGGGAGGAAAGAAGGGAACGCGGTTGAGGTTGAAGAAGAGAAGAAAGTAAGGAAGAAAGAGAAAGAAGGGTAGGTATGGGAAGAAGGAAGTAAGAGAGACCAACCCACGTACAGATTGACATTCCCTGTCAGCCGCACAAGAAGACGAGAGTGATTTCAAAGCGAGACAGATATTTTGGGTTTGATCCTGAAACAACATCAGCGTCCAACTTTGGATAGTGCTTGATGTAAAATCGGATAGAAGTAGGGGAGTCAGGAATTGGTACAAGTACGGGATGACGACAGGAAAGAGTCGTTCCTGTACGTACACAGTAGCCTTGATTTTCTATACAATTATCACGGACAACTTGGTTCGAGAAGCTCATTCCGGAGATATCATAGCCTACATATGTCTGAAGTGATATTAGTCCTTCTACATCCATTGACTTAGTTGTATCCCCGGTCCTGGGGAGTGTATCGCCCGAAAAGAAGGTTGGTACGATAAGGAGTGAACGGGGTGACCTCGAGTTTTGCCACTCCATCTCATCCTCGGTTGAAAGTCACTCACGGTCGATTCTGAGATACATGCACTCCCAAGCGTCGCATTCCCGTACCTATACTCAATCAGTAAAATCACACTGGAACTGAGACTAACTGCTTGATGAGATGCGATTAACTCACATACACGTTCCAAGTAAACATATAGCCGCACTAGCTTGCATTTGATCATATGGATCAGAAGAAACTATATTTTGTATTGGAGGCTGACATTCATCTATCCGGAGTAATCAGGTGAGCCGACTCACTTCGCGGACGTTAAATCATATGTGAGGAAGTTCAACTTGTAGGTAAAGTCTAAAGCAGACGTACCATCTCTGTTTAGCTGGCATTTTCCACCGACTGGGACTAGTGCAAGACAGCCTGAAGCGCTATCTGGACAAAATGATCCAGGGGGACATAAAGGTGGAATGGGAGAATTGGCATCGACGAGAGAGCTTAAAATATATTCGTCTCGCCTGTGAAGATATTTAGCTACATTACATTACAACGGTTCCTATGGACCGAACAATCGAATTGGAGAGAGAGAAAGAGAGAGAGTGAGTGATCACGAAAGGCGCTCACCTGCATTGACGAGGTAGACAGGTTCCATTTATAGCGCAGTCTGGGCATCATCAACTAGTCAACTAACCCTCACAACAACGACCGGAAACTGACTTACATCCAAATGAATCACAATCTGTCACGAAAGCCTTGGAATCGGCATCGAGGTGGTCGTTGTTCGTATCGCACGGACCGTACAACGCCACTCGAGCTGATACGACCGTCAAAAGGCTGAGGATAAGTAAAGGAAGTTTCATTTGGATGAATTTCCGTTATTCAGTAGTAGAGATGTGGTGATCACTGTGAGAAATGCCCCTATAAGTCATGCATATCAGTGGTTGAATGCCTTGTCAAGCCAACTGAGAGACGTCTCAGACTGCTACGCGCCGCCCTCCCAAATATCCACGTGTCGGCTCCGTCGCGTGGAGAATCAGGTACGGTGCAAGGAGCTTGTTTCCAACGTTACCTATGTATTGAGTTTCATCCGGACCACAACAACCCATCTCCTTTCTCGTTTCTTTGTATACTCATTTTTCGCCTACTTCATACGACAGGAATAGAGAGCAGTCAAAAGGTTGTATCTCATGATAACATCATGTCAATCGAAGTAGCACCCATGAACACCCCTCCTCTCGTTACTCGACCTCTTGCGCCAAGTCGCGCTAAACGACACTCTTTCTCTCCTTCTCTTCTTCTTCACAACCCAGTTTCTCAACTTAACGAGACACCGATATCCTCACCACTGGCTGAGAGGAGTCGGGATGGGATCATGGGTGGACTAAGGGAGAGGAGCGAGGATGAAATCAATCGAGCAAGTAGAGGTGCACTTGAGGTAGCGTTAAAAGAAGAATGGCAGCTTCGCGATCGTGTGAGTGCTAGATGAATGGTATAGAGATCTCAGCTGAGTGCTACGTAGCTCATGACCAAGATTGAAGAGCTTGAGACTGGACAAAGGACGTTGGGAGAGCGATACGAGGTGGCTGTGACTGCTTTGGCTGGTCTTCATGCACGGACAGACGAGGCCTTTACCGAGCAGGTAAGGCTGCACACACAACACTTTGGGCAGGAGACTGATTCTTTCGATCCATAGGGTCGACTAGAAGCTGATCTGCAAGCACGTGATGAGGTCCTTGAGAGACTTAGAGGCCGAGTCAAGCATGCTGAGAGAGAAACAAGGGAAGTACAGAAACGGTATGCCGAGCAGGTCAGTGATATTTTTTTGCGCTTGCCATTCATGTTCATGTTCTGACCAAGGTGCAGGAAAGATCATTTGAGGCTGAACGAGCTGCACTGCAGAAGCAAGAACAACATCTTCAAACTCGAATCAAAACTCTCCAGGCCCCCCGTCCTCGCCGTTCCACTTCTCCCCCTCCTCAGCATGCAGATACCCGTCATCTGGAAGAAGAGCTCGACTCACTCCGCATGTCCCATTCTACTCTTCTCGCGCAGCTAAATACACTCACGCATGAGCTGCACGAAGTGAGGATACAGAATACTCAGCTGGTCGAGGAGAATCAAGGATGGGAGTTCTTGGTCAGGGAGCGGACGTTCAATGGGCAAGTGAGGTCGAGCTCTGGGTTGCTCGGACATGGTCGAGACCGTACCTCAAGCAGTAGTAGCGACGGGGAGGTCAGGAAAGGAAATAGCCAACTCGACGCCCTAGACGAGGAGATGGAAGCGGAAATGGAAGAACTGCACTCGGATCTCGAAGCTCATAGTCCGATTTTCGACGACCACGACGATCTCAGTCCGGGATATCGCACATCATCTGATTCCAGCCTTTTAGCGCCGCCGATAAACAGAAGAAAGAGCTCCAAGTCGAAAGGAGAGACCCTTCAGGACGGCCACGCGACCGGTAGTGGGCTGGATCTAGCAGCCGAGCTAGGCCGAGCGGAAGTGGACCTGGATGCTGGAGAGACAAGGGTATTAGGAAAGGGAGATGAGAGCGACGGTATGTTTGGGTCTCCGAACCTAGCTGACTCGCCAGCAATGCGTGCTGAGGTCAAGCAATTACGCGAAGCAAACAAAGCGCTCAACTTGTACTGCTCAAAGGTAGGCCAAATAGATTGAACTGACTAAGAAGTGAGAAGTAAGGCTGACATGGACAGATTCTCGATCGCATCATAGCCCAAGAAGGCTTCGAACATGTTCTCTCGGTAGACTACAAGACTCGCCGTATGGGTACCCGCTCTTTAGCAGCAGCCCCAACTCGAGGGAGTCTAAAAGACATCACCAATGCGATGACGGAAAATCAAGCCAATAAGGCTGAGGTCAGAAACACTGAGAAAAAGGCCAGACCTCTAAGCATGATGGTACGAGCTATGACTGGCGTTGGGGCTGCTGGGCAGGGGGAGAATGCGCTGGTCGACTCACCAAAGGTGGAGGAGAAAAAAGAGGAACTAAAGAATGAGAAACGGGTACGTCGACCACAACTCCCTTTGTTGACACATTACTGATATCTCGTAGGCTCGCCGAGGATTCTCCATCGATTTTCGTAGTCTCGGCTTCGGCTCACCGAGTCCAATTGCAGACCCCAACCCTACACCACCAGTCATCCCAGGCTTGAAACCGCTCACACTTTCGACTCGCGCCTCGCCAGTCTTCACTCCCAAGGCAAGTGCTCCTCGGAAGCTTGAGCCGCACGTGGAAGACGAGGAAGACCGCCGTGAACGATCGAGACTTGAGGCGACACTGAAATTGATGGGCATCGACCGACCCTCGCCTAGTCCTTCTGACGACTCCCCACAGTCAGTTAGTGGTCCATTAACTCCCAGTTCGAGCTACTGGATGGGCAAGAAACTCGTCAAGTCCCGTCCGACGTCGGAAGCGCAGAAGGAGGCTGTATCGGTTCCCGATCCCAAGCGAGGTTCTCCGCTGTCACGCTTGTCGGAGGCATTAGGTATGGGGGTATCTCCCCTGTCTCCGCCGACGGTTGAGGACGTACTCGATCCCATGGCCAACATACCATCACCTGAGCGAGTCGCGGCGGCCTTTAGAGCGTATGATCAACGCGAGGCTGAGCAAGCGAAAGCTCTGGCAAAAGGAACAGCGAAGACGGGATACACGAGCCCGCCATCAGGAAGCATACAACGGGCGAGCTTGCGGCGCCAAAACTCGAGTGGGGAGGAAGGCCAAAAGGGTGTTCCCAAGAGTGAGAGTCGTTCGACACTTTGGAGTCTTGGGGAGGGCGGAACTAGTCGGCCTACGTCGGGCGAGGTGATACTGCAGGCCAGGGAGGGCTAAGGATTCTGTTGGTTCTAACGAGAAGGAACGAGAAGGAAGGGATAAGCTGTTTTGGCTAGTTCAAACGATATTCACGAAAGCGACGTTGATGACGCGTTACGAATTGTTTTGAGCATGTCTGACTCCACTTGTTGGTCTAGATCTGTAGATTATGCATGATGCAGGGTATGATGAGGAACGATGTTATAAAAGATGCACTGTAGTATTGATCAAGCAGGCACAGAAGAAGGTGAAGGACTAGGTCTGAATCGTTGGTAATATCCTTTACAACGAGCTTCGACCGTTTCTTGGTACGTCTCTGGTAGGGATTCTATACAGCGGCCTAAGAGTAGAGGTATCAGTCGTTATTTACTAGATTGAGGATATCGACTGTGTGAGAAGGAGAGAGAGAGAGAGAGAGAGAGAGAGAGAGAGAGAGAGAGAGAGAGAGAGAGAGAGAGAGAGAGAAAAGCGTACCAGGATTACCGCCCCAAACGGTCAAAGAGGGCACGACAGTACCTTCTGGTAGAACTGTATCTGGGAGAAGAACGACGAGATCTTTGATGATTACGAATTTTCCCTATAGAGGATTTAGTATGAAGAGTGGTCGGCAATGCACCATGATGTCGTAGAGAAGCTCAAGGGGGGATCGAGTTAGATGAGAAGAGGAAATGACTACTGACGAGGATGCAGCCCTTTCCAATCTCTACACCATGTCCAATTTGAGCTGCCTCGATAACACATGAAGGTCCAATATGAACATAATCTGCTATCTTTACTGGATAGAAAGTAAAGACTCTAAGAAGTATTCCATCAGTTCCTGGTTGCATATGCATAGAAAAGGAGAAAAGAGAGGAGAGGGGGAGATATCCAATTGAGTGATTGGGCGAAGTCGAAGCGGTTAGAGTCGACCTACCCTTTATAGATCTTGCCTGGGGGACGAAGGACAGCATTCTCGCCTATGAGACAGTATCTTCCCATGGAGATCACTACATGTTGGCCTGCTGTTGCTCTTCTGAGATCACCTCGTAAGATTGCGCCTGGTAGGATATCAGTGATTCTACTCTATCAAGTAGGAATCGAGGAGGTTCGCTGGTATAGGCTTACCAGATTGAATAATAGATTTCCCTCCAAGAATGATATTTGTCGCTCCAGCGATCACAGCTCGACGAGATACCTTGTCTTTTTGGTATATCAGTAGTGTGAAGTAATCCAGAATTCACATCCTTCGAACACTACTTACTGCCCGTGTCAGTCTCTATGAAGTGAAGACCGTCAGCAGTTGAACAACAAGGTAGGGAGAGAGACGCACCAATATACGTGCCCTTCTCATATGTGATGAGAGGGTCGAAGGCGCCCATCTCGCATATCTGCGAGCTATGAATGCTCAAAGTCCGGGAATGAAAGTCTTGAGGGTTACCTGCGAATGTATAACACAGACATTAGGACTGCAATAGTCACGCGTTGACTAACTGTTCGCGGCGGTGTGGAGGTCATCTCCAACCTCAGACTGGCTTGTTGTTTTTATTGGCTTTCTTCTTCTCACATTTACTTACTTGGCTGCAACATCCAATTATAGCTTGGGGCAACATGACGACTATGGTCTCACGCCCCATCACCCCAGTGATGGTCCCGTCAGAGGCTGGGCCATCATCGAGTGCAAGTGAGAAAGCAATGGCTCGACTTGAAGCCGACTTTCCTGACAGTCAGTGGAGCGTCTCATGTCTCATGAATGGTCAGCGATCGGAACTGACATAAGCTCAGCTGGATCACTAGCACGGCATCACCAGGTCCAAGCTCGAGTTCAGCTTGAAATACTTGATGTCAAGGACCAGGTTGCACGGCTCAAGGCTGAATTGAGGAGGGACCAAGATCCAGGAAAGATGTCTCGTATACAGAGCCAAATTGGCGTGAGTCACCTCAATCTCCCCTGCTCCAACAATACAAGGTCCCTACGTCGACTGACATGCTTATGCCAATGATTCCCGCAGCAACTCATGCAGCAGATCAATGTGATTCGCGAAAAGGCCGCAGAAGCAGAAGCGATTGTCAAGGGTATTACCTCTGACATTCAGAGATTGGACGTGGCCAAGCGGAATTTGACGGGCGCTATGCAGACCCTCGAGCGATGGGGTATGCTCAGTGCGTTCATCTCTTATCTCCCTGCTGAAGGCATGGTTGATCGTGACACAGAGAACGCACACGCACAATTGAAAGCCCTATTACCTACGAGACGGTACAAGGATATGGCGCAAGCTCTTTCGGTGCGACCCGGCTTTTAGAATCTGATCCAGACAGCTTACTCTTTTTCAAGGCCGTATTACACCTGATAACACCATTGAGGCCCCTGGCAACCATCCCGGTCGTGGCAGAGTTGTTTAAAGCTGCCGAGGACGATAGGAAGGCAGTGCAGGAGAAGGTCGCAGCCGAGGTAGACGCTTTGTGAGTCGTGTCCATTGGCACTCTGTGTACTGAACGCTCATGATATTCGTAGTCTCAATGATGATCCTAATCAAGCGGTTGATAGGAAGACTATTGGTGAGGTTTTGCAGGTTGTTGACGTACTCGGCGGAGACTTCAAGTGAGTCCATCTTCCAAGCCTAGCAGCCCTGAGTACCCTAGCTCATCTGAAACAGAAACTATATCATAGAGCGCTATCTACAACTCCAATTGGCAGAGTATCGCCGTATCTTCCGCTCAACAGACGAGGTATGTAATTCTGTCAAATGCACTACGATGCTTATCCTTTCATCTCAGGCTGGACAACTCGACAATGTCCCTCGTCGATACGCATGGTTCCGTCGAGTGCTGAAACATCACGATGACGAAGATGCTGCCCTCTTTCCGCCTTCATGGGAAATCACTCGATTGCTCGTTGCAAACTTTTCGGAATACACTCGAGCCGATCTGGCCAATCTATTGGGGAAGGCTACCCCGAATGTTGGCGTCCTGCTAGAGGCGTTGCAGGCTACTAAGGACTTCGAGATCGTGTTTGCTAAGAGGTTCGAGAGGCCTGTGAGTGTCTGTATGATGAGCACTTGGCCAGTAGAAAGCTGAGCAGCCCAGTTTGAGGAGGTCACCGCGGGAGGACATCAGGCGCAGGGGCCGATCAAGAAGTGGACGATTTCATCGATCTTTGATCCACATTTCAGCATCTATGTCGATGCTCAGGACCGGTAAGCCTTTTACTGACCTATTATGTGTACTGACAGGCAAAGGGCTATATCTGACATGCTATCGCAATATCGCGGAGCACGATCCCGCTCTTCCTTAGAGGGTGCAATGCAGGATGCCGATGACGCGGCTGTCCCGACCATCTTACCATCCTCGACTGAGCTGTTCTACTTTTATGGGCAAACGCTTGATCAGTGCACGAAATTCAGCACTGGAGAACCGATGCAGAACCTGGCCAAGGTGTATGCCAAGTGGCTAAGGATCTATTCAGACGATGTTTTGATGGCCGTCCTGAAGAGGTAAGTCAAACAACCTCGTAGATCACTGACCTTATTCAGAGATCCCGGCCGAAAATCGCTAGAAGGCCGAGCGAACATGCAGGATGTCAAGACGGCTTGCATCGTGTTGAACACTGCTGAATATTGCCAGAACACCTCTTTGCAGCTAGAGGAGAGGCTCAAAGATAAAATCTCCCCTGAATTCGCTGGAGAGATCTCCTTCCAGCCTGAGCGAGATCAGTTTTCAAAGTAAGAGTCCCTCCAAAGTCTATTGGCTTTTGCTGAGACCTTCAAGTGTGATGTCTCAGTGTGTTACTTCGCTCCTTCGTGAGCTTGAGTCGACGTGCGACCCCGCCTTTGCGGCCATTCTCAAAACACCTTGGATGCATCTCGAGAATGTCAGTGGTCGCTCGGCTTACATTGTCGATCTTGTGGGCAGCATCAAGCAAGTTGCAGAGGTCGTCCGAGCCAGGATTGAATCAAAGAAGTACATACGCAATTTCGCAGATAAAGCTGTTGGGTACGTCATTTGCCACCAAGAGCAGATCCCAGCTCATGAGCAGTTTAATCATCGCGCGCTTTACTCAGGCTGTCATTAAATCCAGACCGCTACGAAAGATTGGAGCCGAACAGGTGAGCTAGCCCCATTGTACCGGTAATTGAGCTCACAAGCAAAGATCCTGCTCGACGTGCAGGCCGTCAAGGCGTGTCTTTTGGATCTGCCAGAACCACATCCTGAGAATGGATCGAATGCGTATACCAAATATGTCACAAAGAATACCGGGCAGCTCGAGACGATGCTCAAGGTGATTCTGGCACCAGACGTAAGTGTCCATGGCCTTTTTTTTTGACGTCATCGCTGATGTGGTCACAGGATCCGCCTGAGGGCTTTGTGCAGAACTACTGCCTTCTCATTGGAGATCGCTCTTTCAGCAACTTCCAAAAAGTCTGCCAGCTTTCTCCATACTTTTTTTCAACACTGACCATCTCTTAGATTCTGGATCTCAAAGGTACAGCCCGTACAGACCAACAAAAGCTTCTCGATATTTTCCTCAGCGTCACTTCGACCAACGATGACCTTTCCGACACCTCGTTCCTTACATCACTGGATATGGATCCGCCCGGAGAAAGAATGGTCACTTCTCCCAGCTCGGCTAGCATGTTTTCGCCTACACAAGGCGGAAGTCAGATGTTACCTAATTTGTTGAATCGAGCGGGGAGCATGGAGGGAGATTTCAGAACTGAGACACCTAAAGCTTTTGGAGATTTCAGGCGGTTGGTCAGCTTTGCTACAAGGAGGGAATAGATGTATAGATGGCCTTTGCTTGTTGCATCAATGCATGATCTCATCTCGGGGTGTTTGCCTGAATGGTGGTGCATGCAAGAGAGTCCTAAGCAGATACATATTTTATCTGGGTGTTGATTTGTTCGACCTCAAATTTATAGTGTCTCGAGTGATGGCCAGTATTTCGAATTAGACAACTTCTCCAATAACATGTGGCCCTTCGCCTGAGACTCTCTGAGTCAGGTGGACAATACTTCGGCTGGAGATCGAGATGACGCTTCATCTTTCTTCTTCGGGTCTTCTCGTCAGAACTTCGACGCCATCATGGGTAATGAGGACCTGATGTTCGAAAGCAGCTGATCGAGCGCCCGTCTAATTGAGGCGTCAAAAGGGATATAAGACCGCCAAAATGCTCAGCTCTTACCTCAGTTGCCAACGTCCAACCATCATCCCATAATGCACCCCTTGTGTTGCTGCCCTGCACGAAACTGGGTTCGATCGTGAAACAATCACCGGGCATCATGATCCCGCTCTCGGTATTTCCTAATCATCGCGTTACTACTCAGCGATACGTACACCAGCGGAAGAAATCCTGTGATGGATGGGGAGGGAGTAGGTTAGGAGCTTACGATTATGGAAGATCCAGGGGAGTTGATGGAATTGTTTACCTATTCCATGTCCGGCAAGTTGACTGTTTACGCTAAATCCATGTGAAACTGCGAATCCCCTTGGATAAAGAAAGGTACCAATCAGCTTTGAGCCTTGAATTGTCTGTGTCTGAGCAGTGGAGAAGAGGACTTACTCGATAGCGGATCCTATATCCCGTAACTGCTTTCCTGGCCCACAAGCCCTAATGCCCAATTCAAGTGCCTCTCGAGTTGCCTCGACCAGATCGCGTCCTGGCTTGTCCACGTCTGAAAGCACGAATGTCTGTGATGTATCGCCATGATAGCTTCCAAAGTACAGAGTAAGATCAATGTTGATTATATCTTCTGGAAGAAGAGGTCGACTATATCAATATGAGTGAACTGACTGATGTTTTGCCAACAAAAGGACAAGTGACGCCTGGCTTACTCGTCTGGAATCCCATCTACGTAAGTGTCAGCTATGAAAATGCACGTTTGGGATAGACGTGACTTACGAGCAATGACATTGTTAACTGCCGTTGTGCAACTCTTTGGGAACTTTGAGTATCCAAGTGTAGATGGGTAAGCACCGCGAGCGATAACCATATCATGTACTGCCCTGTCCAACTCGGCAGTTGTCACACCCGGCTCCACTTCCAGTCAGTTAACGTCATCGCTGCAAAGTCAATTGGATCGACATACCTTCACGAGCTTCCCAACATGATGCAATACCTCTGCAGCAAGTCCAGCGACTTTCCGAAGTCCGTTTTCCTCCTCCCCTCCAAGTTTGGCGATATGACGCTCTTGATCTAGGGCATCTCCAGGCTCATGCTCGCCCCATGGGGCTGTGAAGAAATTTCTAGGTACATACGGTGGTCGGACGATGTGGTCGGGTACAGCAAGTGGAGAAGGGTAGGAAGTCATGGCTGATGAGGACTGGAGGACGTCGTACCGCCCAAATTGGGGTGGTGCGGCATGATACCGACGAAAGAGGCTGGAGCCTACTGATCGAGCAGAGCGGAGACGCATTGAGTGCTATCTGACTTGCAACATGCTGTTCTGCCGTTGATTAGAGGGAGAATGGAATGCCAATGTCAAACGAGGCTCATTTTGACTTTTATTTTGTTGTCATCGTCGTTGTCATCCATCCTTGATAGCCCCTCTTTCGTTTCATTTAGCAATCAACTCCGGCAGTTGTTGTAGCCTTGAGGGGCCAAGTATCTCTTGCATGCGTTCATGACGCCGCCTAAAGCAGAGGTTGGCCCGTCGAACGATGCAGCAAAGTTCAGCACAGAGAGAGGAGGATCTCATTGAGATTCCAAGCTTTGGTCCGTTTCTTTTGTTCGAACTGACCCTAGATCGTACCCAGCTGAGGTCTGTTAGGCCTAGAATTCTTCGAATATAGACGTGCACTATTCCTGGCTGGTCAACCACCACCCACACCTCCTCCCGATTCCCCATTTCCAGCGACATATCTCGTACCCTCCACTCTTCCTCCGCCAATATCATACGAGCCGAAACGACCCAGTCCAAAATCATCTATAGGAACG
>MCFC01000013.1:0-263659 GCA_002105065.1 Naematelia encephala
TCTTTGTGACCATCTAAAGCAAACAGTGAGCTCTGGGGAGAGGTGCTCAAACTTGATACAGCTACACTGTTGTCCAGGTGTTCAGTATCCAAGAATGACTCCTTGTGGGAACCCCAGCTGTCAGCATCCAACTTCAACTTGGTCTGAGCAGAACGCGTATTTTCAGTAAATCGCCCTGTATGTTGGGAAGACACGCCGAGGAGAGACCCCACTAGCGTCGCGTAAGTATGATTTCCATCGGTCACCAGGACCCAGGCGGTAGCAGCGCTGTCTTGTCCTTGTGCTGAAGGTGTCATTTGTTTTTCTGCTTCACGCGACAAATAGGTATCCCCACCCATTCTGAAAGGATCACTGTCAGATGAATGAGAGCTGGGCTCAGGTGGTATGACTTTCTTTGGTCGTTTGAGTCCGAAAAATCGTGAGAGGGAAGCGGATACTGACTCGTGATGGGATACCGATGGCGATGAGGCCGTAGCGTCTATACCTCGATCGCTTGTCATGTCAGCTTGGATCAACTTTTATTGGCAACATAAAGAAAGTGATTTACAGAGATCCAGTGGACTTTGAGTTCCCCGTCAAAACACCCCGTATGCTCTTGACTACCAGTGATGAGGCATTGAATTTCGTGTTGCTTGTCAGATCAAGAATACGTGATGGCAGCGGAAGGTCCATGCCTTGGTGGCTGGATCCATCGGGCTTTGATGCTGATGCTAAGCTGTAGGGTGTTGGGTTCGGCGGTCGATTGCCAAAAGAAGGAGCACTGTACGCAGTGTTTGTGGAACCCCATCGCGATCCCCCTTGGCTCGGATTTTTCGCTGGTACAGAATGGCAGGAGTCCGAATGTCTGCAGGAGACTTTGCCCAAAGGATGACCAGCAACAAATCTATCCACCTCTGACCCACCTCTCGAGGCAATGGATTCCGGTAAAGATGATCGCGTAACGGGTACATGATCGGACCCTCTTAGTGGATGACGATGTCCGCTGTACGGAGTAGGAGATGTGGTACGCGGTATATCAACGTTGCTCAGGGATCCCATGGTGAACAACATTTTGGAGATTCCTTGTAGAAAGTATTGGTGCCTGGGGCAAAGTTGGAGAACAAGAACAGTAATAAAGCGAGAGAGACGAAGAAAAGCGATATCAGAGCATGCTTAGCAATGCTATTCAAAGTCAGAGGGCCCACAGGGAGGAACGAAGGTCATATGAAACATGATACATACGTCGGACGGTACAACGTCCGGCGAGTAGCCCGTTTGGCCGGTATATGAAAGGACGTCATGTCGTCGTCAGCATCGTGAGCCCAGCCCAGAAGACCTTCGGATCCTTTGGGCGTCGTGAGCGCTATCTGTACTTCGGAAGACAGTCAAACGACTAAAGGATCAAAGGAGTGCGTAAAGTCCAGGAATAAATCTACTGTAGGAAGACTAAGACAAAGCGAAGACGAGTGGCGTTAGAATGTCACTGTAGTGGTTGTACTCTTTCCCGTACTATTACAATTGTCACTGTATACCGTGCTCTTCATATTCTGTTTATTATAACTTTGATTCGATTCGTGAATAAGAAAATACATGCACAGTTGAAAACTTTAGTGGTTGGTCAATGACAAATTCAAGCTTTTTCCAAACTCTCACACTATCTCTGGTAACATTGCCCTCAATCCATTGAATCACGACTGATCTCTCATTGTACGAAGTACAAAAACAAACATCCCACCGTGAATAAAGCCTATCCCGCCAAACTCTCTGCCTCAAGCTACCGTATCGTAGCCTCTTATCCGTCTATTTTGATCTTCCTATTGAGGACATTAGGATCTTCTGGTTGGTGGACGGATGATGATCTTGGGGTCCGGGAAATCACTTCTGTCCTCACTGGACCTACCACCCGCACGTGAGTTCTTAAATAGAGAAGAGCCTCCTTCTCTCGAAGGAAGTGCCCCTTGACCGTCACTGGGGTTGTTTGGATCAGAGTTCCGCGCGTTACCAGAGTAAAATTCGTGGTCATGAGGATTCCTGATCGCCTCAAGTCTGCTTTGTGCGTCTGGGATTTCATAGTAGTAGCTCGTTGAACCCCAATTGCCGAAAGGACCTCTGGATTCAGCGCGTCTGATGGATGCAAAAGACGATGGGACTGGGCACTCGTCGCAACTTGACAAGTCAGCATCAGGTAAGCGCTTATGGCGGACATAAGTGAATAGCTTACAGAGCGGGCTGGGGGGATAAGGATCTCGCTCTCTCCTGATCTGCGAAAGAGCCTTCGGTGGAGTTGGGAAGTGGCGGGACGGGGCCCGCGTCGCGTCTGAGATTTGTAAGTCAGCTTCAAACCACTGCTTGTGCGATGATGGACGGCGTACAAGCTGTGATTTCTGGAACCTGCTTGCGTTGAGAGCTCTGCACCAATCCGTGATCTTGACTTCGAGAACCAGCGCAACCTGGACCTTATTGACTTGTCAGGCGATGAAAGAATAGGTCTGGTCTGGGTTCGTGAGCTTGATCTTCCCCTCGGTTCCGTAGCATATTCAGAAGCGCTTTGGGGAGGCGACAACACCTTAATCCAATCGTCTTCCTGGCCTGGCTGGAGGGGATGGAGTCCGAAGGAATTCTTCGTGGGCGACAATGAACTGGAAGACCCGGTTCCAGGATCGCCAAACACAGTCCCTAGGCCACTCGAACTTGAGGTTTCACTTGCTCTGAACCCCGCCCAGACCCCGGTTTCCGAAAAAGTCTTCTAACTGAATCGTTGGACACTTCTACAGGCGAAGAAGAATCTTGACTATCACCGGTTTTGTCTGATCGAAGAGAGCCATCACTGCTGAAAAATGACCCTCCACGAGAAGTGGTCCGGAAAGAGCCATCACTGTGAGCCGACACTCGTATAGGAGAAGGTTGGAACGAGTCACCCGCGCTGACAGCTGAACCTCGTAGAGGAGAGGTTTGTTTGATTGGATGACGAGGCACATGACGAGGGGTCGAAGGTGGCGTAAGGTCACTACTGTCAATGAGAAATGCAGGCATCGGAGGCAACAACTCGCTGCCTTGAACATCATCAGGTAGTGTGTTGATTGGATCCGACATGGTAAGCAAGAACAAAAAAGATCAAATTCAAAACGAGACAATGATAATGAAAGTGGAACTGATGAAGAAAGACAATGTGAGAGGCGAGTTTAGTAATTCCAGTGAAAGTGAGAGGGTCCGACGAGCAAAACGAAGGCCACCTGAAACAAATGACATGATTCGACAAGCTCCGAGAGCTCTGGGAGTTTATCCACGGCCGTCGAGTAGCTAGCTCTTCATTCACCGGAAGATGAAACGAGATACAGTATTACGGAGGCATCTATCAAGGGATGTCATGTACACGGTTTTGACCTGCTAGGTGCTCGGTTACGCCAGACTCGAGATAATAAAAGGTGGTTGTCTGTGCTTCGAAAAGGAAGTTTGGATGACTAAAGGAGCACGTTGTCTCTTGCTTGTCTCACTGGGGGTCGTGTAGAGTACAGTACGGCGTTCTCACCCTTTCAAGAAGACGTTTTTCTTGCTGCGGGAGTGCAAGATGAGCGTTGGCATTCGTCAGTAGAAGCCTCGCGAGAAGCTTGGAGGACTAAAGGAGCACGTTGTCTCTTGCTTGTCTCACTGGGGGTCGTGTAGAGTACAGTACGGCGTTCTCACCCTTTCAAGAAGACGTTTTTCTTGCTGCGGGAGTGCAAGATGAGCGTTGGCATTCGTCAGTAGAAGCCTCGCGAGTGGTCTCGTCGAGTAAATGCGAGACCAGTGTCCTTCCTTCGTCAGGAAGACAGGGTGAGAGCGCATTCTTAGCGTTCCCACGTTGTCAGGAAGACCCCGGGTGAGTGCAGGGTCAGCGCTCCTATGTCGGTAGGAAGACAGTGTGAGAGTTTATGAGTTGTGTTCTCACATCGGTAGAAAGACAGCGTGAGTCCGGTAACATCTTTTCCACGTCGTCAGAAAGACAATTCGCTGGTGTGAGGGTAGACTTCGTCTGCAAAATCATACATCAGTAGATGATAGAAAAATGATATGGTACAAAGTAAAACAATATAAGCAAGAGAATAATGAACGGTCTCAAACGCCAGTCAAAGTGAAAAGAAAATCAACCTCCCAGGAGTCGCTTGACAGTTCTTGCAATTCTTGTTGACGCGGTGGTAGTAGGATCCCAGGAACCCAAGATATCGTCCCTTGCAGGGACGCGCCTGAGCTGTAATGACGCCGGCTGCGGCCGATCAGTCAACGTCTCCGTTGAAGAACTTCTTCCAAGCGACTCATTATTCAACGTCACAGTACTACCTGAATTCGAGCAGAGGGACAGAGCATTCAACGTCTCACTTGAATTCGTTTTGAGCGACTGATCATCCACCGTCTCACCTGAATTTGTTGTGGTGGAGCCAACAATGGTCGATGAGCTGGCCTTGGTAGGTAGTAACCGGCGAGCGATCAAAGGGGAGACTATTGTATGCGAAGTGGAGTGGCTGCGGGCGGCCCTTGTTGTAGTGGTCGGACTTGGAGGCGTCCAATGGGACGAACGCGAGACGTCGTGGCAGTGGTAGTGGTAGTGGTAGTTGTAGTCGTAGTCGTAGTCGTAGCCGTAGCCGTAGTGGCAGGGGTGGATTTCTGCCTCATTTTGATGAGCAAAGTAAATGAGCAAGGTCAAGGTCGAGCAAGTAAGTGGGCAAGGAGATTCAGTCAGTAAGGATGATATTGGGATTGGTGTGACGCCGAGGGGAACCCCTTGCTCTTGCTTTAGTATATGACAGCTCAACTTGTTAGAAGGCCTCTCAGCAGCCCCGATCACTTCGTAAGACACCCATAAAGACACATCCTTACTCTGCCAAGACAAAGATCTTCCACTAGAAGGCGAATGGCGCCATTGCAGGTTGCAGAAGAGAAAGAAAGAAAGAAAGGACGGACCTTGGACGATGTTGTAATGACGTGGCTATCCCGGATCTTGGACTGCCTCATTCGGTAATAAAAGTGCTGTGGAAGACGCCGTCGGACGGAACCAAAAACCGAAAGATCGGAAGTCTCGTTTTTGACCCTGGGCTGAGTAGATTCAGAGCCAAACAACAGCGCGCCCTTCGCCACCCACCTTTTCTAAACAAACATCATATCCTCTCTCTTCTCTTCTACTCATCTTTTGAATCAACCACTACAATACAACGTTGAGCGTGATCTGTGGTGAGTCGCCCTTGTTCCTCTTGGTCGGCGTTGTTTTGCCCCTTTGGAGGAATGTGGAGGTGGTTTTTGGGTGTCAGTGCGCGTGTTTGAGAGAGAAGCGAGTCTCAAAGAGGAAGGAGGGTCAACAAAACAAACCCCCCCAGTTGCTGCTTGCCCAAAGTGGAAGATGCTACACTGGGAAGCATCAACTCGTTTCGAATCCGAGTGGCAATTGTCAACAACACCCCATACACAACATGATCACCTCGCTCCATCATGCATGGCGAATAGACGGTCGATGCATGAGATGAACATCTGAACCGTGCATGGGAGCGGAAGGACGGCCGAGGTGGCTGACACGTTGTTTATGCTGTTATTTGAATGCTTGCTATGGGGTAAATAGGCGGTCGGGAGGATCATGGATGGAATAGCGAGCAGCAGGACCATGTCTTCAGCCAGTAGCTGACGGATGCTTACTCTCACGTCACGCCGACTCATCTCTCACTCCATCACCATCCCTTCTCATATACTTGCATCCGATCAATGTGAATATTTTCCATCTTCCCGTCCTCGAACCTTCTTTTTCTCTCTCCAGTAGACCTCAATTGCCATTGCCACCTATCATTGCTGTCTAGCCGGAACCAGGAGGGCCTTTGAGACCAGGTACGTCGAGCTCATCACTATAACTGGTGTGGTCGCATGCCACCCCTTCCTAAACCTTGACCGAGATCGGACCTGCATCTGGTCGAAGTATTGTTTACACGAAGTCCCGTCACCGATCTGCAGAGCTACACTCATGTCCTCGTCCCAACCATGTCCTCGTCCCAAACATGTCCTCTCTCCCAATCCCTCTCCCCTTTTATAGGACTGTCGATCCAACTCCACATTTAAGCTGACGCTGAACCAGCCATTTCAAGCCCGCCCCAACCTATCCGGTTGTGTTGATATTCCAGTGAATGGCTCTAGCCCTTACACCTCGTCGCTTACCGACCACCTCTATGATGGATTCTAATCGCATCGTCTCTATCAATATGGAAGCTGCGGACCCATCGCTTGACGTTGGCGACGGCCTGGACATGAATGACATGATGCATGATTTTGGTGCAGGAGATGGTATTGACATGAGAGATTTTACGAGTGGGATGGATGTTCCCGGTGAGGAGGTTCCAGAGACAATGGACGAGGATATCAAGACAGGTAAGCAGAATCAAAGTGAAACGAAGGTCTCATCACTCATGGTCAACTAGGTAATATGGGACAATCAATGTCCACCCAACCCCTTCCCCAACACCTCACCCCGCAGGCACAGCCCATGCAGCCTTCATCCTCGGTCGGACCAATGGATCCTCCTTCAAGTGTCGGGGTTGACGATGTGGACGACATGTTTCAGACCGAGACTGGTCTGGATGGAGATGATGATGACGATGACGGTCAGTATCATCTTCAAGTGTGGCATTGTCTAAGCTCATCAATGCAGATGGCGATGCTACTCCTGGTGCCAAGCGGCCTCGGCATAACGATGTTCCCGGCGGATTCACTTACGTAGACAAGGATGGGGAGCCTGGACGTCGGAAGATCCGAATCGAGTACATTGCCGATAAATCACGGCGGCATATCACTTTCAGCAAACGCAAAGCAGGTATTATGAAAAAGGTGTGTTCAAACCCTCCTAGTGTGGCTCAGCTGACGTCCTCTAGGCATATGAGTTATCTATTTTGACCGGCACACAAGTATTGCTCCTCGTCGTATCAGAAACTGGCTTGGTATACACATTTACTACCAACAAACTCCAGCCTCTTGTCCAAAAGGCAGAAGGCAAGAATCTTATCCAGGTGCGTTGGCTGTGATGTTCAACAAGTATGCTGATCACTCATCAAGGCATGCTTGAATGCACCAGACGGTTTTGGACCTGACGGACAACCGCTTGGCGGTCCTGTTCCAGCTACAAAGGCAAAGAACGGTGGCCTGGCCATTCGGCCGCACAAGTTGACCGCCGCTGCGGCGTCTGCGATGGCTGCTTCAGCAGCAGCAGCATCGGAGGAGCATTCGTCTGCGCAGGTCGACGCTGCTGCATCGATTGGTCAAGGAACTCCAGTCTCTGTGCGACCTAAGAAGCGTATGCCGTCCGGTAAAGGCAAGAAAGCCAATGCAGCCGCTGCTGCCGAAGCTGCTGCTGCTCAAGGTCAACCTTCACACGCCGAGATGATTCCACCCGTTCCTCAAATTCCAGACATTCACCGTCAATCATCACCTAATTCAGCAGCCATGTTACAGATCTCAGGAGGATATCATATCCCACCTGAATACGCTCAACATCATGCGCATTCTCCCACCACACCAAATTTCGGTTATCCACCTACACCATCTGGACCGGGCGATTATGGTCAACCAGGCGCATATTACGGTACACCACAAGGTTACCTACATCCTCAACAGGGAATGTACGGACACGCACATGATGGTAGAGGTAGGATGATGATGGAGGGTCAACGTATGCCTATGTGAAAGAGTGGACTGTAAGGGTATGTTTTACACATTCTTTCATTCTTTGCCTTTTCACACTACTCTTTCTCTGCCTTGGCTTTTGGAATTGTCTATTTTCAGAGCTGACAGAAGTAAAGTAAGGAAGGAGGTACGAGGGGGATCATCTAGATGAAACTTTCATACAGAAATTCAACGATCGACAATGTACCAGTACGAGTACTACGAGTATGTGTGGAAGAACAAAGGAAAAAAAGAGAGTTTGATTTACCTTATGTTTTGGTTATAGTAAAAACAAAACTTTCCTTTGCTTTTCCTTTCTCTCTCCATACAGTATATATATACATACCCCAACTCCAAACCAACACACGGCCTACCCGACCCAGATCAGACGTTTCCGGACATTTCATGTGTTTTCTTCTTTGTACAAAAGCCTTTTTCAAGTCGTACCCCGCCTGTAAATCGCGATAGTCATGTATCTCGTCTATACCCCCTCCCGCGTGTCTGATCCTACATTCGCTGCAGAGACTTTTGTACGCAAAACGTACGAGTACAAACAAAGACGAACATTTGCCCTGTTACAGATCCAAAAGTGCAAATGCTTCTTTTTCATACGGTAGGTCAATTGACTACATGCTGGACCGTATGGGATGACTACGACAAGTTATGATCCACTTCCTTCTTCTCCACCTTGTGCATCTCCTGCCGCAGCATTATTATCACCTGTCCCATCCGCCGCTCCACCTCCTTGTGTATCTCCACCTGTCGTCGCTGTAGAGGTAGTAGTGGCCTCTGAAGCATTGGCAGTCCCAGTACCTTGACTAGGTCTCCTAGCAGCAGCGGCGGCGGCGGCTCCTCCTCTGCCACCAGGCCCACCTCTGGCAGTCCCAGCCCCTCGAGGCCTTTTCAGTACTCTTGCACCCCGTTCAGAGGCCGTACCACTCTGTAATCGAGCAAGGATGTCTGTCGATCCGCTAGGTTCTCCTCCGCCAGCGCTCGAAGACGGTTCGGATATCTCGCCTTCTTCAGGTAAAGGCCGCTTGGTGCCTCCTGTAGGAGATAGAGGGTTGGGTGTAGGAGTAGGTGTAGACGCTTGTGCCAGAGTCGCATTGACAGCTAATTTTACGTAGTGTTAGCTGAGATTCGCCAGCAGAGAGCTCAATAAAGAGACCCACCGGACAGTACAGAATTGGCTCGGGCGGGAGCAGCACCTCGATTAGCCCCTCGGATTGTCGCTCTGGCTCTTCCTCTCGCCGCCCCCCTGGCTGGAGCCGCCCCGGCTGCAGAAGGCGCTATGGGTGGTGAGGCTGCAGCTGGGCCTGTCGGCGCTGTAGGTAGTTTCGCAGTAGCAGGCGTGGAAGAGGACGCAGGGGTGCTTGGCTTGAACTCGGTGGCAGCGACCGACAGATTCCCCGGCCCTGCTCCGCCTGCAGTCTTTGCAGTTGGGGTCGATCCAGCTTGGTCTCCACCTTCCTCTAGGCGCTTCAATCTGGTCTCCGCATCCGCCTTTTGTCGTTCAAGCGTTTTACGTGATATCTCCGCCGTACGCGCTTGTTTCTCGAGCTGCTTTACCTTGAGCTCAAGTTCGCTAACCTTGGCCTTGAGCTCATCTCGTTCCTTCTCGAGAGCAGCGATCCGTGCAGCTGTCTCGGCTGGTATTGACGCTGGGCCGGACTGCTTTGCCTCACCTTCTGTAGGCTCAGTCTTGACAGCTGCCTTTGCTTCTTCCAATTGACGGTTGTGCTCAGCAGCAAGCTCTGCCTCACGGGCAGACACAGCAGCCTTGACGGCTTCTTCGATCGATGCCTGACTTCCAGTGTTGGCATCGGTCGCCGTAGTAGTCGATGGTTGCGAGGCATTCGCCAGTTGAGCCTTCAGCCCTACAATCTCCTTCTCCAGGACCTCGATCCGCTCAATGTGCCCGACTCTCTCCGCAGTCAACTCCTTGTTGCGTGCGGCAAACTGCTGATTAGCGCGATTGACCGTCCGCACATTGGCGTCGTATCGCTACACGTCGTTCAGCCTTGCCCAGAGTTGGGGACTTTATCTTACCTGTTCCAGATCGGCCTTCTGACTCTGCACTTCAGCCAACTGCTGCGCCAACTCAGCCTCCTTGGACGCGACCGAAACCGTGCCTGTGTCGGTCGACGATTCGGGAACAGCTGCGGCCGTGGACACCGCGGTACTCGCTGCAGCCGATTTTGCAGTCTCCAACTCAGTCTGAGCTTGTGTAAGCTGTTTCTGGAGGTCGTCTCGCTCTGCTCGGAGGGAGGCCTGCGGGGGTCAGCTCAAAGGTAAATTGTACGATCACGTATGTCATACCAATGCGCCCTCATCAGAGGGGGAAGTTGTTGCCGGAGCAGTAGCTGATGCAGGTACCTTCTTGGCAGCTGCTAGCTCAGATTGCAATCTTGACACGGTAGCCTCCTTGAGATCATCCGCACGCTTCGCCGTTTGTAGCTTCTCCTCTGCCTCGCTTAGCGATTGCTTCACTCCCTCGAGTTCCTTCGTGAGGTTCTCGACCTTCTGGTTGAGAGACGCAATTTCCTGGTCCTTCGAGGCAAGTGTCGTACTCCACGTTGCCTTCTCGATGTGCAGTGTATCCGTCCTCTTCTTCCAATTCAGACCGATAGACTTAAAGTTCTCGGCACTCTTATTAGCAGTCTGCACTTCTGTTTGAAGGTTGGTGATTTCCGTTGCGCGCGAAGCAGCCAGGGCCTCGGCCGCGTCCTTCTCAGCTCGAACAGCTTCGGTGGCTGCAGCTAGACGCTTGTCGAAATCCTCGGCCCGTTGCTGTATTGTCAGCTGTCGCCCGACACAGTCGAGAGAGCTCACCTCCGCTGCTCGAGTCGCCGCTCTGGCTTCTTCTATTTGAGTCCGCAACGCAGTACTAAGCTCTGGTCAGATATCATCTAGAAGCACGAAAAACCGCTTACGCCTCTCGCTGAAGGTCATCAATCCGCTTATTCAGCCTAATGCGTTCCTCTGCCCGAGTCTTTTCATTCTCAGAGTTGACACCACTCAGGTTCTCGATGAGCTGCTGAAGTTTGGCACGCTCAGACTGAACAGTACGGAAGTCCGATTGCAGTCGACTTTCGGCGCTCTGAATGTCTCGTTGGTATTTATTTGCTGACTCCAGAGTATGTACTCACCCTCAACTGATCCTTCTCCGCACGAATATTTGCAGCCTCGTTCCGCAGGCGCTCAGTTTCCGCCTGCTTCGATGCTAGCTCTTCAAGCGCCTTGACAAACGGTCAGCATGTAGCTAGATCGCCCGGACGACTGGAACTTACTGCACGACGTTCGTTGTGAGCTTGTGAAATTGAAGCTTGCAGTTGGCGTAATTGAGTTTCCAGATTGGCAGTATCCTGCTTTTGCAATGCAGCAGTATCGTTGAGCATCTTGCGTTGTTCTACAGAGGTATCAGCATGTAAGTCAAAGATTCCGCGATGGTCAACAACCTCACCTTCCAGAAGCGTGGCTTTCGCCTCTGCTTTGGCCCGCTCAACCTCCGCTACGCCTGCAGCTTCTGCTTTCTTCGTCGCCAGCTCCCTTGCCTCATTGATCTCAGCATCAGCCCGGTGTTTCACAACATCGATTTCTGCCCGCAGAGTGTCGATAGTCTGTTGATGTGGCGCTGGTCCATCGTCAAGCGGCCCCGAAGTAGGGTTGTGGCTCCATTTCAATCCTTCACCCTTGGCCAACAGCTTGGAGAAGAAGTCACGCTCTCTCGAGGCTTCATTGATCTTCTTCTGCGCATCGAGGAGCTGTGTGTGCAACTTGCTGATCGTCTCGGTTGCTTGATCGAGTGATGCACCAGTATCCACATCTTCGGAATCGGCAGTCGCTCGGCGGATCTCGCGATCATTGAGCTGCGACATCAATGAACGGGTGAGCTTGAGTAGTTTCTGGTTTTGCTCCTGCAGAGATCGGATGGATCGGAACTCCACAAGATGATCAGTGATGATATCGCCAGTCGCCTGAGCCACGAAGCCATCAATCGTCTGAGAAGCGAGTGATGGATCGTCTCGTATCGCTAGTTGGCGCAAGAGACCGTGCACTTGGCGCGCAAGATCATCCGCAGTAGCGTTCACAGACCTCACTTCCTCGGCGTGATGCTCTGCTTCTGCCTTCAGCGTCCTAACCTCCAATTCTCTGGCATCTCGAGTTGCCAATGCTGACGCTAGCTCGGCCGCTAAGGCGTTGGCTCGGTCAATAGCGTGGGCATGCTCTGCAGCTTGTTCGTCCAACAAAGGTTTCTGCGCCAGTAAGTATATAGCAGCTGAATGGCAGGAAGACCCACCTTCTCGCTGATATCTTGGCTGATCTCGTCCAGGAGGCTCGTCAATCTCGCCACCTCGTTCTCTGCTGTCCGTAGCTTCCCTTCTTGAATCGTATAGTCGGTGTAGAACTGGGTGTAAGATTTGCCTGTCTGCCGCATCTCTCCAGCCAGAGCGGCAGCTGGACTCAAATCGTTGCCCTCTCCACCTGCCATCGCTAGTCGCTCGACGACTATCTTTAGGTCTTCAGCCCTCTTTTCTGCTTCTCGCCGAGCTCGTTCCTCTTTCTTCCATTTGTCCTCCCAGACCTTCTCTTTTTCGCCTTGCAAGTCAGTCAAGCGCTCCAGTTCCGCCTCTCGCTCTGAAATTACAGCTCGTGCATCGTCACCTCGTTTCTCCAAAACCCTGTTCTCCTCGACCAGTCGGTGCAGTTCCATTGAGGTGTTGGCCTTGTGGGCTGCGGCGGCAGATGTGAGTGCGGCGATGTTGGAATGAGCTTCGGCAAGTCGACGTGATTGGTCATTATAAGTACGTTGTAACGAGTGATATGAGTTCTCGGCCGCGGTAAGGCGAGCTACAAGGGAGTCATGCTCGACTTGTAATTGCGATATCTCAGCTTGCTACTCCTGCATCAGGGGGATACTATACTCATCACCAGACCTGCTCACCTTCCCAACTCGATAGAGTCCAAATCGCTCCTCGATATCTGCAGAACTCTTGCTGATATTGAGAATCTCGGTCCTGGCGGCTTGCAAAGCCTGTGTACTTCGCTCCTCATTAAACTAGAGAACTCGTCAGATTTGAATACCCTGGAGGCGTTCTACAGACCTTGGCTGACTCTGCTGCCATTCGCAACTCCGACACCTCCACATCGAGGTGGGCAATCTTCTGCGAAGCATCGGTCTTTTGTGCACGAAGTGCGTACAACTCCTCTGCAAGCAATCAGCTCAGTCGCCGTAGCTATCGCTAAACTGACGTGTGCTTCGATTCGAACGCTGCTGTAAGCGCTCAATCTCGTCCAACAGTTCCCTCTTTTCTCCTTCTATTGCCTACAATGAATCAAAATCAGCCTCATCCTACCGTTGTGGTATACGCAGACTTGCCTCGACCCGAGTTTGAAGTACAGCGAGTTCTGAGGTAGTTTTATGATATGATGACTGCAAGGTAGATAGTTGCGTTCGCATCTGATCCGTAGTAGATACTAGTGAAATCAGCAATGATGGTGGGGTGCCCAAAGTGTGATGTTCGGCCAAGAGTGGACGGTGACATACCTGCGCCATTCCACTCGCCCTCGATGCGCTGCTTCTCCTGCCTGATACTTGCTAGCTCCACCTCAAGACTCTTGATTTTATCTTGAGCATCTAACAAAGCCTGCTCCTGCTCAACTTGCCGCCGGACGTCCTCAGCAGATCCTCCCTGTGTCGGCGCCTCATCTGGTGGTGGGACAGATGGTGAGGGGTTTGGCAGCTCCTCTGAGGAAGCAGCCAATCGCTCTGAAGCAGAAGAAGGATCCGAAGACATGTTGCTGTCACCGGATCGCTTCAATAGCTGCAAGATCTCACGCCGCACAGTAAAAGACAACGAAGAAAGAGGAGGGCGAAGAGTGAACCATTGGATTGACTTCTTTGACGCGAGAAATACTTTGATTAGTCCCCCCTTTTGTGTCTCGCTATTGTGACGTTTCAGATGTTCAAAATGAGTTCAGCTTCTCCTATAGGACATCAAGGGCTCTCACAATGCCTCTTCCTCCAGATGATTCACTGCCCGAGGAGAACACCGCCTCGTCTTCTCAGACAAGCAGCTTGAAGACCCCACAGCCTACTACCGAGGAGATGATTGAGAAGTTCAAGCAGCTCGGCGCTGAGGCCGCCGTGGAGGGCGCAGAAGATGATGCTGAGGACGACGACGATGGCGTAGAAGATGGCGAGCCCGACGAAGAAGCTGGTGCATCTGTAGGTGGCGGTGGAGAAGCTGTAAAGAAGAAGAAAAAGAAGAAAAAGGGAAAAGCGAGTAAAGCTGTCGCGAAGCTGAAGTGGGCTTTCATTATATCCAACAATGCAATGCTGATTGTCACTGAAGGGCACTTACCACTGGTCAAGCACCTCAGGAGGTTGTTGATGCTGTGAGAGAAAACATGGGCCCACAGGATGCACCAGTCAATGATGGTTTGTTGAATGGCTGTCATGCTCTTTGATTCTGACTCTGGTAGATGAGATCCGAAAAGCGTTGAAGGCAATGGACCTGATGAAGATCCTCGATGGGCAGGTCGCGTTGGGAAACAAAAGCGGTACCAAGAATTTAGGCGAACACAAGGTCGGTTCCGCTCAGATGAAACGAAGAATAAGCGAAGCTGATCGGAGACTCAGTTCTGGAAGACTCAGCCCGTTCCACAGCTGCTGAATGCCTTGACGGGTCCTACGGAGATTAAAGAGGGGCCAATAGATCCACCAAAGACGCCAGCCGATGTAAGACAAGAACCAGGACAATTGCCCAGCGGATTCGAGTGGTCTTTGATAGACATAACAAATGAAGAGCAGGTTCGTTGGCACATTTGCTTGAGATAGGTGAGCAGTGTGGCTAATGGTATGACAGTGCAAAGAGGTCTACATTTTGTTGTCGGAGAACTACGTGGAGGACGACGATGCTATGTTTCGATTCAACTACTCGAAAGAGTTCTTGCTATGGTGAATTGATCAGGAGTCATAATGAGGTCGTTAGCTGAGGTTCATAGGGCTTTAACAGCACCTGGTTACTACCCAGATTGGCATATTGGAGTGCGGGTTGTCAAGACTGGGAAGCTAGTGGCATTCATCTCGGGTATCAAGGTGGATATACGCGTGCGGGCAAAGTATGTCCCTTGCGATGTCACTGTTAGTAAAGCTGACATAGCGTAGTACCTTTGATGCTGCTGAGATCAACTTCCTCTGTGTGCACAAGAAGCTTCGGTCAAAACGCCTGGCGCCTGTGCTCATCAAAGAGGTCACGCGCCGGGTCAATTTGACGAATATCTGGCAAGCTATATATACGGCTGGAGTCGTTATTCCCACTCCGATAGGAACATCACGGTGAGCTTGCCGACCACGCACCACGCTCCTAGCCAGCTTGGGTTGACATGGCCCTTAGATACTATCACCGTAATTTGAACCCTCCCAAGCTCGTTGATATTGGTTTCGCTGCCCTTCCAAGAGGAATGACAATAGCCCGTCTAGTCCGACAATACGCCGTCAGCTCTCATCCTCGAATACCAGGTTTCCGAGAAATGATGCAGTCGGATGTACCCCAAGTTGGCGCGTTGCTGAGACGGTACTTGTCGAGATTCGAGGTGACTCAGACTTTTGCGAAGGATGAAGAAATAGAACACTGGTTCTTGAGTGGTCATGGGCGGGATGTTGATGGGGAGCGGAAAGAGCAGGTTGTTTGGGCTTACGTGGTCGAAGTTAGTGTATTGCGAAGGACCACAAAGCTTGACGCTCATTTACCTTGACAGGATCCTACAACCCACTTAGTTACCGACTTGGTCTCCTTCTACTCGCTCCCTTCTACCGTAATGAAGCACAAAAAGCATAACCTGCTCAATGCGGCTTACCTGTTCTATTATGCGTCAGACGTCATCTTCTCTCCAGGAGGGTCGTCGGACGATGCAGCGACACACGAGGCGAAAGCCAAACAGAGGCTTGAAGAGAGGCTAAACGCGTTGATCAATGACCTTCTGGTGATCGCACAAAATGTGAGCGCTGTTTTTGACGAGAGATGTGAGGCATATCTGATAAAGACAGGCTGGGTTTGACGTCCTGAACGCTTTGACTTTGGGAGACAATAACATGTTCCTGAATGAGCAAAAGGTGAGAATGTTTCCCGTTGGCTCCAGGTATATGGCTGACATGCTTGCAGTTTGGAGCGGGTGATGGTTTCCTTGTAAGTATAACTTGGTTTGTCAATTGGTGGTTACTAATTTCCGGTTTTCTCTCATCACATAGAATTGTAAGTTAAATTCACCGTAGCCGACAGTCAGCTAACACTTGTGACAAAGATTACTTGTACAACTGGCAATGCGCTCCAGTCGATGGTGGCGGCAAGGGTACGACCACTCGCCAAAGTGCAGAAATCGGCATGGTCATGCTTTGATCGTGCAGGGCTGCTGCTTGTGAGACTGGGATCTCCTCAGCTTTACCAACCATACACAACATGCATACATCGCATACTCGTCTAGTATTTGTCGAGGCAATCTTTCACAGTCCACTGACTTGTATGAGGTATGTTAAACCCAACACAACAACGAGCTGGGCAACAAGCACCTGCCACTGTCGACTGATCATATCGATTGAGGATCCCTACAGTATAGTTCTGCATTCAGCCACCCATTCCACACCACACACTGCAGACTCACAACAGCAATTTCAGGACCGAATGGGAGATCAGCGAAGGTCTTTGTAACCCACGGCGTGGGTGGTTGATGATGTCTCTCTTCGGATGCTCCTTCCAGTACCACCGCTGTCGCGTCTACTTGGGAGTGGATCACATCGTTCTCGTTCACGGAAAGGGAGGAGATGCCGGATAAAGCAGCTGAAGGTGATAGTCGCGAATCTGATAGAGGTTGGTTGATAGTGACGGTGTTTTTCAAAGGCGTGGGCTCCATTCCGGTCGATCTCATGGACTCGTCGTTCTCGTCAAAAGGTATGGAAAGTGTTATGTCGAGTGGCTGAGAGGTATGGTACTGTTGCTCTGTACTCTCCGGTATGAGAGATCCCATTTCCCAGAGAGTGGCAGGTCGCTCGTTCGACGGTTTCTCTTTTGTCATCGAATTTGGATGTTTTCGGCTGAATTCGATGATCTCATCTTGAAATCGGACAACTCTTGGGCCTGACTCTTCGCCTTCCGGTCCTCTTCCTATTTTACCGCCTTCGGCCTCATCAAAGCCGTCCTGATACATGTCCACTAGATCAAAAGTCGACTCTTCAATCTCCACTGCTCCCCGATACTGTAGAGCTTGGTCATCTCTCTGTTTTGGATCGGTGCTATGCCACTGATCGAAGCGAGCAGTACTGGGAGAATCCTGAACGATTGTAGCGGATCGATTTCTTCTCTTCTCCCTAAAATTTGCTACATCCTCTCGCAGGCGACGCTCTCCTCCAAGCATCATTCCTGCCGCTGGACGGGCTTGTGGTCTTGGGTAGTTGGACGGCTTATCCAAAGTAAAATCCTCGAAAACCAACCAATGTCGAATTTGACCACCCCGCTCACGAGTTCGTATGCACGGAACTCGAGGTGTAGCGAACAGCGAATCGCATAATGGTCGAATCACATCACATAGCTGATTTGGGTTCAATGAGTGGATCGGTACGGACAGTTGATTTGCGATCTGACTAATAGAAAATGCCTGATATTGTTTTAGCTTCTAATTATGAGCCTCAAGATCGACAGAGCTCACCGGTGCACCAAAGAGAAGATTAGGTCGCGGGTCCTCGTCGACGAGATATAGTATAGCCTCTACCACCTGTCCGTCGGAAAGAGCCCTGCTCATCTGGAATGTTTATTGTTCAATTCGATTCTATATGCGATGTGGAAAGGGTTTTAGAGGTGGTGGAACGGCTTTTGGTGGGAAATCCCCCTTTCGAAACGTGCAGGGCTAGGGGTAGCCACAATGGATCTTTTAACTGCCACATTTGCTTCGGCCGGAAACGCGGGTCAGTCAAGTGACAGTCAGTTCCCTCATCGCATAAGGAGTCAATTTTAGCATAAGGAACGCGACAATAGCATAAGGAGCCAATCACAGCATATTAAGCACGATAACAGCATTGATCTATTGAATTTTTTCATGTACGCGAACCTAGTGAAGAAATCTAAACTTGACAACCTGGGCACCACCTAGGAAGGGGTGGACCTCTCTCGGTGACGACCCTTGAACCAGTCAACATCCACTCACAATCGGTAGAATCCCCCTCCCGTAGTTAGAGTTGATGTATGCACACGGTACATTATGAAGAGTGTCATTATCATGACCAGAATAGAGGACTATTGCTCTATTCCTGGTAACATTTACGGTACACGTCGTGCTCCAGGCTGACCCGCTCCATCCTGATATTCAATGCTTGAATCTGCCTATGACTGAGATAGTCCTGCCGACCAGATGTCGTGCAGACGGCAACAGGACCAAGAGGCTCTCTCGGATTTTGTTATTTTTAGATACACTTTTGTGCCATTCTTTCTATTGATGCATTGCTTCCTGCAACAATCTGTATTCAGATCCCTACTACGCTAATGAGATTTCTCGAGATGATCGAGACACCACTTTATTTCCTCCACGCAAAGCTGGGGTTCGACCCAAGGTACGAAATGACCCGATATCGAGGTGATTACCATTCGGTGAATGTTGGAAAGTCGAAGCATGTCGTAATTGAGACGGAGTTCGACAGCAGTAAAGTGTTCGATAAATTTTTCCATCTCTTGATGGTCCTCGGCAGTCCCTCGACCGGATTTCTTCGCGGCTTCCAATATGCGCTGGAAGTCGCGTGTCGTGTTTGCCTGAATCACACTGATAGGACGATTTCCCAGAGCTCGTCTGTCGAGCTGTCGATGCTCGCCCAAAGCATCCAACGAGGCAGCGTATAATGTCCATTCACCAGGTCCTCCGATTGCAAGAGCGTTGCGTCTGTCCTGTTCTTTCACGAGTACATCCCACTCTTCACTAGTACATCGGTGATCGTTGTCAAGACCAGTCTGGTCGCCAATACTAAAGGCCTTGGGGTCCAAGCGAAACGTCAACTCCACAGGCCATTGGCGTTCGACGTGGCTCCTTTCATGATTGGCATCAACGTATACAAGGCCAGCAACATCCTCGTCGAAAGCTTCCAAATATTCCCGGATGATGCAGCCTCCATACGACCATCCGACCAAAAGATACGGTGTTGGGACGTTGCAAGCCGTCAAGGTGTCCTTTAGTTCTTGAGCGAGAAGGGACGCATGCCGATCAAGGGTAGTAGGATCGCTGTTGTTTAGACCAAGTCGATCGTATGCGAAAGTTCGCAAGGTAGTTGGTAGCAGCCTCTGCGTGGCCGCCCAAGTCGCAGCCGTGTAGCCGAGTCCGGAAACCAGGACTATTGTAGGTGCTGCTGACGGTGTATCGGGAATTGTTTCGACAACATGTATATCGCTATCATTAACCCGTACTTTACGCGGAAGGAGTCGAGACGACATCTCAAGCAAGGAAGTGCAAGGGTGAGAGTGACAGAAGTGAAAGTTAATGTTAAAGCTTTATCGCTTGAGCGGCGCTCGCCGTGCATGCGAGGTGTTGTTAGACCACCAAGATAGACAGTTCGGCGACGTCCTAGAATCCTGTATTCCTTCATCTTAGGAGGCTCTGCTTAATGTCTCAGGCTCTGCTTGATGCTCTGGGGCATGTACAAAAACGAAGTTGCTTAAAAGTAGACGGGCCATTTTAGAACTGCCTCAAGTGTCGAGCTGTCAGATTGCTCTTTTCTGTTCCCCCCAAACATAGGTTTCGATATCGCCCCAGTGCAGGCCCTCAATATACAACAATTGATTGAAGCCCCCTCGCTATGCCTCCAATTACCTAGCCCCACGCCCTTCCAATCGTGTTTCGTTATCGAAAGCGCGGAGAGCGCCGTGATATACTTCAGATAAACAGCCGTCGCGAGGCGGCCTTCGCCATCGCTGCAACATAAATTACGGCGGTCGCCAATAACTTCCACAGATTGGCGCGCATCCAGATTAGCTCGGGTTTCCCGACATATAGACCTATAAAGTCTTGGACTTCACGGTGTAGTCCGCTTCCAACGCGCTCGCTACCTGTCTGCTCTCAAGCTGAACACCTTGTCGTCTTTTGTGCTAACGGTAATTCAAAATGGGACTATTCTCAGCTCCGGCGGCTGAAGTCGGTGTCGAGACTTGGCAGTCTAAGGTATGTAATTCGACATGAACGTAGGACCGCCATACGAATCTGCACTCATTACCTTTCTCACCCCAGAGAAACAATACCAATCCTGTATGGTTCAAAGATTCTGGCATGCGCCGGCTCGCGTTTTGGATGACGATGTGCTGCATGACAATGATCGGCGTTGGATACGACGGTGCTCTTTTGACCGGTCTTCAAGCGAATCCCTTCTGGTTGTCGTGAGTGATTAGTTGTTCTAAGCTGCCAGGCTGACAGCGATTGTGATACTGTAAAGATACTTTGACAATCCTGACTCTAGCTATCTTGGCATCATGACGGCGGCCATAGCACTGGGATATATTCCTGGTGGTCCGACTGGATCGTTCTTAGCGGATCGTTATGGCAGAAAGGTTCCCGTCATTGTTGGTGCTGTGTTGGCTGGTAAGTCACCGCTGTAAGGATAGCATACATCTCGGGGTGATGGAGAGCTGCACATTGAATAAAACCTGGCGAGCCCCTTCAGGATGGAGCTAATCAAACGAACAGTGGCTGGAATGATTGTTCAAGTCACCGCGAAGACTGGGAATGTCTTCCTCGGTTCTCGTCTCCTCATCGGTTTCTCCAACGGGATGAGCTATTGCATTTCGCCGGTACTTGCCGCAGAGCTAGCTCATCCGAGGCAGCGTGGTCCAGCTATAGCTTTGTGAGACCTGCTGTCCCATGTTTACCGAGCAACGCTAAATACCATTCCGCTGTAGGTATAATCAAATATTCTTGTAAAATCTTTTTTAATTGTCGATGTTGTTTTTCCTGATCATCTTGTCACAGGGTTGGCAGTATCATAGCTGCGTGGACAACTTTCGGTACTCTCAACATAAAGTCTGATTGGTCTTGGCGACTCCCAGTCATACTACAAGCGATGGGATGTGTCGTACAATTGTTTACTATTCCCTTCGCGCCGGAGTCCCCTCGATGGCTGGTCTCGAGAGGTCAAAATGATAAAGCTCTCGAAATTCTTGCCCGCTATCATGCGAACGGGGATCAAAATGATGAGCTGGTGCAATTCGAGATAAATGAAATCATCGCCGCACATCAGCAAACGTTGACGAACAAGAATATCGGTACTTGGAGGGATTTGCTTGCCACTCCTGGAAACAGAAAACGGGTATACATCTGCCTGATCACCAGCATCGGGGGTCAGTGCAATGGCTATGTAATTATCACATAGTGAGTAAGACTTTCTCTGTCAGGTCAGTCCGCAATGCGATAGCTAATCTCTCTTTCAAGTTATTTACCTCAAATCCTGAAGACGGTAGGAGTCACTGGGGCCACCCAACAAACAGCACTCTTCGGAGGACTTTCTATCTGGGGACTTTTTGTCGCCGTCCCAGCGGCCCTGTTTGTTGATAGACTAGGAAGGAGAAAGATCTGGTTGATGACTTATACTTGGATGCTTGTTTGCGAAATCTGCGTGACTGCACTGTCCGCAACCTTTGAAAACACGGGAAGTAAAGGTGCCGGTATCGCAGTCGTGGTCTTCCTGTATCTGGTAAGCCTGGCCAAACAATCGCGTCGTTCGTCACCAGCTGATTGTCGTCTTATATCAGTTCTGGGCTGGTACGATTGGAGCTAGTCAGTGCTGTGATGATCAGCCAAGACCATACGCAATCATTGACCAAACCGCTTAGATGGACTTAATGTTGCCTATCCCTGCGAGATCATGCCAACTCATCTTCGATCGAAAGGCATTGCAATAGTGATGATGGGGGGTTACATAGCCCAAAGTGTCAACCAGTAGTGCGTAAATATCACATAAAAGGGACCTCACTGATGTCACCTTGTCATCAGTGTCAATCCGGTCGCGTTTGACGCAATCACCTGGAAGGTGAGTTTCCACTACCCATCCTCTCGTTCAGTGACCAAGCGTCCAATTGGGTATCCTCTGACAATAGTGGACCAGTACTACTTGGTCTACATCGTTATCCTTTGTGGCTTGATCACCACCTTCTATTTCTACTTCCCGGAGACAAGAGGCTACACCATGGAAGAGGTAGCGCTTCTCTTCGACGGTCCTACCGCTGTCTTCCCCGAACATGTCGAAGAGATTCAATTGGACGCAGCAGGGGACAACAAGGAAACGCTTCAGGACCGCGTCGTTCCGGAGCTGAAGCTCTGAGATGGTCAAGACCACGGGTAGTTCTAGGTTGTCGTACGTTGTAGTGGGTGGTGCATACTATTTCTGTTTCGAAAAATCTCAAATTAACGGTAGAGTCAATAGTCAATGTTCAGACCTCTAGTTAGAATCGGATTTGGGCGGTCGGGTACTTCCATACTTGCTTCAATGCAACAATTTCGAATTAGATTGAAGAGAATTGCACTGTTATCGTCTAATGAGTAGCGGGAACAAGCTCTCGTCATCTTTCAAGGGAAGCTTCGAAAGTCGTCGACGAGAATGGTAAGTTGCTCTTGGGTCGAGGAAAGACAAAACACGAGAGTTACAACTGAGATCGTCAAGGCTCCGTTAGACCGTTTTCCCTCTTGGATACCTACAGAACAATCATGCCGCCGAATCAAGCAAGAACGTCAATGTTTCCCAAACGTGAAATCCCATGACGAGCGTCCCCATCGTGGAAAGATATTATCCCCACGATGAGTGACAAAGCGGAAACGAAAGTAAAGGGGACATCTTGATGAGGTTCAGGGAGACACGACCATGACCAAAGGAAACAAAAAAACGACGTTATTTTTAGTTTAAGCCCGCAATAGATGAGTCGGAACACATCTAGTTGCATCCTCTTCCCGTCTCTGACCCTTCTTTTCTTACAAGTCAATATCTAGATGGATATCCACTCCTCCTTCTAATTTCTCAGCGAACTCCTCTTTGGCGACGACGACTCGTCCTTCTTTGATGACACCCCATATACCCTTGTTTGCGTGGTCTAACACGCGACAGTCCTCAAGAGGGTTCGCTACGAGGACAAGGCAGTCACCATAGTTACCCGAGGCTATAGTTCCGACCTTGGGGTCATTTATCTGTTTCGCGCCGTTGATCGTTGCTTGAGCGACCACGCGATGAGACGGCAAGAGAGAGTGTCGAATGGTGAACTATGATATCAGCTTGCGAATATTGCCCTCAACTTACTTCTTCACTCTGCAGGTAGCCCATTCTGACAGGTTCAGCATGAATTAATTACACTATACTGATTACAATACAACTTACCCCCAAGAACAATCGGAACCTGCACTGTTAGGGATGCTTATAGTAGCGTTTAGTGGGCTCACCGAAACAAATGCAAACTCCTTCCTCTTCGGCGATCTTTATGGCAGTGCGTCCTGCTTCGCCAACCAATAAGCCTTTCTTTTGCATGTAGTCTGGGATAGCTGCGTTCCATGGAGGTCGCTGCTTGCCCGAGTATGCAATGAGAGTAGGAGTGTAGAACGTTCCGGTTTCCGCTGGCATCTGTCAGATGGACCCACAGACTATGCTTACCCATCAATTTTGCGGTATCTCGATCCAAGAAATTCCCGTGCTAAATTAAGCGACGCTTTGGCAGACAGACTTACTTCAATACCTCGGACACCATTGTCGATAGCACGCCGGATAGCAGCGACTGTATACGCATGGGAGGTGACCAGCGTTCCGCCCATATCCTTGCAAACACCCGTGATTGCGCGGATCTCCTCCGCCGTGAATTGAGTGCTTTCCACTTTGTCTATATGGATCAGTGACAGTCTCAATTGAACCCACTGGTTGGGCTGGAGATTCCTCCCGAGGAGCATATCTGAAGTCAGCATACCGATCATTTTCATGGCCTACCTTTATATGCTGAGCGCCTTGCCTCATAAGATTCCTTGCTTCTTCAGTTGCTTTTGCCACACCATCGACCAAGACGGTGAGACCCAGATTATTAGCGTCACAGCATGCGCTGTCGCTGGGTTCCTCTCTTTTTCGAAAGTCACCGTGACCTCCCGTTTGACTTACTAAAGCCCGATTAGTGTTGTCACTGACGTCGACTCACAGATTGCACCCCCTTGAAATAAGCGCGGACCCGGAGTGAGCCATTGTTCGACGGCTGAAAAGTCAGATACGGCCATATGATAAAGACGAACCTTGCGCTTGAGCGAAGGTGCCTCCTCCCTTTTGTGTCCTTGATTCAGCTTTCAATCAAAGAAGAGGAAGTTTACCCACTACATCGCGCACGGTGGTAAACCCTCGGGCGAGCATAGCTTTGAGGGTGTAAGTTCCTCGAAGGTAGGGATGAACATATCCTAATGCTAGACTTCCGTCCGTAAGATTGACATGAATATCTGACATCAGTGGTTGCACTTCCACCATCACTTACGGCAATCGACTAGTCCCGGACAAAGATACAAGCCATTGAGATCGATGATTCGAGCATTTGCTGGAAATACGTCTAGCGCTTCAGTAGTGATGGTCGTGAAGTGGCCATTCTCTACTACCACAGTCACGTTGTCTATGATTTTGTTCGCGGCGACGTCTACCAACTTTGCATCTGACCTAATCAGCCACAAGCTATCTCAATCGGATTCACGTACTGGTGAAAACTAGAGGCTTGGGTGGTGGGGGAGTCCATGGTGCAGCGTGGATGTTTCCCCTGGGTGGTGCGAGGGCGGTATAAACATCTGGAGCTTGCCATTGTCTTCGAGCATCACCGTTTGAGGAAGACTTGGAGACAGTCATGATTTTTGAGAGTCTATGAGATATATCACGAAAGGAATGAGCAATGAGAGGCAGAAATACGACCCCTTGCTTTTTAACCATACAAGTCCGTCTACCACTGCCTCGAAGATATGTGGCACGGCGCTCGCCGTATCGCGGCTGCCGCCGGTGAGGCAAACGGCGCTCGCCGTCTATGCTAAACAACAGTTTCCAGTCTCCTTCCCTCGATCGAATACTTATTAGTCGAGAAGTGTGATGCATTACGGATGCATTTGTCTCCCACGTACAGTGACCTCTTCGCTACGACATGTCGGAAAAAAGCCTCCTTCCCTCTCCAGCGCAATCGTCAGATCGCCGCTCCACTTGGCGAGTCAAAGCTGCTCTTGGAACGACCCTACTCCTTCTGGTCGGCATACCCATTCTTCAGGTCACTGCGCCTTCCTGTACCTATCTTCTCAAACCAATCATGGCCCAGTTAACCGCCCTCTCTCCAGGTGCTCTTCCCTTGTCCCAAATCGCCGGGGAAGCAGCCTATTGGGAGGATTTTGTCGGGTGCCCAAACCAGCCGAAGCCCCTTTACCCCCGACTGGAGTGGAACATGACCTCGGCAGACAAGAAACTGTCAATCGAGCGGCTCTCACAAGCTGTTCAGATACCGACCGAGACTTTTGACGACAACGGTGACCCTTCTGACGATGCTCGCTGGAAGCCATGTTTCGACTTTCTACACTGGCTCAAGCAGACTTTTCCTCTGATACACGAGACGGCAAAAATCGAGTACATCAACACTCTGGGTATTTTGGCTACTTTTGAAGGGTCTGACCCATCATTAAAACCGCTACTCCTCATGTCCCACTACGATGTGGTACCGGCCCCTTCATCTACTTTCGATCGATGGACACACGGTGCCTTTTCTGGTTTCAATGACGGGGAGTTTGTCTGGGGCAGAGGAGCTGCCGATGACAAGTCTCTACTCGTTGCGCAGTGGGAAGGTATCACTCATCTGCTAGAATCTGGTTTCAAACCTCGTCGAACTCTTATTCTCACTCATGGATTCGACGAAGAAGAGATGACTGCCCGTCGTGGCCAAGCCCAGATTGCTCCGTTCTTAGAGGCGAGGTATGGTCCTGATTCGCTGTTGATGGTCATCGACGAAGGGACTGGTACCGATGACATGTATGGAGCGCCATTCGCTATACCCGGTATGGGCGAAAAGGGTTACATGGATCTTACAATCACCGTTGGGACGGACGGTGGTCACTCATCAAGACCACCCGTCCATAGTGGTATCGGAATCATGTCTCAAGTCATCAACGGTCTCGAGACGAATCCTTTCGAGCCAAAACTCACTCCAGCCTCTCCAATTCTCACGAGCCTTATGTGTGCTGCAAAGTACTCACCCGACTTTCCAAAATCCTACAAGGCAATGCTAGAATCCGAGGGTCCAAAATCCTGGCCCAAACTTGCCAAGATGCTAAGCGAGGTATCCGTAGGAGAACGTGCGTTAATCAGCACTACGACCGCAGTTGACGTTATACGTGGTGGGGTCAAGGTGAACGCTCTGCCAGAGCTAGTCACAGCCATGGTCAACTTTCGCATCGACTTCTCTGAGAATATCGCCAGCACTCAGGCTCATGTTGTCAAGATTGCTAGCGAGGTAGCGAGGAAGAACGACCTTGCGTTTTCCGCATTCAAAGGAAACGATACGGACGGAGACGACTTGAAAGGCAGATATATCAAAATCGACTTGTGGGGTCTGCCGGTAGAACCTGCGCCAAGGACACCGAGTTCCGGGGGTGTCTGGGAGCTCTTTGCAGGAACAGTCAAGTGAGTGATTATCGTTGAAGCGCTCTGATCTTGTTAGGGCAGCTTTTCCTGGTCCAGACGGCGAAGAGAGAATAGTCACTCCTTCCGCATCGACGTAAGTTCCATCGTTGGTTTTACCGATAAACTAAGATCCTCGCAGTGGCAATACAGATACTAGTCAGTACTACCGCTTGTCGAAGAACATCTACCGCTTTATGGCAACCCCAGAGGGGTCGGGTCTGAACCATGTATGACCTGCTTTTGTATTCCGGGCTACATAAGCTGACAGCTTGTAGCATACTGTCGACGAGAGGGCCAGCATCGAAGCTCATTACGGCGCAGTCAAATGGATACATGCAATCGTACAGAACGCCGATGCGTACGATGGAGAGGAATAAATATCATGCCACACGGATAATGGTATGACCAAAGTATTCGTTATCGTTCCTCATTCTTGCAAAATGGAAAAGAATGGTGAAAAACACGGTTCTCAGCACTGAAGTCGCATGTTCGATATGCATCGTTATCTTCCAAGATTCGGAGTGCTGCCGAGACTGCCAATCAGCTTCTCCCCAGTTTGTACTGTACACCTTTCGCTTCCCAGACTTGACTAATCAGCGCCGGCGTATTGAGGTCTCACACTATGAGTGTTCATGTTTCATGTATGATTTATGTTTCTTCCAATGACGAGAATCAATCTCAGCGGAAGATACTGCACTGCTGCTTGCCAAAGATATCGCTATAGACATACCTATAATTCGCCCTCAATTGGGGGAAATGTTAATGTTATGTTCACATCGCCACACAGAATTATGGTTATTCTCTGCTCTGACATCTGCTCATGAGTGTGCAGGGTGATGTACATACCAGGTCCTGACTAGCTGATGACTTCACGGTATTTACGAGAAAATCACGGGCGCGAGAACAACACGGCATAAAAGGGAATTTAAGAAAGTCTTTCGTTGAAAGGTACTTTTCAAATCTAGCATTGAATTGAGCACCACATAGAGATTTCTCATGGAGTGGCAGTGGAGTTGAATATGTGACCCTTCATCAGATAAACATATTGTAATGTAGAGGGACCCCGGCACCCTACTCCTCATCTCCCACACTCGCTCCAGCTCGCCCTGTGGGGCCTTCGGAGACCTTCTGACGACCTGAGATACCTTGTAAGTCTACTTCTTTGAGTCCAAGGCCAGCTAAGAGCGCCACGACCGCGAATACAATGGAAACAGAGAAGACCCCATGGAATGCCTTTTGATAAGATTGCACAGCGGACAGCTGCAAGTCTGGAGGCAACAAGCGGATTGAGGCGGACGATTTTCGGATTGACGCAATGATCTGCAATCCTGGTCAACATCCGTTCTGTTCGTCCAATACCAATATACCCACATCTCCGGCTCCTTCACCAGTAATCCTACGCTGGAGCTCCTTCTGCAAGATCGTTTGAGTGAGGGCACCTGACAGTGATACACCGAGCACCTGGCCGATAGTCCGGAAAACATATGATACTGAGTGTACTGATTAGCGAACAGTGGCGGAACATTAACATAGTGACCAACAGCCGGTAGCAACAGCTACGTGATCCCTGCCGATATCCGCTATCAAGCCAACGATAGTGAACGTTGTCACACTCCCAGCTGCAAGGGATTGAGGACAAAGGTTGGTCCAGAGCATGTATCTGGTATTGTTAGCGACTTTGTCAATGACATGGGCTCACTCTGGAGTACCAGTGTTCCAGGTAGACAGCAGACTGGACGAAATAACAGCGAAACATCCACCCAAAGCGGTGAACCAGTAATATCGACCAGTATGACGGACAAGCAACCCTGCTAAGAGTGACCCAGTGGGCCCAAAGAAAGAATTCGGGATGAGATGCTTTCCTGCCTCCGCCGCAGTCATGAGGCGGACAGTTGTGAGGTAGAGGGGTACTGTATACATCTGATAAAAGATCATTACATGTTGAATCTTCCGCAAGATAATGTACTTACGGTGCCATACACCATCATCACCAAGCTCAAGTTATTTATCGCCACCGAGATCGGTGTTCGCTGAGTAAGCAGTTCCAAAGGAAGAACAGGCTCAGTAGCGTAATACGCCTCGACGAGGACAAAGATGACGAAGAGCACCACACTGGCGGCGAAAAGTCCCGAAATAACAGGATCGGACCATTTACAGGCATCAGCAGAGGTGGAATTAGTTTTCAGCGAGACAGCGAATAGCGAGGATCCAACGAAGCCCGCAAGAAGGAAGCAACCTAAGAAGTCGATTCGGGAAAGCTTCTCTCTAGCCGTCTGTCGTCTGGCAGTGACAATCGGATCGACTGAATCGGAAGTAGAAAGCTCGTTCGTGGTGTAGCGGACTTTGAAGTAGATGAGGACCGCCGACAGCAGGAGCAGAGGGATCTGCCAGACGTCAGCCACGATCCAAACCCACGTGAACCGACTTGTAGAAAAAAGGCCCAACGCCATCCGAGCCCATCGCTCATCAGTCCGCCTAATGGTGGTCCTAGACTGAAGGTGTCAGCTGGATTGCAGGTGGACCACCCACCCCGCACCGAAGCCAAAGGCAATGTTAGCGTATCCTTGGAAGATCCCTCTGTGAGTGCTAAGACCACTGTCAGCCGGTTTCGGTCTTATGGGGAAGTGTATCACATAGGCACCAGATCCGACATGATTGTGCTTCCAACTGCTCTGTGTTAGCGAATACGAGGGGCTATATAAGCATGCTGACCTGATGTCAATCCGCCACCGCCGATACCGGCTATAGCCCGGGCAGCCACAAGAAAGTGCATGGAAGGAGCCACCGCGCACATCACATTTCCCAGAGCTACCGAAGATCAGCAAAATTCGAAAAGGGGATACTCACTGAAGAAACCAAGGGCAATAAGCATAGCTGCCTGCCGGCCTATGATGTTACACAGGCGACCATAGATTGGTGTGAAGCAGCAGACAGACAGTAGACTGGCTGATGTCAAATTTGTTACTGAGCGGCAAAAGCCGATGCTACTTACTAAGCAGTACCTAACCATGAAGCTAGGTTGGCAGCGAGGAAAGAGGATGATATGGGTCCAAGCAGTGTTGCAACTTTACGTGTCAGAAGAAGAGAGCCATCTTCATGCTAGCGGGCTCACCAATGGTGCCATCAAATGCACTTAGGAACGAGCAAGACCACATTGACATGCACTGTCATCAGCATCGTTGCATTGGGAAAAAGCGTACTCACCAAGATCCAGAAGTCCTTCTGGCTGAGTCCTGCGAGATTATAGTGCCTTGATTCCGAACTTGAAGTATCTGGTATCGACGTCATGTAATTTTGCTTGGCAACATTGTTCGAACGAAGAAGGGGGCCTCGCTCGGCGTCTGAACCAGTTGGAGTTCGGAACACCATGTTGGTTGCTTATTGCTTTGGTCTGCAAGTATAACAGATGATTTGGGTTCAGATTTAGAGTCGCATCAGCTTGAAAAGCTCGCATCTCATTTATGGGCCTTGGGATTTCCAACCAAAAATGAGCTTGCTCCAGAGACCTCACTAGCTTGCGGGGAGGGCCGGTCTGGCATCTGTACCAATGCACGGCGACCACCGCGTTTTGTTGGGGTATATTTTCCGGAGTGAGTGAAGACTTATCAAGCACTGCGACATGTCCAATCCTGTCTTTAGATGTGCACAATGGAAAGGGACAGGATATTTATTAATCACCGAGCTTGAATGTACTTGATCCACCCGTCGCTGTGTCTCTGTAAAGCAACAACATGCAACAAAGAGTCCGGTCAAACGTCCTGAAAACTCTCTATAATTACAAGCACTCCTGAAAGGTCGCCATATTCAAGTTTTCCCCTTCACCAAGCTTCAGTCAACGTTAGCTGGGCTGAGCCCACAGATCCATCCCTCCATCCTCCCCAGTGGGCCAAAATATATCCATCTGTTCACCGCGATCCTCTATTATTTGTCCCGACGCCGATTGCGGGATTGTCCGAACGTCGGACGGCCCATTGGAAGATGTTGTGCCTATTGTTTGCTCGAAGCTGTTAGAGGACTCCACCCAGTCGCCTTGTGGACCACCTTGGAAGAGATTGAAGGAGTCATCAAGCACAAAATCACCGGAGTCGTACCACAGCTGAGTCATGGCGTCCCACGCTGATTCTTCGTCTTGGGAAAGCTTCACACTGTAGAAAAGAGGATCGGTCGGTAGTAGGGAGTTTTGGTGAATGATTGATCCGGCTCCTGTTGGCTGCAGTACAGGAGCATTTGAGCTGGACGCTGCCGGGAGGACCATCTGAGATTCTTCAACTGGTTTTGACGGTACGGCATACGTGACTGCCTGTGCATAGTTGGACGAGCCAGGAGCCATAGAGATAACGTCATCCGCCTTCGAAGTAACGATTATATCCTGAACTCCAGTTTGTGACTGAACATCATCGTTTGAGACCGGAGTATCTCCTGCAAGTAGCAAATCCGCTAATTTGGAGAAAATCTTTCGGTATTGTGTCGATTCCGGTAACAGCTGTCCGAATGCCTCCAGCAGCTCCTGACATGAAGCTACCCGCCTGGCCACGTTCTGTCTCCACTTCCGATCGGTCTTAGCCCCTGCCGACCTGTTTTCAAACTCGCACATGCAATAAAGAAGACAGATGCAGGCCAGGAATTGGCAGTTGACGCTGATCGAGTTTTCAGGAATCTTTTGTTCCCGCCACAGCTCAATGTAAAGGTCGACAGTTCTGGTGGAAGCTTCGTAAAGTGCTCGAAGTCGATGCATTGTCGTGACCGGATATAGCGGAGATGGGCGATATAAGAAGCACAGGCAATGGTGATAGTTGAGCAGGAACCAAGCAAAATTAGTGACCATCCCCCTCTCCTCCTCGGCTTCTCTTGGGGGCATGGGACATTCGGCGAGCCACTGATCGAGACGAGAGTGCAGGTCCAAGATGATGGCTGCGCGATCGGGCTCTGGCAAGGAGTTTTGGCTGCCGGAGACGGAATAGGCTTTTGTTACAATCACACCTAATAGCTGGCGGATCTTGATGATATGCCGAGTGAAGAAGATGCGGGTGATTCCCTTGTATGGTGATCCGCCATGTAAAGCTGATGGTAGCTGAAAACGGGATTAGTACAGCGGAACGACTTCAAGGAGAAACACACCTCTACATCAATATCGTCGTCACTTATCGCGAGTGGCTTGGACAAGGTCGACGACACAAGTCGATCCAAGTTATACAAAGAGTAGAACACTCGCTTGCGATACTCCACTATTTCTACAGAAACTCCCGAACTCTCTACCCGTCGATGAAGATTGAGGGATGTTGCTACACGCGCAGCGTATCCCAAAACATGCCAAAGCGAGATCTCCGTCGGATCACACATGGTGTACAAGCCTAACAGGATTAAAGACTGCACACAGAACTGACAGTTTTGTCAGTTGGAAGCTTCAGCAACTCTACCACATACTATGTCTTCTTTGGAAACCGCAGCATTGAAAACCTTCATTGCTTCGCGTCCGTAATATCTTGAAGAGCGTCGGTCCACCTCGCCGAGACGCTCCATATTATTCGTACCAATAGCAATGACCATGAAGACCGTAAATCCCTTGCGAGCAGCTTGAGCCGACTCAGGTCCCCGCTGGCTATCAGACGCTCTTCGCTCGACTATATCAAACACCTCATGCAGATCATGGAGGATAACCCTTTTTTCCAACATTGGGTAGGAAACAGCATGGTAGAGGAAGAACGTTTCCACCGCTCGGAGTGCAACGCTACAAGCGGGTAGATAGGAAGGGTACAGGGGGTCCACTGTCTGCTCGACTGATACAGAATCTGGTATTGAATGCGCAGATGTACGCACAGACGATGTATGTCGAGCTGGGAGCAGAGGATGGGAGTGCGAAGCAATTCCTGTCGATAGGCCTAGTGCGGAACCGCCGGGAACCTTGTCGGGGGGCCTACTAAGACGGGCGCTTCCTCCAGAACGACCATTGGCGTGGCTGCTCTGCTCTGGGGGTCGGCGTGATGACGATGATGGCCCACTCTTCAATGAGTTCAATTCTTTCTCAGCAATCCTGACTCTGTCCATGGCGGCGGTCAGGCGAGAAATAAGATCTGAATTTTGTTCCTTGAGAGTTCGTAGGTAACTGACAATGATGTCCAGTCAGTTCAGTCTTATTGGCGTCTACGTTATACGTACACTGAGGTTGCTGGATTCAGCTCAAATACACAAGAGGCACCTGCTTTGCCGCACCCGTTACATCGTGGTCGAACGCTGTCGCATTTTCGCTTCAATTTGTGACAGCGAACACAAGCCTGTACGACACCTTTGGGCGGGTGAATGTAGACTGGCCCCTTTGTAGGATCAGCCGAAGGATCCTCATATTCCAATTCCTGCCCTTCAAGCCCTGCAGGCAAGACAGCGATCTCAGCCTTTCCTCCCTGAGAGGGTGGCTCTGACGTCCTTCCTCGCTTCTTAGCCTTTCGCTCGCCTTCAATTCGACTATCCTGATTACCGGCCTCATGTGGCTGTATCGCAGTAATCTCTCGGCCCGTTGATTCTTGTCGTAACGAAGAGGTGGAGGGAGCATTGTCGCTCGATCCACTCATACCGCTTGAATTGACCGAATCACATGAGGCAGGAGGTGTCGGAGCAAAATCGGACGAGCGTGTCTCTTCCAATAAGCCATGTTGGGTTCCCAGCAACTCTTCATTGAGCACATGACTTGCAGAAGAGATGGATATCGGAACTCTAAACAACTGTTGAAGGAGCTCCGGAGGGATCATATTTGGCGCAGTGCGGCTGTTGGTTCAATAAAAGAACAGTGAACGATGCATTGTAGAGATCCATCGGAAATGACGTGTGTTTTCCGAGTAGACAAGTCAAGTTACTTGTAGGCCGAAGCTCCTGATAGCCATCGGGTTTTCGGCCGGTCTACTTCTTCGCTCCAGCTGAGCTGGCAGGTCGACCGCTGGTCTGTGGTCATCTGAGCTGCGTCGTCCAACTGGAGCTCGTGGGGACAGTCATCGTCCCGGATTGTTAAGCATATAGCCTTCGCGAATCAGAGAAGGGCAGTTATCTTGGCTTCGGAGATTTAATAAGCCTTGCACCGGCCCAACCTGAGCTCCCGGTCCGAGGAGAACGGCGCTCGCCGTGATTTTGCCACCAAACGGTACGGTGCTCGCCGTTAATCTATAATCTTTGAATAATGTTCCTGCACGTACTTAAAGCTCTACGGTGGCATTTGCCTCTGTCTGCTGTGGATATCCGCATACTTTCCACGATCACAAGCGACATACAATGTCAGCCTCTATCGATAACGAGAAGAGCGCCTACGTCGACAACAACGAGACCGTCATTGCTGTGGCGACAGTATTCGAACAGGGCGGCGATGTCTCCGAAGACGCCAAGAATCGCGTGTTGGACGTTATCAATGCCGAGGATGACTATTCGTAGGGTGTTCGAAAGACTGTCGCTGAGGCTTCGCAGGGAAGCGCAATACAAGAAGCTCACAAGGAAAATCGACCTCATCCTGATGCCTCTCCTCATGCTCACATACGGTTTACAATACTCGGACAAGGTATCACTGTCGTCCGGGGTCGTCTTCGGATTAAAGACCGATACACATTTGGTCGGTCAGGAATACGGGTTGTTGACTGTGTGGTTCTACCTGGCCTACTGCGTCGCACAGCTACCGATGGCCTGGGCGATGCAACGGCTTCCTCTCGGCAGGACTATGGCCGTCTGCGTCTTCCTTTGGGGAGGTGCGGTGATGTGTCTGGGCGCCTGTAATACCTATGCCCAGCTCTCAGTCGTCCGAGCCATTTTGGGCTGGTTTGAAGCGGTTGTAACACCTGGTTTCGCGCTCATCGTCATATCCTGGTACAAGCGATCGGAAGCAACCAGCCGACAAATGACCTATTTCGCCATGAACGCAATGTTCTCCATAGTTTTTGGAGTTGTCATCTACTTCATTGCCCTGGCTCAACAAAAACACGGCGGCCTTGCGGCATGGCGCGTCATCAACCTTTTCCTGGGAGGCTTGACAGTTCTCGACGGGATTTTACTGTTCATCTTCCTTGGAACTCCCGAGCAGGTTTGGTGGCTATCAGCCGAACAAAAACGAGCAGCGCGTGCCCGAGTCGTGTCAAACGGCACGGGCGGTGGTGAACAGCACCCATGGAAGAAGGAGCAAGTCTACGAATGTTTCCGTGATCGTCAATACTGGCATGCCTTGTTCAACAGCGTCGCTACACAGACCGCCAATGGTGCGCTGGGTACATTCAACGTCCTGGTATTTCAGAGCTTCGGCTTCACCGCCCTAGAGTCCATCCTCTATGGCCTGCCCGCGACAGCGATCGGTTTCCTCATGGTCATCTTTAGCTCATGGTCCGTCTCCAAGTATCCCAAAACTCGGTTCCCTCTCGCAATCTTCTTCCTCCTGCTAGCTTTTGCCGTACTCCTCTTTGTAGGTCTTGCTCCCGCAAGCACCAACAAGTGGACAAAATGGGGGGTTTTCTCATTTTACTGGGCTTCATCAACCCCAGTCTTTTTGATGTGGTCTATCATCCCTGTCAATACCGCAGGTCGAACCAAGAAGTCTTTTCTCGGTGGCTCGATTTTCGTCGTCTATTGCGGTGGTGCAATCACCGGTTCCCTCATCTTTCTCCCGTCCGACGCACCGCATTACCTACACGGTCTGACTGCCTGTGCAGTCCTATATGGTGTATGTGTCGTCAACATGGTTTTCTGGTGGAAGTACTACGTTTCGGAGAATCAGAAACGCGAGGCCGCTTTTATCGCCTCGGGTATGTCGCTCGAAGAGCGAGAATACCTCAACAAAGTTGCCGGAGAAAGCGACCTCACTGATCGACAAAACCCTCACTTCCGGTACCACTGTTGAAAGTCCCAAAAACCACATGTCTTGCGGAGATACCGTAAAGTGGACATTCAACTGATCCGTCGGGATATTCTGATCGAGACTTTTTATTTAGAAATTATGATGGTTGTAGTTGAAGTAAGCACGGTCCCCTTGCAGGGTGGATGTCGGCCGTAGTGAAGCGTCGCAGAGGACCAGCCTTGACGAGTAATGCGATCTTCGTTTTCTTGTTCATTTCATGCTTCTGTACGCTTTGAAGAGTAAGCACATTGCTGTCTTTCTTTCCGGGAAGCTGCCCATCATATAAGACATTCGGTCTGAAATCAACTTTTGCGAAGCACAATAGTACCGTATATAAGCATCACCGCAGGCATCAGACTAAGCCCGCTAGCTTGCTCTAGAGCCTGTATGAAACCCCGCCAGGTGGGAGGCTTTCGTCTCGCAGACCTGTGGACAGGTGTCGGTGGAACTAGCATGATTGACGAGGTGACTTTGCCGGGGATTTCTAGGCGTCGACGTCGGGAGCGTCAATGTGGTTCGAGTCGAAGTGAGCCGAATGAGAGAGATGAGGTAACCAGACTATTGGGACATCATCGAGGGCGCATAACTGGTGGGGATAGACCTTCTGAAAATTAAAGAGAGCTAATGCATGACACGCTGCTCATTAACGGGATCTCTTATGGATCATTGACTGCCACATTCGTTTGCCACCGATAACCTCCACACTACCACGTGGCTTGCTTGAGATTTTGCAAAAACGTCTTCTTTTTGCACGACCGCGGTTACTCTCATCTCTTATCCTCGTCAAGCTTGGACGAAAGAGCTGTAAACGCCGGTCATCTACTCACCATGGCCGCTCCAGTAGAAGAGACCTTCTCGGGATCTCTGACGAAAGTCCGACGTCTAACGGGTTCCAACCTCTCCCACCAGTCTAAACCCGCCCAACTCCTCGTTGCCATCGAATCAGCCCTTGCTACCACGCTCAAGGTATCCACGCTCCCTTACACCTCCACAGCATACTTCACAAGTCTTCTGCAATGCCTCGAAAAGGCATGCGCGGATGACATTGTCGAGGGCGAGGACGAAGACGCAATTGCAGAGACCGAGAACATGGCTCAAGGTGCTCTGATTCCTGCAGCGTTGTATCTGCTCGCAATCGTCATTCCCGAAGCCCCTCCTCAAGTGGTTCTGAGCAGGCTGTCCCCTCTCCTCGAATGTATCTTGCCGCTATTCGATTCAGCGTTGGAACATCCACCTGCCCTTCGTTCTTTGCTTCAGATCACAACATCGCTGCTCCTGATCTCTCCGGTGTCGACTCTTAACTCTTCGCCCTTACTAAAACGATCATGGGCGTATCTCCTAGAATTCAATCTGGACCCTCGTCCGAAGGTTCGACATGTCGCACAAGAAGGTGTTCGTAAGGTCCTTTGTACCCCTATTCCTCCTAAGCTTTCTCCTGGCGCTCATCCGTATTTGCCAAAAGCACGGGATTGGGTTGTAGGACATCTGAGGGAGGAGGTTCAGTCTGGAGGAACTTCCAGTGGTAATAAGGGCAAGAAAGCAAGATTTGCAGATGCTGAGGAGGCGGATGGTAAGAAGGCCATTTGGATCGTTCAAGGGTTGAGAGGATGGGTCGTAGTTTGGGGAGACGAGGTGAGTTGGCCTTAGTGATTTAGATGTCACTCCTTACTTCCTCACTGACACCTCGCTCAGCACCTGTCGGAACTCTGCTCCTTACTCCTGTCGCTTCCGCCACTCGCCCACCTAACCTCGCAAATCTACTCTCTACTCGCACATCTCCTATCACCCCCACCAGCAGACACTTCGTCCGCCAAACCAGCTGTGCTTGCCAACCTTCCCACCATCATTGATTCTCTACTCTCTTCTCCGCCAGACATCAAATCAAACTCGTCCGATCTGCCAACATATCTGACCGCCCTCACCTCTGCGCTCATCAAGCTGTCGCTCCAAGATCCCATGTCCCTGCCCTCTTACCTACCAAAGACCTTTACTCTCTTATTCACTAACATTCTCCTTTCCGCTTCAGCTCCACATGTCCTCACTGCGGCATCTGAGGCCATTGGCTCTCAGGGTCTGATTCGGTATTGTTTGATAGATGAAATGATCCTTGCCTCGGTCAACTACTCTCGACAAGGATCTCTCGAAGCAGGCGCACGCAAAAAGCAGAAGACACCATTCGTCACTCGCATCATCTCGACCTTGACCGACGCTATAGATACAAATGCCCTCAAGTTGCCATTCCTGCTCCCGATACTCTCTGCGTTGGTGTCGAGACTGCGATTACGGGTTACTGAAGGTGTTGCTCAAGTCGACCCTACGGGAGAAGGCAAAACTGCGGCAGAGGAGCTGTTACTGAGTTTGATCCAGGATGTGGGTGACTTGCGGATGCAGAAGGGCTTCGAGTCCGTCGCAAAAGTGGACGATGTCGTTGGAATGGCTATCGAGGTCATTGGTGTTGAGGGAGTCTTAAAGGCTTTACCGCTCAACATCGAGGCTGATGCGTGAGTCAAGCCTCCTGTGTCGTCGCAGTTGACTACAACTGACGTTGACAGTAATGGCAACACCCCTCGACCTGGACGGGCTCACCTTCTTCCTCTTATTCGCTCTCGAGTGACTAATGACTCATTGGCCTACTTCACGGAGTACTTCCGACCGCTCTCTGAGCGCTTGTTCGGACGAAAAGTTGCCGCGGAAGAAGCAGGCAAAGATTCAGAAGCCAAAGTATGGGAAGTACTGGTTGGTCAAATCTGGGACTGCTTCCCTGGTTTCTGCGAGATGCCTCGTGACATGAAGAAGGTCAGCCTCTATTCCACACAGTTGAGGCAATTCTCACACCAAAATAGGGCCTTACATCGCCATTTTTGACCCTCATCACCAATCTCCTTTACACTCAGCCATTATTACTACCGTCATTGCTTCGAGCTTTATCTCAGCTTGTGTCTTCTACACGGACTCTGCTGTCGTCCGCGTCACCGCCACAAGAGCTTCGAAAACAATTCGGCTTAGACCAAGAAACCGCCAAGGAGAATTTGGCTCACCTCGAGACAATCGCGAAGGACATGGTCTCGGTGCTGCTGAATGTCTTCAGCAAGCTGCCTAGGGAGCAGAGAGGTATGGTAGGCGATGTTATTGGCGCCTGGGTAGGGATCATGACAGAAACGGTGAGAGATCTCCATTTTGACGTACGAATATCGTGTATTGATGATGCTCCAGGATGTCGTCAATGTATACAGCACCGTTACGACTCATCTTTCTTCTAATCTACACGATCTCAAGCCACCATCACCAGGAGCGTCTCCGATCAGCCACACAATGCTGGATCTTCTTATTATATTTGTACCTTATTTGCCCGCTACACAGTCTACCCAACTCTTCAGCGCCACCGCGAACCCAATTTTGCTGGAACACAAGGATGCGACAGTTCAGAAAAAGAGCTACCGGCTCTTGAAGCGACTACTTGAGGCAGGGAAGCTGGGAGATATGGCTCGTGGAGACCAGTTGCAGACATTTGTGGAGAAGCTCGGAGAGGTCGGCGGTGGTGTTGGGCCTGGAGCGCAACGAGTGAGCTTCACAACGCGGCTTGATATTTGGTTGGCTAACCTAGAGCAGGACCGTCTGCAACTCCTGACGGCACTTGTCGAAGCTCTCCCCAAGGATCGCTTGAATCTGATTCCGGAGCTACTTTCCGAAGCAGTACTCGGTACGAAAGAAGTCAATGAGAAAGCAAGAGATGCCGGTTTCGATCTCCTTGTCACTATGGGACATAAGATGACTCAAGGTGGAGAGGTTAAGCAGGTCGCTAATGATGATGAGGAGATGGCGGAAGGTGAGCTCGCCGGTATAATGAGTAACCACAATCTGATCGATGATAGGGTCTGTTGAAGCAAGTGCGGAAGAGTATCTCACCATGGTCGCCGCTGGTCTAACCGGTACGACTCCGCACATGATCAGTGCGAGCATCAATGCGCTTTCTCGACTTGTCTTTGAGTTCCGAGGTGAGCCTTTTTTGATGCGATACTTTGGTGTGTGCTGATGACTCCAGCCTCGGTTTCAGACGAAACCCTGTCCGAGCTGATCTCGACGGTCGCCGTTTTTGTTGCATCGAAGAACCGCGAGATCGTCAAATCTGCTTTGGGTTTCGTTAAAGTTGCTGTGGTTGCCTTGCCCGCATCAACGATGCAGCCACACCTTCCCATCCTTGTTCCTGCCCTGCTTGGATGGGTTCACGATCACAAGAATCACTTCAAGAGCAAGACTATCCATATCTTCGAAAGGACCATAAGGAAATTCGGATTTGATGAGGTATACAAGCATGCTCCAGCCGAGGGTGGAGAGCGAAAGGTCCTGGATGGAATAAGGAAGAGGAAGGAGAGAGCTAAGAGGAAGAAGGCCAAGGCTGAGGACGGAGACGAAGAGGAGGAAAGACCGGTATGTTTGGGACCTTCGGATAGTGTACGATAAGATGCTGATTGACGTAGGCGCAAAAGAGCTCCTCAGGTAATGCTTTCGACGATATTCTATACAACTCGGACTCTGATCTATCGGACAATGACGATGATGAGACAAGCAAAGGGAGACCTATCAAGCCTTTAGGCAAGAAGGGCAAGAAGGATACCAATGCTTCGTATATCCGACATGAGGGAGACGAACCGATGGACTTGCTATCTAGGTCGATTGCTGGTGGAGTCACTTGTAAGTTCTGATCTCTGACCGAATTAAGCATTGACCACTCTGGCAGCCTCTGACCCTCGAAACTCTCAAAAAAGAAAACCTGGACAAGAAGCAGCTCACTTTAAGACCGACAAGTCAGGAAAGCTCATCATTCCGGCCGACAGCGATTCTGAAGGACAAGACGAGGTCGACGTGGAGGCTCGACTCGCTGCCAGTGCCTTCAACGCAGCTACACGCGGTGTGGATGGAGCGACCCGAGACGCCAGAGGCAATTTGCGCTTCAACAAGAACACCAAGCGTACTAGGGAGGACGAGAGGGAATTCGGCGTGGACATTGATGAGCCTGAGAAGAAGGTGGGAAAGAAGAAGCGAGAGATTGGCCGACTTGGAGAAGAGTTCCGCGCAAAGGTATGACTTTTCCACCTCCTCGAATTGATGGAATGGAGCTGACGAGGAAATCCCTACAGAGAGCCGGAGGTGATATTAAGCGACACGGTGGCATGGATCCTTATTCGTATGTCAGTCTTGGGCAGGCTGCGGGTCGTAAGAAAGGCCAGCAGACTAGGGTCAGCTTGACAAACAAGAAGAAGGGTTCGAGGGCATGAGCGTGTGGTCTCTGTTTCATATCTTGTGTATGCATCATTTCGCGAGCGCATTTCCTGCTCAGTATCGACCAGTGACTGCTTGATTGTCTAGTTGAATTCACCCTCTTTGATTCTCCTCAAACGTGGCATTTATCAAACACTGTATCACGATCTCCGTTTCATCGCGTGTTGAAGCTCCAGCTGTGGAAGATATGATTTATTGACAATTCTTATAACATCTGAGATCGAGCTCGTAGCATACCTGGCATGACGACGACCGGGACCGATCAAGCGACTTCGGCTGTCTTGCAAGCCTTACATACATTATATCACGACCCAGACTCGAGCTCGAAGAAGAGAGCGAACGAATGGTTGGAGGAATTTCAGCATAGCGTAAGTTGCTTGCTGGTCGATTGAGCTGTAGAGCTGAATCAAGGGTCTTATCTATCAGGTAGAGGCATGGCAAACATGTCATACATTACTTACTAGTCCCGAGTCGCCTTTAGAAGGGAGATTATTTTCTGCACAGACCTTACGAGCAAAGGTAAGTTGTATTGGTTGAAGCCGAGCTTGGTTGGTCTTCGTCAGAGAGAGTTTTGCCTTTCTCCCAATCCCTGCCGGAATACTCGATTCTCTTTCTGAACCGGTGTGATCTTAGCTGACTCATATAGATTCTATACGACCTCTCACAACTCCCCCGCGAACAACTCCCTCCTTTACGCGATTCCCTTCTCAGTTCCCTCTCACCACTTACTCAGCCCGGCGCACCAGTAGGATCAAGAGCTGTTCTCACTCAATTATGTTTGGCGCTATCAGATCTGGCATTGCAGATGCCAGAGTGGCCGAATGTCGTCGGAGGAATGATTGAGCAATATGGCAAAGATCCATCGACGGTAACGATTCTGCTCGGTTTCGTAAAGGCGCTGGTGGAGGAAGAAGGGCATCCGAGATTACCAATATACGTAGGTGTCTTGCGGATTAGATAATGAGACCAATGGACACAGTAGAAGCTGACCTGAGTAGAGCAATGAAGCTCGGGCATACGTTTCAAACTTGCTCGGCAATGCTGCAGAACAGGTCACTGGGGTTCTGAGCATGTACATTCAAGCTGCAGGTGAGCTCATGGAGCCGTATGAAGCTGATCGACAGGTATCACCGTTGCGATCCAAACCGCTGTTTTCGATACGCTTAGGAGTTGGCTCCAGGGAGGTCACATTGTCCCTATACAAGTTGCTCAAACACCCCTCTTCCCTTCCCTGTTCGACGCTCTTGCTTCGGATCAGCTTTTCGACTCGGCCGTGGACTGCTTGTGCGATTTGATACACGAGACACAGGAAGTCGAGGACAATGTCCAGGTCGTCGAGCAGGTGGTTTCGCGCCTACTGGCACTTCGACCACAGCTTGACGCACACAAAGAGGATCCAGATCGCATACGAGGTTATTGTCGCTTGTATTGCGAGGCTGGAGAGTGCTACAAGGATCTTATAATGCGTCATCCTCAAGACCTCTTTCCACTCGTCGAAGCTATCCTTGTCTGCTCTGAATATCCCGATCTCGACATTGTCCCCATTACATTCAATTTCTGGTACACACTAGCCACTGCTCTGGCGTCTCACACATCCGAACCCGCTTTCGCCCACCTCCTCGAATCTTACGCCCGCCTTCAAACTGTTATCATTTCCCATCTTCACTTTCCTCGAGATGACGAACCACAAACTGCTCAAGAGCGCGATGAGTTTCGTTTATTCCGGCATCGAATGGGCGACACCCTCAAAGACTGCTGTCACGTTCTCGGTGCAACTGCGTGTCTGCGAAAGTCATACGATCTCGTGGTCGCCGCCTTGGCGAAGGGCTCTCCTTCTTGGCAGGAAATAGAAGCTCCCTTGTTCTCCATGCGCTCGATGGGTGCAGAGGTGGACCCAGATGACGACGAGATAATACCTCATATCATGGAGATATTGCCAAAACTGCCAGATCACCCTCGCATTCGATACGCTGCCATTCTCGTAATTTCTCGGTATACTCAATGGACGGATCGGCATCCTCTAAACCTCGCGTTTCAACTTCAATACATATCTGCAGGGTTTGATATGGCAGACGAAGAGGTCTCCGCAGCAGCAGCACAGGCAATGAAATTCATGTGCCAAGACTGTAATCAGCATCTAGTTCCTTTCCTCCCTCAGCTACACGCTTTTGTGAACTCGGTAGGGCACAAGCTGGATCAAGCAGACATGGTTGAGGTGTGCGAGGCGATTGGGTATGTCATCAGCTCAATGCCAGCAGAGCAAGGGGCGCAAGCACTGCAGCAGTTCTGCGAGCCCTTGATTCACCGGATTCAGGTTATTGCGGACGCTCCAGGAGAAGCTCCAAGACCAGAAATGCAAAAGACTGCCGGTGAGTGCTGAATTGAACTTCCGGAAGGTCTCGGCTAAGCCGCGTAGATGTTTTAGAGCAAATTGATGCCTTCCTTGGGATTATTCGTACACTTGATCCTGTTCCTGAAACATGCTTCCCCACATGCTCCCTCGTTTACTCGATTCTTGATCGCCTACTTGCACGCTACGCCAAACTATATTTCATCTCTGAAAGAGTCGGTTCTCTCATGCGACGCGGCTTGGCATTCTTCCCTGCGCGCGCTCTGGAACCTGTTGTGCAACCAGTACTCGAGCGAATGGCTATTGCGTTCGACGAGACTGGTTATGCGAGTTATCTGTGGATTGTAGGCAAGGTCACCGCGAAATTTGGAGATGCTGCCAGAGGTCCAGAGGGAGAGACCGTATCCGCTTTGCTTGGTGCGGCATTTGAACGCGTGACATCATCGTTGAGTGCCACTTTGCAAGGCAAGGTGGCTCTGGAGATTCCCGATGGTGAGTAATACCCCCGCTTCTAGGCTGAAAACTTCAGTCATGGACGACTACGTGCACTGCTTCATGGCGTATCTCAATGCCCTTCCCGCCGTACTCTCTTCTCCCGTCATTCCGCACGCTGTACAACACACTCTTTCCGCCCTTACCTTACCCGCATCGGAAACCATCTTTGCATCTCTTGATACCCTAGCACTTTTGTCACAACGCTTATCTCACGCCCAATATCAACCGGTCCTTCGACCTGTATTTGGACAATACGGCGAGGTCATAGCTGGCTTGACGATCGGAGGCATCGTTCAGAGCTTCCCTGAAGATTCTCTCGATCAGGTACAGCAGATTCTTGGTGCGACTCTCAGCTGCGCCGAACCGGCAGTCGCTGGAGCATGGGTTATGAAGGCAATCGAAAGTTTGCCTGGGAACGTACTACCTGCAGTTGAGAAGCAAAAGTTCGTTGGTGAAGTGCATGAGTGAGTTAAAGGAATCACTATCGGAATACGGTTGATGCTAAAATGGGAATTTAGGCATTTGACAAACCTTGGCACGGATAAATTGAAGAACGCTTTGAATGATCTAGTCCGTGCGGCTAGACGAGCCAAAGAGCGAGGTCGGCAAGCGCGGAAGAGTCTGGGAGCTGGAGCAGACTGATTGACGAACGGTCACGGAGAACAAAAGTTGTTCGCTGTGGAGATGTTTGCCTGTAACACAAGAAGCGACGGCTGTACGGCCAAGCCACGTTCTTCAGGGCGCTTGCAGTGGCGACCGATAGGGCCCGGTCATCATCATGCAATTGTTGCAGATCTCTTCTTTCTCCATACTTCCATCGGTGTTTGTGATTCTCCGCACTTTGTTTTGGCCTCGGTGATGGGGGCGATCAGTGGGCTCATTTATGCGCATTGCAACTTCGATTCAGAGGTAAGCGAGGTGATTGGGAAGAAAGACCGGTAGATAGGGGTAACACTTGAATGGAGATGTTGCAATCAAGGTCTATCCTTTAAAGAGGTTTTTCCTCTCCTTTGTTGAATCTCTGTTTTCTCCGAGTTGAAATAGAAACCCCCTGTCGGACTGCTCGGCGTTTTGAATATCGAAGCCGTAGTCAGCGATCTGGTCCTTTCGGCCTTCGGAGTATAGAAGTCAACCCACCTTGACCGACCGAGTAAAAAAGCATTGATCAGGCTGTTTGAATCCTTCCTTGACTTCTTCATCTTACATATCACTTCATCTCATTTGATTTCACTTCACTCCACTACGTTACTCATTGTCGACCACATCTCTCTTGCTCATGTTGCCTCCAAGCACGAATGACAGCTCAACCCAACCCACTCATGCACTTCATATCAACACAGACTTTGCAAAGAGGCCTTCTTCTGGTGAGTCGAACAGCGCGGGCAGTTCGGCGACTTTTTTGGCAACAGAGGAATCTGCTCCTGTTGCCTTGGACAGATTGGGAAGTCCGGAATTGCAGGACCGTTCTGATGACTGTGACAATTGGAACGGCTCGACTGCCGTAACGACTCCCCTGTCGCCGTACACTCCAGCGTGAGTATTTGAAGAACAGCCTGTCTTTTACCACAGTATATGCATAGCACAAAAAAAGCTAATTTGGTGTTTAGAGGTTCATTGGGTAAACGAAGTGGACTACATCTGAACAATCAAGAGATTTCTGATCTATACTCAGGACTGAATGCTGCACTCACAAGGAATACAGAGTAAGTCTCTTTCAGTCATTCCTGATATCCAGCCATCGTTACTGATCATCAGAGAGAGCGCAGCCTCTTCAGAGCAACTGATCCCCCGCCCAATTTCTTCATTTTGGTTACCTTCCGACACTGATCACGACGACCGGAGCTCTTCAGGACACCTCGGCGTCGGCGACGAAACAAAGCCTGAGACCAGATGGTCGCCGATGACGAAGATTCGTTCATTTTTTAGTGTCATGGGGAAGACGCAGGTCAAAAGAAGAATTGGAACTTCGAATCAGGAATCACAGCAAACGAATAAGCCTTCATTGCCTTCATTGCTTGAAATAACAGGTCAGGAGTTGTCAGAAGCCAAGGAGGAGGCCGTTTTACTTCAGGATTTGTCAGATTCCTTGGCGAGGCCCTTCTTCGGCAGGCTCACCAAACCTGTCACTCTAGCGATGACTGTATCACAATCCTGAATGCCTCGGATTCTAGGATTGGCTGGATGCATGGATACTCGAATTGATTTTGCGACGAACGTCTTTGACCTTGGTGTAAGCATGATGCAGGTATTCTGTCCTCATATGGTCTTTTCTAGACCAGTACAGTACACTTTACATTATCATGCAGTTTGCTATACCACTCGCTGTACAGTAGTGTTCCCAAGAGACAATTCACTAGCTACATACAAAACAGTTCTCACTCAAAGGCTTCCCCCTCGGCAGCAACGATTACTGATATGCATTCGATAGATCAATTGGGGGAGACTCTCAGTCCTTTACCCCGTCATATCTCATTAAATACACACCCCCTTAAAATAGCCCATGACGCCGTCTGGAACCTTCCAGGACGCGGTATACAGTAGGGTAAACAAACCTGAACCAGCTTTTGTGACGCCGTCTTTTCAGTCCGTGCGTCGTGTGTCTTTACCATTTCAAGGCGCTTTTCCCGCAGAAGGCAGCCTGGGCTGTCTTGCGGATGCCTTCGACCAATCGGAAGACTCTGCTTTGATGTCAGTCAGGGTCGGTGCTGTGTTAAACTCAGCTTGACGTTTCCAAAGGTGAAGTGCTCATACACAAGACAACTCTTACAAAGCTATGAACGACATTTCTGCTTGTATCTACACTGGAGACCACATCCTAAAAGATACCGTAGCTCGATACTTACTCCTGGAGGTTTTTGTGGGGACGAGTATGGCCGGACATCTTTCCCCAACTTTGGTCCTTTCTAGCATGCAAAGGGGCTAAACGTGAAAGGATGGTGAGAGGGGAAGACTCTTACGTGAGTTGAAGTTTAGGAGATCGAAAGGAGAGGAAAAGACTGAGGATGAACAAGAGGAAGAGCGCGACCTGTGAGCTCTCAGCTTCTCCTCTCTTGAGCTGCGATATCTGCTCCCGAGTAGCTACTCCTACGCTCTGGGCCATGCTCCTTCCTTTGAAGAGGCTCCTTCCTTTAAAAATGCTCTTTCGTCTGCTCATAGCTCAGACAGACAAGGTCGGAGTTGGCCAGTTGTGAAGAACAGGGGGGGTATTTCCAGGAGTGTTTTTACGATGGGGAGAAGGACTATCACAGAATTCAGTATCAAGTGACTCAACCGACTTTACCATCATGCCGTAAGTTAGCAGTGTTTTTAGAGCAATGTAGATTGTGATTGCTGATTGATTTTCAACTCAGTAAGCAAGATCATTCCCCACATTCTTCCAGGTTGAAATCCACAAAGCCCATATCTACTTCGAATTTGTTTGTCAGGAAGTTGTTTTCCTTCGACCCTCCTATCCCGTACGTGTAGATCTCTTCTTGTGTCTTGAATCTGAAAAGGTGATGTAGGGCTGCTTCTTCCCATACCGATCTGGATCTCGCCGCGGAGCTCGTTACACCTTTAACATGCTCCGCACCACAGCAGAATTTTGCAACGGGATCAGCACCGTCGTCAGCAAACTTACGTGGAACCCCAATAGGGTCTTCACGTGGAAGACTCAGGACATCTTCCTTCGAATCAAACCTAACAGATGCTTCTAGTCTCGCAAGAACACCTTCTTACTTGGATGACCCTACCACTGAAAGATTCTAGTATTTCATGACAGCGAACAGAGGCAGGACAAGTGCAAGGCGAGGATCATGTGGATCAGACGCAGAATATCCTTCACCAATGGCGGCTTCAAACTCTGATATCACACACCGTTCATTTCCTGAGAGATGTGACCAAGACTCAGGCCTCCGCCGTCGGTCTACGGCTGCCACGTTTGGAAGCGTGACGACAGAGAAGAGCAAAGAGTCAAAAGGGGATACGAAGCAACAACCCACGTCATTCTTGGACCTGGGGAACGATGATACAACTTCACCCCGAGTCAATTAGCACCACAGGCGACATCCAAAGATAGTGGTACGGTCGAAAACTCTTCCCTACGGAACAACGTGTCTGGAAAGAGGGATCTAGCCCCATGAGGACTTATCGCGAACGCGAAGCGCCGTCGATTGCCTACGAACGGAATTGTAAGATGCATGTTCGTTGATATCTTGATTTGTGAACTCTATTTGTATATACTCGAGATGCACTGGTAGACGCTAACGTGCTCTTGGGCAAGATGTCATCAATACCCAAGATGGGCCGTTTATACCACAATATCTATACTTGATGTCACCGGATGGATCGAATTAAGAAGCATGTTAGTGTCAGGACGGCAACTTGGGGATAGGAACTGTCTCTGGACGAGACCTAGACTGTGAGAACTAGAGTAATAACTAAAGCGACAAGAGATACATTCTCTGGGGAACTCGTAGTCTACTTCTAGTCTTAATATACCATGTACTCTTATCTTAACTTCAGGGAAGTTAAGATACTACTAACTGTATTGGTCCTAGTGGGTCCTAGCTCAAGCTGAATCCATCAGGATCCGTTGAATACCACGCAGCTGCCGTGCATTTATACAAATTAGCAGTAAGAGAATTCCCTGTCATACTCCTTGATAAGGTAGCCACGTAGTACCCCTCCACGACCTACAAAAGGTGCTGCCAGTGAAACAGTCGTACACAGCGTGTACAGACAAACATCTTTTCGTGGCAAATGACTCATGACGTTTCAAATCGGAAGAATGGTGGACCAAATAAAGAGGTCACACTCGCCACTTTGTCTGGCTAAGTCGCCAAGGGATATACGAAATGACCGGAGCTTCTCGATGTTACTGGGTAGGGGATATGTCGGGGTGGCGACGCTCTCGTCGGAGAATTCCGGACAGATCCAGTCCAGTGAATCGAGCGAGCGATGGCTCAGCGCAAGCAGAGCGATTTCGGAAGCTTCAATGCCATACCCCGGCCTAAAGGCGATAGAGCGAGAAAGCGTCCGGGGTCGCATCCCTACCTTTTTGCATGTGGTTGGTTTTATCATGGCCGCACAAAGGTGTGCCGGACAAAGGTTGACTGGGTGACGAAATAATGCATTTCAAATCTGCTAGCGTCGGGTAGCTCGCCGCCGTAGAATACAAAGGTCTAGGAATCTGAGGCTCACAATGTCATTGTTTCACCTCAGACTTGAATGTCCGATACATGTCGGCTGGCGGACAAGCTACGACATTTCAAATTTGCTGGCCAGGACACCATACTGATCAACCACTACAAAGGTCCTAATAACATGAGTTCACTCCGCCCACCCAACTTCGTTGTCCCCAACAAAGGTTGCTTTGGGGATGAGCGACGATTTGTCATGTTATGAAAGCCCAGGTCGGAGTGTTGCAACGTCGGAGCTTTGAGAAGCTGTACAAAGCTGGGACCTACCCTATAAAATCTGGTCTTAGGACCGTTGCATGACTTGCTGATTTGGTTCTTCTCTTCAGGAATATATCTCCTCAACAACACCTTTCTCAACAAGTCAGCACCAATTATGCCGTAAGCAGCCTTGTCTGATAATTGAACTCAACAACTCATATGCCTTGTAGGAACCCTCATATTCCTTCCTCCCCCCCCCATCCCAGTCTGGCAAGACCTCAACTCAGCCTGGCAATTCCTCGACCCCGTCCGTCATTTCCTCAGCCCCGTCTAGGAGAGCCCCGTTTTTGTCATCAAATGGCAGCCCACTCACCTTGGTAAGCTCCTGAACCATTCAGTGAACATGACTCAAGTCTGTCAGAGAGTCGGCGCCCGATTTGATGCGGAGACGAACTCGGTGCTTCCGGCCAGGACAGAATCTCTTCCAGTGTACACGGGGATTGGAACACCAAGGTATGATATGTCAAGTAGATCCTTTGCTGACGACGTCAGCAGCCCACCACCCAAGGTAAATCTTTACAGAAGAGGAGACTTAGAGACTAGGCTGAAGTAGCAGACTTCCACGTCTCAATCGACAACAAACGGCCAGCACAACTCCTCAGGAGGGTTTCAAACAATGGTCACTGAAGGTGGACAACAAGTTCAGAAAGAAGTTCACAGTGGGTTATCTCGACAGTGGAGCGCAGGGCTCCGGTAAGAACCCTCTTTTGACGTTACGTTGATCCGTGCTAACGTGGAGCAACCAAAGTCACCAGCCGGGATCCGCGAACCGAGAATGTGCTATGATACCCTCGGATCACCAACCCCTCGGGAGCTCTCCTTCAGACTACCAACAGCGTCAGAGTGAATCTTCAGACACTGGTGAACTGCTTCCAAGATGGCACGAGAAGACACTACACTACCTTCCGGGAGACTCATTGCTTTCAGCACCGCCATCAACTCCGGTTACTTCTACCAGGAGCACTGTGCCGCCACTGTCACCAGTGCAGAGAGATTCAGCTTCTTGGTCGCGGGGTCCATAGAGCTGACCACTCCGAATTGGAAGGAACGTACCCAAGGCGATTCTCCTTCCACTCACCTGTGTTTTGTCTTTCAAAGATATTCACGCCTGCATGTATATGTGTATCTGTCATGATTCAATTAGCCGGGTTAGGGTAGTCGTGTCATGATGCGCTCAGCGTACTATGACCAACGATCCTCGTAACAGGGAGGTACGGCGCACGGACAAAAGGATTTTACTCGAACAGGCCTGGAAGCTGGCTCAATAAGGAAGTTACTAGATATGGCAAGTGTTCTGTTCTAGAAGATTCCAAGTATCGGAGTTCGATGACTCAGCATCAGAGTTGGGCATACATTGGCCGGAAGACTGCTATGGTATATAGTACCTCGAAGTACGGACTGGGAGTCTGTCAGGACCCGCTACGACCAATGCAGCTAGTAGCATCTTAACATCTTAACTTCCCTGAAGTTAAGATAATATAAAGACTAGAACTAGAATACGAGTTCCCCTGAGAATGTATCTCTTGTCGCTTTAGTTATTACTCTAGTTCCCACAGTCTAGGTCTCGTCCAGAGGCAGTTTGTCCCCAAGTCGCCGTCCTGACAGAGTCTTCCCCAATGAATGTATCGCATATATTCATCACCATCACGTTTATACTAATACTAATGAGCTACCTAATTGCTCCCGTGAGAAGTCATTCCTCGAGTGGGAGCTCGACTACGTCTACATGAATTCGTGTATATAACACTTGTACTCTAGACTACGATTCCCCAAGGAACGTAGCTCTTGTTCCTCTAGTTAGTTTCTGTCTTCAAAGCTCTAGGTCCCTGGGTCACGGTCTCGTTAAGAGGTAAATCGCTTCCAGTTCCCGTCCTGACAGTAGCGTGGAGAAAACAGAACTTCTTGTAAAATATGTACTGCACCTGGCTTCGCAGTACCTTTTGTTCTTCGATAGTCCGGAAAGAACTACACAAGCCCTCTCCAACAGGTCTTATACCTGTCTAGTGTTCTACATTCGACAACTCTCACTTATTCCACTGTCTGCTCCTGGCCTTATAGCATGCTAATTCGAATCATTCTTTCAAATGGATCCCTTCGCAATAAACACATCTCTGCGCCTATTATGTGGCAAGGGACGAGTTTTCGAAACCGCGATGAGCATCGCAAGTCACGCCTGATTATTTATCGTACGTCATGCAGTCATTCTTTCTCATCCCCGCGGCGTCGGCGCGACCTTCTGTAATAACCACTGACTGCTCTTCTTTGTGACTGCTCTTCTTTGCCGACGAGTATTTTGCGCGAACGCATCACCGAGGACTGTAGGAATCGGGCAGGATGTAAGCTAACCGAGCTGAGCCATAGAAGCCTCGGGCTCATAATTTTGATAGGAAGATAGGGAGGACTATTGAAAGGTGCGTTTTTAGTATTGTACTTTAAAGTTTGAAAGCGCAACTGCGCGACAAGCGTTGGTTATAAGGCTGCATCTCGCCGAGGGTTAACCAATAAAGGAGCGTCTTGTAGATTGCACGACTGATTTGCAACGAGGAGGAAGAAGTCAGTCAGCGGACTTGCTTCTCGCCATGATTTTCTCATGCGTCACACACTTTCGCCTCACAGTGGACCAAGGATCCCCAACAGCGATGTGAAGGCCTGTTTGTAGCCTTAAGGCATATAAAACAAGGGTCTTGCCACTCTCTTGTCTGCCTTACACATCTCACTACCATCACATTCATCATGTCCGCTCAACGTGTACCCTCGGAACCGTGAGTAGCAGCTTGACATTTCCAACTCTAGATGATCTAGGCATCTGACCGAATATCGATCATAGGGAAACGAGTACAGTCATCTACCCTCCTCCCCGCTCTAGCTCACTACCATGGCCGGGAATGGGATCTGAAAGTTCGCCATCACTACCGCTTTCAAGTATGTCACGATTCGATAGTAGACAGGCCTCTTTGAGGCTAGCTGACAGCACCATTAGCAATGGCTTCGTCAGGGCAGGCTTCAACAAGGATCTCAACCGCACCGGTACCGTCGGCTGTGGCAACCTCACCAAGCCAGAACACATCACCGAAATCTCTTGCGTCTTCACATTCAACCTCTTCCGGTACTTCCAAGAAATTCCTGGGAATACCCATTTTTTTCAGTCGCAATCGGAGTAAATCCAAATTACCCATGCAGTAACACTCTTGATGTGTTTATAAGAAAGTAGCTGAAGCGTCTATTCAGTGACCCTCCGGATTCTTCGAACCAACCACCCAGACGATCAAAGTCATTCCCTGTTTTGAACGGACGCCATGCTACATCACCACCAAGCACTACGATACCAGTCCACGTGTAAGAGCCTCCCAGTCCTGAGGTTACTCGAATCGCTGCTGATCCTCGAGAAGCCCCTCAAGCGCTGCAAGCTCAAATCGTGAGGGCTGGAAACCTCCAGTTTCAACAACCCTACAGCGTAGGCCGGCAGTGAGGGCCGTATCACCCCCATCGCCCTCCTCATCGATCTTCGAGGCTGATACGCGCGAAGCTGCGAAGGATCATTTGAGAGTATTTGTGGACAGGCTTACGGACGTCGACCAAGAGCCCTATCGTGACTCTACTGGACCTCGTGCTTCCTTTGGCAGCGTCCAAGGGGCAGAGTCAAACTCAAACTCATCTCACGATACCTTGCGACCGCCCAGGCCTCCTCCCAAGGATTCCCAATACAGCACTGATCCCAGCTCCGGAGCACCCCAAAGATCCCACACCACACCGCCCAAGCCTCTTCCCAAGGATTCCCAAAGCGTCATCACTGTTCCCCACTCCGAAGCACCCCGAAGATCCCAAACCAGCTGACTTGGCCGATCTTCATCGTTGCAGCCTGTGACTCCTGTACCACAGTGATGCACTTCACCGCAGGAGGAAAGACAAGCCACGCAATCAACTTCCCACTACTTCCAAGGAGATTACTGTTCATAAGATCTTTTTTTATCTTTTTTCATTACATTCAGCCGTTTTTGCCCTTCACATTTGTAGATACACCCAAATCGCATGCATGTGTATAACTATAGCGTGGGGAGAAAATATACTGTAACACGTGTATAAAGTTTGACAATGAAATCTCTGAATGCCCGGAAAATGATGATGCCACACACGAGCTATGCGTGTTTTCTATCCTCCTCGACGTGCGCACGGACCCCTAATACTGTACGTGATCCACTCCATCCTGTCCAAACGGGAACTTCCATGAATGTGACCGGTCGTTTTTTTTTGGCCCCAACCCAAAATTAACTTGACACCTGTCGTCCAATTTATCCAGCCATTACCCACTCATCCATCTCTCATTATGCAGCCTTCCAACGCTCTACAGCCTCTCTGAGCGACTTGATCCCAACGGGCTTAGTCCTCCATTCGTCTATCCCACACTCTATAAATCCTCTACGTTTCTGCGCCTCTCCAGAAAGAGCAGTTACAGCGATGATCCGACTACGCTGCCACTTGAGTTTCGATTCGATATGCCGCATCTCTGCTGCTGCTGCAAATCCATCTTTGACAGGCATGTTGATATCTAGTAGGACTAGGCTTGGGCGAAATGCCTTGAATTGTTGTACTGCATCTTCCCCGTCGATAGCCTCGGCAAATCGACAAGCCTATGAACGGACCTCTTGTCAGAAAAGGGATTATTTTTGTAATATGAGAATCACACTGACAGTCCGTTTGAGCATCGTTGTCAGGATTCGCCGGTTCACAGCATTGTCTTCAACAACAAGCACTACTAAAGTCAGCACGTGTATGCTCAAGCTAAGGAGTCTTCGTACCTCTCATTGCACCCTCATTGTGATCACCTTCGATTACAGGCCCACTAGCCGCTTCACGTAGACTAGGCCTTGTAAGATTCGACGAGGTATCTTCTGATGAAGCCTGAGAGCTATCCGTATCGCTAAAATGGCTAAGAGGAAGCGGATCGGTGGCGGCGTGTTGGACAGCAAGCGCAGGTCTCATTTCAGACAGCACATTTAACCCAGTATGTTCGGTCAAGCTGGTGGTATCTCCAGGCGATTCAGGTGGGGAGGGTATAAGGTCCGCTGTGATCGTATCCAAAGAACGTGGGTACTGCCTGGCTGCCCCTGAAGAGGCAGATGCCATTGATAGCATAGAGGTCCCACGAGATCCCATTTGCGGACGGGTAACGGTAGTTGAGGATGCGGTCGAACTGGACCTCGCAGTCGGTGGTCCTCCCACGACTGGGGAGATGTAAGTCTCTGGCACTTGTGGCTGTAATTCTGGCGGTTTCATGATTACAGCCATCACACTGGGCCGGAGTGGTCGGTAGAGATACGTGATAGATACTTCCGATAGAGCTTGATCGGGTGACGGTAGTGGTCGGTCGACCCCGCTTTTCGCAAGAATGATAACTTCCACACTAGGCCGTGCGGAACGTGCAAGCTCTGCAAGCTGACTCGCTTGGATGTTACAGTCAGGAATCACGATCAAGTTGGCATAGTGAAGATCGGTGACGACTCGACAAGAGTTGAGCTTGAGTTGTCGCAGAAGACTTTTGCCTACTCGTCGTACACCGGGATGTTTGACGTCAAACCCTGCGAGGTAAATACCGTCTTGTCGGACCATCATTCTACTTCCATCATTATCACCGTGGGAGCCTAACAAGGTCGTCGGATCCACAGGCTGCAGGTCATCCTGGTCCGACTCGTTGTCCTCATTGAGCAGATGCAATGGTAGCTCGACATGAACAAGCGTGCCCTTGTTCAGAGTCGATGCTATGGCAAGTTTGCCACCTAGAATCTCAATCATTCGCTGCGCAAGACCTAAACCCAGGCCGGACCCAGGCATGAAAGGGTCGGCTTTGGCGAAAGGGCGCAGGACTTCACGTTCGAGAAATTCGCCGCTCACTGAGTCCATCAGAAGACTTCCACCTACTCGTACAAGGGGTACAAGAGACTTACTGCCACATCCGGAATCTTTTATATCGATGCTGATTGTAGAAAGGCGAATGCTGTTATCGTATCCAGCGGGAAGCACCACATCCCGTGACACGTCCTGGACTGTGATGTGTATGAAACCCCTGTGCGTGAACTTGCACGCGTTATGAATAATCTTCGACAGTGCTCTGTTGTACCCATCAGCAGTTACCTCAACTTCATTCCTTCCCAAGACTTACCTGGCTACAGGACCTGAATCATTCGTCATAAGCCAACCCCCTCTATTTCTAGGCAACATCTCTAAGATCATCTCAACGTTCTCTAGACCATCGAGACCTGCGATTTTCCTCGTTTTGATTTCAGATTCAATGGCAGATTCGACAACTTTCTCGAGCACTTGCGCGAGATCTGTCCAACGCTGCTCATTCGCCCCTGGAATGGCTCCAGCTGGCATCTGACCATCAAGGAGGGCTACAGCTTCATCCATTCGGCCGGACATGCGACCAATATCAAGCGTGTCGATAATGTTCTCGAGGATGTTTCCAAGTGCAAGACCGTTTGACTCGATGATCTCGAGATGAGCTAGTGCTTCTATCCGGTCTTCGGACGCCAGGACCTTACTGGAAGAGGGGCTCCCGGGTTGTCGTGGTGACTGTGGCGAACGCGGACTAGCCATGTCAGTTGAAACAGGTGGTGAAACGGCTGGTGAAGTCAGCGCCGGATCGAGGCAAACACGAAGCAAGGTAGCGGCGGCATTGATCTGGTGTAGAGGTGTACGGAGTTCATGCGACGCAGCGGCAGCGAAATTGAGCTGCGCACGTTCTGCCTGGTGTAGTCGTTCTTTCATGACTGTCCTCGAATCAGTAAAATATTGCATCTGCTAGAATTCAGACGTACCAGATGCAAGTAGGGAACCCGCTATAGTCTCGACGAATTGTATCGCACCGGCGGGATAGGTGTAGAGAGGGTCCGTCCAGCAAGCGACAACGGCGAAAGCGACCTGGCACAAAGTCAGCTGGCTGATATTTCTACCTTTCACCAATATGGACGTACTTGACCATCAAAGCCAAAGACAGGCATAGCCATTGATGTCTCTGTTCCTGGTGGCATCAAGTGGGTTATACTTTGTGCGATGCCAGCAGAGTCATCTCGAGTGTACCAGACACGCCTCGTCTGCGGTTGTTCAGCAAAAGGCATCCGAGGTCATTATACAAGCGACTCACCTTAACGTTGGAAGCGATGAAATCCGAGATGATCTTCCTGGCTGCTGGTGAAGAGGCAAAGTTGAAAGCAAAACCATCATTCGCACAACTATACCCCAACACGGCGAGCTGCTGAGTACTTTAGCCACATCCTGAACGGAAAAGGCATACTGGGCCCACCTCGTCTGCATCAGTTTCGGACTCCAGCAAGCCCATAAGCTTAGCCGTTTTAGCATCGGTCTTGCGCCTTGCCGGAACAAACAGGACTTGCGGAGTTCGGGAGGGTGCAGTGGGATCTGACATTGCAAATGTTTGCCGTGCATGTTTGCGATTGGCCGGTTTGGAATACGCCTCAGCTTCGTCTGAGTTTGGGACATGCGGACCGGTGCTAGCAGAAGAATATGTGGTCGCTTGTTGGTCACTGTAACTTGCCGACGTTGTCACCGTATTAGATGACGCCGTGCCCGGTCTCGATGGGAACCGAGTTGAAGAAGCGCGTGAGTCTTGTCGCGAGCTAGTATTCCTGGTAGATGAGCCTGTAGTGCTCGAATTCTGGTAAGCGGGGTAGAATAGATGAAATTGGCTGAGATCCACAACAGCAACCGCGTATGCGTCGAGTGCAAGCCTGATCTCCGAGCAGGCTTCGTCATAAATGTCGACATCGTGGTCAGAGACATACTGATCTGCGCCTTCTTTTCGTTTCTTGCCGGATGACGATGTTGTCGACGTGCCTGAAGTGCGAGATGCGCCAGCTCGTTCTGTCGGGCGAGTCTTCAATGATCGACGCAGAAAGTCGACCGATACTTCAAATGGTCAGACGAGGAAATGAACAGGATGTAAGACGTACTCTGATGCAATTTGGCAGAATCAACACTGGCTTGCTGGTTGTAGAGCAATTCCAACTAGGACCTTGTCAGTGATATGTCTGGATTAGGACAACCGGTCTCACCTCGGAGACCACGCAATCCGCTAGATCCTGTAACAATCGTTTCGAATGCTCGTCAAACTGCCTTGGCTGATCGTCGAGCACGCAGAGTGATCCTATGATTGCAGCTTTGCTTCCTGTTCCGACTTTGAGGGGAGCACCAGCATAGAACTTGATAGGCTTTTGGGGATCAAGGACCAAAGGATTTTTGCGAAAGCGCCAATCTTCATTGGTATTTGGAACAACTAGACAGTGATCTCCTGTACCCATGATGGTATGACAGCAGAAGGAAATATCCAATTCTGTCCAAGATGTTCCGAAGCCAATTTCAGACAAGAACATTTGCCGATCTCTTCCAACAATGGATATAAGAGCCATTTTTGTCTTGAAGATGGAAACCGCCAGCCGAGTGAAGCGATCTAGGGTTACTTTGTGGATCTCTTCGGGAGTTTCGATTCCTAACCGTCGAATGACGCGTAATCGACGGCGCGTGGCGTCAGGCGTTTGACGAGGTGCAGGCATGTAACCGTTAGTCTCGTAGAAGTCTCGAAGACGCTTCCGTTCTGCCGAAGGATCAATATCTATCTCGAAATGAGAAACAGATGATGTTGCGTTGCTTCCACTCTCTAGCAGTACCTCATCCACCGGAGTTGGGTGATCGCGGACAGAGGGGATAGATGTGCGAGAATGCCGGCTTCTGACTGACCGCGGTCGAGGTGCTGATCTCCGCGCTGTCCTGCGTTGCGATAGTCTATCCTGATCCGAGTCGGAACTTGCTGATATTGTCCCCGCCGAGGCCAACTCTGCTCGATCCCGACGCGCTGTCCGTTTCTTTCGGGCACGCGGTTCACCAGCCGCTTCCTCTTTCATTGCAGTCGTCGCCTCGTCGTGCCGTTGGTCAGTCGCCAATTGCTCCATGTTTGCCTTGGACAGCATCCCTTGGCCTCCAGATCCTTCCACTTCAGCTGACGCTTTTCGCCGTGTCGTTGTTGTACGTGCCGTTTTGCTGGATTCCGGCATGTTAGGGATACTTGGATCCTGGTTAGACGGTCCAGACGCAGAGACATTGGGGTGCGTATCTTGGCGCGCTGTTGACTTGGAAGCAGGTTCACGGTCGGATTCCTCAGATTCACTCGTTTGTGGTAATGGTGGAAGAGGTAGCAGAGGTGATAGGGGTGTTGGTTGAGCTAATTGGACAGATGTGCGGCGCGACATGGTTGTGGAATTTGGGCCAAGGGTAGGCGAACCTGGTGGAGAACCAGGCAAGGTGGATGGTTGATCGTCATCGCCCGTGGTGTCGTGAGGCTCATCGGCAAAGTTACATGCTGAGTACTCGCCTAGGGCGTATCTAAAAACAGAAGAAAAACAAGCTATTAGCACGCAAATGGATGAATGAATAATCAAGGTGAGGAGGAAGAAAGCATACAAGTACTTACCTGGTAAGAAAAAGGTTCCATTCCTCTTCTCCCTGTGGGACTCTGGCAGTTGTTGGTTCAGGAGAATGTAGACCTGTTGATGAAGGTGACATTCTACCTGAGATTGGAAAGTGGACGATGACTTGGGCGATCGGCTCTGAGATCACCTCGGTATCGAAGGCCACGAACGTCTTACGCACAGACGCGTGGAATGTTCCGACCTTGACAGCGTCGCCGCCCTACGGTATTCCTCCACTAGCCAAAACAAAGACTTGAAACTTGACGCCAAACAATGTTGGCAAAAGTAAATAGGCCAGGAATGAGATGCGAGATCTCTCTCGTCGCAGGAGTGGGGGTTACAACCCTTTCTTTCCTCTATCAGGGCGTGGCGTTTTACCGTCGGGAATTTGATTCCGCCACGTGGGACTAGTCCGTTGAGAGAAACCCCATTCAAAGCGGTGTTTTATCAATGTACAAAGATGGAAAAGAAAGACCGACCTGTTATGCGTCGTCACCATTATCTCATCGCATCTCCTCTGTGCTGTGCTTTTGTTGGATATCGCCGGTTTGTCCAAAACTTTGGCGGCTCGGGACCACGAAAATTGGCAGATCTGGTCATCCCGGGAGAGCCTCGACCGTCAGGAACGAGGGGGAATATTGGTCACGTGATAAGGGGTGTGCCTGACCAGCGGGTGATTGAGAAGTGTGGCACGGTCAGCTGAAGATGTATTTCGGGTCATGAGTTTGGAGGTAACTGTGATACGGTTATTGGAGCCATCCCAGCTGATAAGATGAAGAGCGGGTTGAGGTCCACCAGATCAGTCCGTTCGATCCTAATGATAGTAGACTTGTGGACACCAGTCGGGATCTAATAATCACTTGATTATGATTGGGTAGCCCGACAGAGTGCCACTGGCCACTTGAAGAGGTCCAAGCGTTGAATCTAATGCCGATTCCCCATCAAAACACGCCTTGTCACGTTATCGTTGTCTCTCGTCTTCCTCTGATCTGTCCCACAATCATAATTAAGATGGAAGAGGTTCGCTAATTATACAAGACTAATCCTTATCCTTATCTTCACGCCTCAAACCGCAGACTGATGACATCTCAGGAGATTGAAAAACCATCTCAACCCTCGCTTTCGAGCTTCCCACACATCATTAAATGTATTTTACTCTACTCGAGTAACTCCACTCTCTGTACCGCTTTACGCGTAACGAAAAGTATATTCGATCTAGCGGGTCCGATCCTCTATCGCTCGATAACACTGGACAAATCGACCTGGTCAGGGATTTTCAATGGTGTCGCTTTTGCCTTCGACACCAATGCCGACGTGACAACCTGCACGAATTCTCGTTTCAAACTCAAGCTTCTCAAACATGTCAAAGCACTGACGATTGGTAACCACAATAGATTTATGTGCAACACCTTGGAGACACACGCATACGAGCTATTCCCAAAACCGGACATCTTGTTGCGAACTCTACCTCGATTCGGCGAGCCAGTGCGTTTCAAGCCTTGCGAGGACGACTTTACGGCTAGTAGCTCGAGTCTATAACTGTATTTCAGTAGTCATGGTGAAGGAAGGTTCAGTTCGGTTCAGTCAGAAGCTGTGATCAGCCAGGCTGGAATTTTTATGCACATCGAATACCATTCATTCTCATGCCTGCATAGGGCAAACATCATGCCCTAAAGCTTGTTTGGGTTAAACCTAAACCTACTCGATCGGAATCTTGTCATAGAACGATTTAGCAGCATCCTTGAATGATTCGTGCCAATCGCGATATTGGAGTCCCAGGACTCTGGTGACTTTTGACCCGTCCCATATGGTGGCATTTTCAAGTAGAGCTTGTTTGAATGCTGGATCCGGGTTGGACGGTGGGTTACCTTTGATTTGAGGAAGTACTTTCTCCATTGCCTACATGCATCAGCTGGGAGAGTTCGGACACTGAGGTGAGGAGGAGAAATCCAGGATAGTGAGAGAATTTGCACGCTGCAATGAGGAGGAGAAATCCAGGATAGTGAGGTGAAGATAGGAGGAAAGACAGGGTGATTACTCGTCACTTGGTAGGTATGCCTGACACTTGACTTACCTGGGCGATATCGTTTCCCCATATAGGTTTGTCGGCGAGTATGAACCTCTCACCACCTGCTTCTTCCATAGTCAAAGCCTTGACGCATGCCAATGCCACTAGAGATCACATAAGTATGAGAGAGAGAGAATAAACCAGATAGATGGGCATACCATCGCGGACATCAACAACGGTGGAGTATCGCGTTGCTAAGTCTTCGGCAGTCGCTTTGCCCTGCAACCACGGCTGAATGAATACTAGAGATATTTGTCGTTAGCGCCACACACATGACAATCTAATTAAAGGCAAGACATCGGGACAAAAGTCAAGGGCCAAGAAGGCCGTGAAGAACAGATTCAGATAAAGGCAGGCATAAATATCAATAAGAGAAGAGATCGTTGTTACTCACAGATCGAGCCCACAATATTGCCATCCGCAACTTGGGCCTCGTGTAACAGCGGCCCCAGAGTCTAAACAGACATGAGTAACAGCCACGCAACTTTTTATCAGGAGTAAAAGAGGGCCTACAAAGGTAGGAACGATTGAGACTCCATCAAAGGGGACATCCTTGTGTTTCTCAAAGAATTTCCAGAAAGCCTTCTCGGCGATCAACTTGGCCGCTGATCTCACTTAGCCAACTAGAAGACTGAAAGCAACTCATGACGTACTGGCATATCTGATGTAGAAGTTTGTGTCCTCGCCTTGAGCTTCACACAAAGGTTCAAGCTCCGTATCCCAATCTACATCATCCCATGTTATTAGTCCCGACCAGAGGGAGATAGGAATGGTCTCTCACCTGCTTCTGTGAGGTGTACCTTTTTCGATGTATCAAAGGCGTTCCCAACTGCCCCATAAGAGCTATAGAGCGTGAATTTACGATATCAATCGTAAGAATGTAAAGAGCCATACCTCATGTGAACGATCCTCTTGCCGGTACCTGCCTCAATCAAACTGCTGGTAATCCCATCAATCCCGTCCAGCGCACCCTGGAACATCTGTTCCTTGGTAGCTGAAGGGTCAAGAGTCCTATTGATATATCAACACTGAGCGTGACAAACGAGTTAAAAATTGAGGAAGTTAGGTCGAAAGACCTACACTGCGAGGTCGACAATGCCTTCGACGCCTTTCATGACCTCTTTCAAGGCTCCTGCCTGACATCAGAGCGTAATCAGCATGCTACTCTCCTTTGGATTGGAGGATAGTGCCCACCGCCAGAACATCAGGAATCACAACGACCTCGAGCCCCGTCAGGTCCTTGAACGCTTCCTCGACATATATCTTCTTCGCTTCAGTGCGCACAAGTGCACGCACTCTGAGTCCAGCTTCCAGTGACGTCTTGACTACATGCCTGTACAAAGGAACCATCAGGAAAGTCGAACATCAGAAGAAATACGCGCTTACATGCCCATGAAGCCTGCTGCTCCAGTGACGCAGATAAGAGAGCCGGTAGTGAGGGCTGGCATTCTTCAGTTGGTTTAGTTTTAGTTTGTTTTGGAAAATAGGTCTGACGAGGTCGGGTATAATCCGTTAAAGATCAGTAGTGATGTGGAAGGAGGAACAGTATTGCATGAGGTTCTTATATGAGTACACATTTACACAGTTTGCGTGGTATAGTCTTTTTTTGTTGATGACCAACCGGGCTCTACGGAGATGTCTAAACTTGCCGAACGCCCGGCGTGCCTTGATGTTTCATCGTCTCCGACGGTCATTAATCATTATCATTACCAACGCCTACGGTGAAGGGGAAAAGAAAGAGACAGAAGCGATAGGGAGATGTGGTAGTGACGGTGGATGTTGACAACCATGTCTAGATGTCGACTACCATCACTTGAATTGCTGTTGCTAGGAAAGGCTCAAAAATGGAGCGTTTCTAATTCAGTGAAAGATATTGTAAGTGCTCGGCAAGGTCTGACAGAGTGGCAATTTACAAACTCTGCTCAACATGCACATACGCGTAGTGCTATGTTGAGGTATCAAGTGCGTGGTTTGTTGAGCGTATGGAACAACCGAGCCTGTAGATAGTCGACCACTTGAGCCCTTCAGATGGTAAATCTGAAACAGAAAGCTCCGCTTTGTTAGGCACGTTGAAGCTTGCCGCGCCTAACCCACGCGTCTGATGTTTGTCTTTGTCCTTTGTTGCTCATTGTTCTCGACAACCTTCGCCGCCTAGTCGTGCATTAGCATACAGCTCAGTTTCACTCTCCCTGTACAAGTGTATCTCGGTCCTCTAGAATTTCCTGGTGATGTCTTACCCGAGATAACGCCTTCCTGGCTTTCAAGCCAACAAAAACCTCTAGCGCACCGGCCTCGCGGTTGATACATTCTCGATCCGACGGCTTTGGAACTGCAGCCCGCAGCCTGAGTAGCCTAGCCTACCAAAAAAGCGCCCAGTTGATACCCAATATGCCTCACATACCACCGCCTGCGAATGCATCAGTCTCGTTGGAGAACTGGGATGACGATCCGGCGTTTGATATTCCGGATGGAGAACCACTGCAACTCGCTTCTTCCCCTTCGTCCTCCTCGACATCATCGCGTGGGCCTCGCCATTCACTTACTCTCAAAGCTGGAACCTCATCGCCTTTGCGGCAATCTATAACGTCCCCACCACCTCAACTGAAAGGCTTTGAGCTCGGCGAAGATAATACCGTAGACGATTTTGCCGATGTACCCACCATTCTTGCTTCATCAAGACATCGACCCACCATCCTCACATCGCCCGGGTCTTCCTCGAAAAGGAAAAATATCTCGACAACCATCGTACAGAGCCAATTCAAGGGCATTGGAACTATCACAAAGTTCACCACAAAGGCGACGGCCTTACCTGTCGGTAGCGTCAGAGCTCGTGCTAAAGCCATCGAACAAGCTTTTGAGGACGATATAGACTTTACCGAAATTACAGAACTCAAGCCTCATCGACTCACTAAGGCTTTGTTGAAGCGGAACGAAAAGCTGGCAGACGTTGATGCTTTAGATGGCCTGGAGATTGACGATTTCGAGGATAACGAAGCGACTTTGAAAGCCAGTGCGACTCTCAAAGCTCAACTCCCTCCTCGTAAGAACAGGAAGGACGACACCATCAAAGCCAAGCTCCCAATAACTGTTCAGAAGGAGGACGAAGAGGCTGGGTTTGACATCCCGTCTGGTCAATGGGTCCTGACCCTCCCGGAGCGTCCCAGGGTGGTCTTTGGAGGCAATGTTTGGGACTCATCGGGCACGTCCACGTCAGGACGTCGTAGTGAAAGATCGTCGTTATTCGATGATAGTCCAAAACGACATTCAGACACGAGTGCAACTAGTCTTGACAGTCCCACTTCTGCGAAGCCCAGAATGACTCCTGTTAAGGTTGCGGATCGCAGTGAAGAGATGGAGGATGGACTGGATCTTGGATTTTTCGCCAATAAGCGTCCGAATGACCTGACTAAGATTCTCGATCGGAAGCGGCTGGAGCAATACGTGCCTCCAACTCCCACCACGATCTACACCCACCGTCGTACCGCCACGAACGATTCTTCACCCACCGGCGATGAAAGCATGGAAGATGGTCTGGAGCTTCATGATCCCCGAAGCCAGTTAACGCGGCACCGTTTATCAAAGCCATCTTCACGGACGTCGGCGTCTACCAAACGAGATTTGCGGCCATTCGTGCAGGACAAAGCTGCGCAGCGAGAGTTGGAGCAGGGTTGGAACAGACCGTTATCTTCGATGCCACCTCCTAGATCGACGAATCCACTTGGCAGGCGAAACCAATCAGGTTTAGGTTCTTCCTCTGCTCTGCCCAACCAAGCGTCCTCGTCCAGGATTCGGCCTGAAACACCTCGTAATTCCACTCGAGAGCCGGAGCTTACCAAGCGAACTTCTCGACTTTCTCTCAACATCGCTTCTCGTGCACCTACACCTATACGTCAACCCTCCACTCCTTCGCGTCTCCGACATCAGCAGTCGTATTCCGACATGACGCCTTCTCGGCAACAGACTCTATCGCGTGTCCAATCCCATGCATCACTCATGGAGAATCGATCTCACCACCCTCGCCAAGCGACTGAACCCTCGTTCCCAGCTGAAGATGTTGTTGTCTACCCTACGCGATATCATAGCTCTACCTCTCGCTTATTGAGTCCCACGAAAGCATCACTCGCAAAATCGCGGCCACCACTTTCAAGTGTGTTCTCCACGTCATCCTCGGCCAGCTCTATCTCGACTGCTGGAATGGCCACGCCAAGGGGCAAAGAGAAGGACCCGGCTGTACAGCTTGCCACGTCGAGACATGGCGAAGTCGGTAGGGGAAGGTCATACTGGCATAGTGGTGCTGAGCTAGAAGGGATCGAGGACTTGCCAGTGGATAGTCCGAGATCAGCCAAGATGCCTGGGCAGTTGGGGCTCGGTCATCCCGGGCAGAAAAGTGAGCTCCTAGAAGTCTATTTCGATGTAACACAGCTGACTGTATGTAGATCACGAACCGCCTCAAATGTCGCGAAGCCATGTGTCTAGACCTGATAACGACAAAGGACATGGTAATGCTTCCAACACTGGGTCTACCAAGCGCAGGCGTGGGGTCAAAATCGGGACTATTCACCCTATGGGGGCAGCCAAGTGTGAGTCGAATTGATCCATTGATGTAATCGAGTCTGAGTTTGTGCTGACGACGTCGTGTTTTTGTAGCCAAGACTGTGAAAGGATTGACATATGATCCTGATAAACAGAAATGGCTAGGTAACGACGAAGCCTACAGGAAGTTCTCACCACCACCACGCAATACCATACGACCAGCACTTATAACACCATTTCCCGGTTCTTCTTCTTCAGGCAACGTACCTACCATTTCGAGTGCAAATGTCCGACAATCATCTGCAACTGCTGCGATACGTGTTGTTGGCGATATGCGATTCGATCCTGAAAAAATGTGTTGGGTACATATAGGTCAAGAACCTGAAGAAGATCCTTTTGCAGGAATGTTAGATGCCGATGATGAAGATGACGTAGGTTTCAATAAAGGAGGAGGAGGATCAGGCGGAACTATCACTCGTTCTTCTGGGAGAACTTTTGTTTCTATTGCAAGTTCAATTTCAACAATGACTACTTCTACTTCCACTTCTACTTCATCGATAGATGAAAGAGATAGGGTTTTGGAGAGGGATAAGGATAAAGATAAAGAGAGAGGTATGATTTTGATTTCGGAAGAATTGAGAAAAGAATGTAAAGAGGCTCAAATGAGACATGGAGAAGAGATGAGACCTTGGTTTAGAGCTAGAGAAGCGAGGGACCGAGATGAGATCGAGTTGATTAGAGAGGAAAGAATTAATCCTGCTTGGGAAATTTGTAGAGTCGCAAAGGGTTTTTAAAGTGATTCTTTCGAGGTATACAGTTAGTTGCATTAATGAAGCTGAAGAATGCATCTTTCATCCCGTATTCAACGAGATTTCCATATGAAGCTGAAGAATGCATCTTTCATCCCGTATTCAACGAGATCTCAATAGTATGTACAATGTTGTGCTCTATGTTGTATGTTCCGGAATGATTGTTTCAAGTATAATGACCTATAAAGATACAATCTAGTGTGCTTCACTTCGTATCAATCTTTTGTCTGATATCATAGTGCAGTGTGCGAGTATTGACGCAGAAATATTCCCCGTATAAGAATGCAAAAATCAATAGCTAACTTATACATGCACTTTTTTTATCCAAACCCATCTATCCATGTATACTGAGAAGAAGATAAAACGCAAACGAGGGAGGGGAGGGAGGAAGAGGGGGGTATATCTGTCGCAGTCTAAATGTGACTGATTACAGTCAGGTTATAGGTATAATTGATTCCAATTGAATGATTGTCCATTGAGAAAATTGCATTTCCCTTTCCTCCGCAAACACTTCCTTTCCTGTCCTTCGATAACGGTCCATAAGCTAAAACGGTCCCATCTCGCCACAACACTTATCCCACACATCACAATGGTCCAACATGTCACATAATCATGTCACACCTTAAAACGCGCAATGTAGTGCAAGGCCTTCACGCCGCGCCATCCACCTCCATACCCATACTGAAGTTCACAGGACTACCACCACGGCTGAAGCTAGGCAACATCCGCACGGGCTCCGTTCCAATATGCATAGGCGCCAATTTGTTACCTGACGGTGGCGAGTGAGCGGAGAACGACTTGGAAATTGGCGTCATTCCAAATGCCGCTCGAACCGAATGAGCAATGTGCGCATGCGTAGTGTTACCATGTGGATGGATGGATGGTACTGGGCTTGACTGGCGAGATGTTGCGGGACTTTCCAGTGCCGAGTTCGGCTGCGAAGATAGCGAGTATGATACTGACGGGACAGACGATGAGAACGAAGAAGATGAGTTGGGCGGCGGCAATGTCCGGTCGTGCGCAGGGGGAGGAGGGGGGATACCGGGTGCATTGAGAATATCCTCTACGCTCTGTCGCGAGTGCGAAGACGATAGCGACTGGTGCATCTTGGGCGGAGACATGCGCGACGACTTTGAAGGCGCAAAGTGCGGGCTACTGGGCGTGGAATAATGCGTATATGGGTGCGAACGGTGTTTTGCGTCTCGAGCAGTGTGAGAGCCAAGTCCGTGTTTGCCGCTGTTGGCACTGTGACCTTCAATAGGCGATCCGGCACGAGACGGGTTGCGCGAGTGCACGGGACTCGTTGCCGCCGAGACGGGTGCAGTGGTGGCCTTTCCGTGCAATGCCATCTGCCGAATGCCAGTCAAAACAGGAGAAGTCGCTCCAAGATAGTCCGCTACCGGTACGAGAGCCTCGTCGTCACTGGAATCATCTGACGATGGTGTTGCAGCTCGCGAAGCATGCAGAGACGTAGCTGCAGATCGATGATGAGGGTCGAAGCTGTGGTGGATGTTGTGTCTAAGATAGGTCGGGTTGGGCACTGCGATTGAATGCCTATACGACTGCATATTGGCGTGCTGCTGCTTTTGCAAGGCCGAAAGGTGCTGTTGTTGGAGACGAGCAAGCTGTTGGTGCAGGTTGTATGGGTGGAGATGATAGTTGTTCCCAGCAGGTCCACCACCGCCGAGCTTGGTCAGGTCGTCCGAAGAGTTCTTGCCAGAGCGGTCCTTCGGGGTGTTTGACGAGCTGGAGTGATGCGAATCGCCACCGCTTCCACCTCCTTGGCCTCCTGAACCACCAATACCAGGCCCACCTGAAGTGGAATTGCCACCGTGAGGCATGGTGAGACAGTTCGGGCATGCCTGAGTCTGTTTCGCAACCTTGAGGCGTTTGCGATACGATTTGTGGCAATCTTCATGGCAGCACGTTGGGGGCACAAGGTACGTCGGGTCCGCAAGGGTTCCAGCAGGCACAGGCGGGTGATTGGCAGTAGCCGGCTGAGGCGCAGAGACGGGATAAACGACCTGGCCACCTCCAGGAGCTGGTGCACCTGCGCCCTGCAATGTTCCCCAACGATCCCGCTCGTTGCTGAATCCATATGCGCCAAAGTTAGGCGTACCAACCGGGCTCTCGCCGTTGCTCTTCGACCTTGCGCCAGCGATTTGACGATGACGAAGCTCATACTCTGCTCGGCGGAAAGCCTCGTGCCGTTCAAGCTCGTAGAGTTGATCTGATGCGGCAGCCGCCAACGCAGAGATATCGTTCATTCCTGCAGAGTTGCCCATACCAAGAGACCCAATAGACGAGTATGGGTTGTATTCTGGGCGATCAAAGTCCATGCCGTAGGAGGGACCGAGGTGGGACATGTGTCGGTGATGATCATCGTGGTCGCTCTGCTACAGTCAGCTTTGTACTCGCGCCAGAGTCATTGCACTAGAGAAAAGCTCACTTCTGGCGAATGCCGCTTGCTCTTATTTCCCGGAGTGATATCCCCCATTGCAGGCAGGTGGATGCGAGCATGCCGAGTCAACTCATCTGATCGTGAGAATCGCTTATCACATCCTGGATGTGTACATGCGTGAGGCTTTTCCCCCGTATGCGTTCGAATATGTCTGGTCTGAGAGACGTCAGCATCCAATTGTAGCACAAGCAATAGTAATAGCTGACCTGATGCTCCAAGCGATAGAAGGCTCGTTCACATAAGGGGCATTTGTAAGGTCTCGGGATCTTTGATTTGTCTACGTTGAGCGCAGCATCAAGCTGTGCCTTTACTGCGGGGTCATTGATGTCGAGGTGTCCTGTGATGGGGTCAATCTTGGGCATGAGAGACTCGGGAGCAGGATACGCCTGCGTCCCATTCTCCGCTGCCCCAAGATTGGGTGGGAGATCGGACATGTTGGGGGAGTCCTCCTTAAGGCGACCTTGTGATTGGATTTGTAATGTTGATGAATTGACTCGAAGGTGAGCTACTGATGCAGAGGCGAAAAGGGTAGTGTATGGAGTGTGTATAAACGACTAGATTGTGAGGGGAGGGGGATTGTTTGAGGGTTATGAGGATCGATCGAAAGAAATTTCGGTCGAGCGAGATTGGTGAGATAAGAGTGGCGCGAGGGTTTGGAACCTAGGTGAAAAGGTCACGTCAGCCCTTGTTCTAAAGGCGTGCTCCGTCCGACAAGTGACCCCACTATGAAACGCAAACGAGTGATTACTTGGATACGACAAGACGAGGAAGGGGTGAGAAAAGACAATCAAGAATGAGTAGGAAGGAAGGGTTAAACGGGGACCCCAAAGGCGGGGAGTGAATGATGGAAATAAGGACAAACGTGTCGAATGGTAGGTTGGTGATTTTTTTCAAAAAGGAAACCGTCCGCGTGTGCCTTTGATGCGCACTGGTTCTATTTCGGGTTCCAACAACGTACCAATCTCTTCCTCTTCTGAACGTATTGCCTATGGATGGAACGAATAAAGAGGAAGCCAAAAACGATGTGGATATGGAAGTGGGATACCAAAAACGGAAGAATATGGGAAAAGAAAGGGAGAAAATAAATAAATAATAAATAAAACCTTGTCTAAAGGGGGAGAAAGCAAAAGCCAGAGGAGGCGCGCGTCGGTCGACTCTTTCCGTCCTCCTACTTGGTGGGCTCTTCTCCGATAAATCCAAAGTTCAGAAATGAACCATCTATCTTGGCGTCTTCAAGAGAGCTTTGATAAATAGGAACGACAAAGTGAGAGTTGTGATACTCACCAGGAAAAAAGGGGGGGGACTAGACACGGCAGAGGGAGAAGGGCAAAAAGCGGGAAACAGTAGTGAATGAGGTCTTTTGCCGCAGGAGCCCCGGCGGTACCTCAAGCTAGGAGATAGATTCCGTCACTCACTCTTTCCCCTTGCTTGCTTGCCGTTCCAGGAAAAAAAATTCAAAACACTCTCTACTCTCTTCTCACTATCTTTCCTTAGCAACTCCAGATTTGAAGCTCAACGCAGTTAAGAAAAGAATTTGAAAAGGAAAGAATTATATGTAACGGTGGTAAATGTTGATGCGTCGTTGTCTTTAAAAATCGCGATTTGATGAAGATGGGGGATGAAATAAACAAATGATATTTCTAAAATCGTCAGTGGCCGGGAAGCGGGCGTTCGCCGGGAGCCCCTAGTCCCCGCTAGGAGCCCAGGCAACTGCCGCCCAGGAAAAACTCTGCCGAGTTTTCCCGACGGAGATGCAGGTGATTTCGGTGTTTTGAATAGTGTGGCACTTGATCGTTACGAGCGGATAAAAGCGCGGTCGTAAGGCCGTACGATTAGTAAGATTAGTAAGTGGGGTGTTCCTACGTGACCACAAAAGTATAATTGTCTCTCGGCATCGTGGTCGGCATGTCGTACTTAGCGACGTCAATGAAAAGTGTGACGCTCGCTTGGTTGACCTTCGACAAACCCGGTAACTACTCGAGTATATGACTGTCACTGTGAATGTGTCGTATAACTATGGCTGTGCCACTCCTCTGAATCGTTCACTATCGCCCGCTCTTAACTGATACAAAGGTATCCCCTGCGTTTTTACTGATATATTGCCTGGCTCTGCGTCCGTACTAATACATTGCCTGGCTCTGTGTCCATACTGATTGATACATTGCCTGGCTCTGGACCCAAGCAGAACCACTCTACAACATGCCCTATACTTACTTTATCCCTGACCTGACTCTGCCCCGAAGCCTACAAGCGCATCTACAAGATTCATGGTACCCGCCTCCCAATCGATCTCGGGATGCCCCTCATCCTCTTCCCCATGACCAAACTTTGTTTCTGCCTGATGATGATGATCCGGCTCATCATCGTCTTGCCCACTGACTGTTCCAGTGGAGTAATGACGATCAAGCCAGACTCCTACTTCGCCACTGGCCCACATCCATCCTTCGCCTTGATCTCCTCGGGGCGCACGACCTTTGCGCATGGCCTCGAGAGGCATGATGAAGCGTGTATGACTTGGAGCGACGTGGCCTGATCTTGGGGTAAGATCAAGTCCAGAAGATGATGGTAAAGCCAGAGCAGCAGGTACGGAACGCTGCGCAGCAGCTGAAGAGGTGATAGTATCCAGTTGGGCATAGATAGAATTGAGCTGGGTCGTTAGCGTCATCTACGGGTGTGTGTGTGAGTGTGTGAGAGAGAGAGAGAGAAAGAGAGTGGTTTGAAGATCAAGAGAACTAATGAATAAAAGTGAATACTCACCTCATCACTCCTCCATCTCGCCCTCCTAACCTCCAAAACTTTCTCTCCCAACCCTTCAGCCCAACCAGCTTTCCCTCTCCCTTCCCGTCCGACCTCGTCCTCTTTGTTCCTACTCGATAACATTTCCGCCCATTTCGCTCTTCTGACTTCTCTTACATTCTTGTCCGCATCATCAGAATCTTCTCCTGCTGAAGAGTATTCACTCGACATGTAGTCCATTCCTAGCGCTGTTGGAGGTAGAGGTTTCGAAGGCAGAAAAGTCGGATCGAGCGAAGCACGAGTACGTTTCTTTTGTTTCTACCATGTATCAGCTTGGGTCTTGGGCGTATGGTATCCAAGTGATCATTCAGCACGAAGTGTATCATCCCAGATCATTTGGGCCAAAGCCCAGCAGATTGTTATTGAGATCAAAGGTTAAGATGACTCCTTGAATTCAAGGGTATACGTACTAAGTCTTTGCGCGCCCACCGACGACGACCCTTGGTATACCGTTCTCTACGTCCAGCGAGACGAGGATCGTTCTCTGCAATGTACTTTTTGCACAAATTCATGAACGATGTTTTTGCTGCTTCCTATCAGGCACTTGTCAATAACTTGGCCAGTACAGGGCATGTAGTCTTCGACTGAGGTAGTCTTATCTGCTGGGTGGATTTTAGACTCACCAGGACTATATGCCAATCTAGGTCTTCTGGAGATATCTTTGGTGCAGGAGCCATTATGATGTCTCGTGCTATTCCCTCTATCCACTACATTTGTCATCAGCTCTGACCTCCATCAATGAAGAGAATAGCGGACAGAGTTGTGGTTCTCGTCAGCGACGTTGGTCCAATTCGGTACATAGTATCCTTCTGTGGTCCCATTAGTTGGAGGAGGTAATGGATCTTCTGCTCCGACGCCCAGCACCTCTCTCATCTGTACCATGTCAGCTCATTGAATCGTTCAATCATTCTGAAGGGTAGGTAAGAACGATACTAACTCTGGTACGGATAGCTTTGCTAAGTTCTGGTCTACGAGTCTTCTCTACTCGTTTCCCACTCCCATCATCTCTCAATACCTTGTCCTTCTTCTTCCCTTTCCCAGCCCCACTCCCCACCCCACTCTCCCGTTTACGTTTACGCGCCACTCGAGTGCTCGACGAGGTATGTTGATCCTGACCATTACCATTACCATCCTCCTCAATGACAGAGGGATCGACTTGGGCTTCCTCAGGTTTTGACGGATGCTCGCCGCGGGTTATTCGTCGGAGTCTTAATACCTCTGCACGAAGATCTTCTGTTGTCCATCCTTCCAAGTCTTGCCCCTCTTCCTCTGCTTGTCCGTCATCTCCCTCATCATGGGAAGGAGAAGAGTGATGTAGTTGATCAGGATCAGGATCAGGATCAGGATGTAGATTGGTGAGAACGTCTATGATCGCTCCTGTTCCCAGTTCGTCATGGTCATGGTCGTTTGAGTGGACGTCCATGGTGGAGGTGAGGGTGATAAAAAGATCCAGATAGAGTCAAGAAGAGTGTTTGTTGTCAGGTGGGACTCAAGGAGAGTCAAGCGTGAGAGAGTTGTCGCGTCGCGTGTCTTTATGAAATGTCGGAGATTACTCCAGAGCAAAAGATCGAAGCATCAACGTCTGATAGCACTCGCCGCTTGGCTTTGCTAGACAAGAAGAATACAAGATGTGGTGAGTCCGAGTTGTACTGAACAGAGCAGGCTCATGCTTGGCAACTCACTAATCCACCCTGTAGTAAACATATCTTGAACGCTCAAGTATCAATTCGAGCTCCTTGCTGTCGGAAATTCTTCGACGTAAGTGTTTCCCTTCCTTCCTTCTTCCTGTCTTGCTTCTTGACTAGGATCTTGGGGACCGATACAGAATCTGAATTCTCGTACTGACGTTCGTCATATATAGTGTCCACAATGTCACGCAGAGAGAGAAGATCACCCATTAGCAAAAACGAATGAAATGACATTCATATGTAAAAAAGTAGGTCTCATTGATTCCTCTCCAGATCAAAAAGGACGGAGAGGAGGTGGGGGCGGACTATGAGCTTATGGTGGTCGTCGTCAGTGTAAAAAAGCTTTCAGGAAGGATATGACAATCTATGAAGAGGCAGATGAGTTTTGTCCTCATTGCGATAATCAATATGTAAGCTGTTCACCTTGAGATGTTGTCCACTGCTGGGTAGATCATGAAATGAATTTGCAGCTGATTGAATCTTAGGTCATTGAGGCTAAAGAGCCACAAGCGATGATTGGTGTTGAAGGAGAAGATGCAAGGGTAGACAATAGGTACGTTCACGTTTACACGTCTGCCTTGATGAACGCGCTGATCCGTTCGTTGCCTTCACTTTACTCCCCTGTACACTTTCCTCTCTCATCTATATCACATCCTCCACTTCCACTACATCAACCTGTCTACTGTTACTGTTACTTTCAACAGGATGCTGAAAGACGACCGTGTACAAGAACGTCCAGAACGATCACTTTTCGCTCAAAAAGACGTCTCGGATAAGGTCGATCAACAGGTATGGCAGCAGTTCCGGTGACATGTGTGGGCTCGGGAAGGGCCATGTGTACATCTGGACCAAAAGTCGAGGGCGAAGAGAAGGAAATGCTTGCAAGGCAGGAAAGCCCGATCTCACGAGAGGCAGGAGAGATGCTTGCCATGTAATTGGACAGTTGCGAGGGGATACGACATTATCTTGTGCACTACCAAGGTGTTTAGTTTGATCATAACACTGTGGCTGTCAGCTGATCCAGCTTCGAACCCATAATTTCTCGAATCTAATTATCTTTCATTGATGTTGATGCGTGTAACCTATCCTCACTATTACTGATTATCTATGGGCTAAAGGCACGGTTTGCTGACACTTACAGACTGCCCGCCTGTTACTAATTCACTCGACATACCTATCTCACACTTCAAACGAGTCGTAAATACAGCGGTTCCAGACCGTGCGCCATGACGCTCGGCTCGGTCCTTCCTTTATTCCGCCAAGCCAAGGCTTCTCGTTCTGGCCAGGCATGATATGACGGGATGCTATGGTGCAATACTCTCTACAGATACTGCCCGGGAAGAAGGACGTGGCGAGACTTACGGTGATGATGGTATGTTTGTGAATATCGTAAGTGCAAGTATGGATTGCGTGATGAGGCCGACGTTTGATTTTGCTGCTCTCGTCTTCACCCCGCGAGAACTCGCTCCTTTCCACCTCGCCTACTTGTCAACTCGTTTCAAATGTCGGGATGCCAGGGTCCAAGTGTCACTCTTATTATACTCCAGAAGAACACTTTTGGAAGGCTCGACCCCACTTTCGCCACTTCAATCCATTCATAGTAAAATTTCCCCGGGCTCAAACCCTAAGTATAGTTCTTACTCAAGAACTAAGCTTCGCACCACCATTCATACCCCTTGACGATGAGACTTGGAAGCAGTCGATGTGCCGTTTCGCCGAAAAGTTGACACATCTTCATATCGTCATAAACAGAAGATAGAAGGCTGATTTCTTCCCACTCCACATTTGATTTGGACCTTTCCTTTTAAGGCCTAAGCTCGGTCACTGCAACATAGTTGCACCTTTGATAGATCTCAACTATGCTCTGACAGTGGAGCTTTTAGGGCTATGCCTATAAGACACAGGGTCCCTGCTCTCACCTCTCTCTTGTATCCACCTTCGCCACCGTCCGTCCCCCATCAGCCAATCCGTCATCGACCAAGCAAGCCCCATCCACCACCAGTGTCACAGAACCTCATTCACCATGAGACTACGCTCTGGAAAGCAAGTTCCTGGGACAGAATCTGCTGATACAAAACCAAGCCGTACCCCACTACCTCTTTGAGTGGTACGGGCCCTAAACGCGAACCCAGGTGAGTCTGGTTCACTACTCAGAGCACCGCTGCTGGTGACTGATACGACTCACAGCAGCCGAAGATCCTTTGGTGTCCACCGGTAAGTAGCTGGTACGCGACCGTGTCCCATACTGATCTCACGGCAGATCGGCCGGCTATTGGGAATCCCAATTGGGTAAACTCGACTGCTCTTACAATCCAAATGCCAGGTCCTCCAAACCTTCATCAGTCGTGGACCTGCGTAACGGTCGCACATATCGGCGGTCAGTATGATTGACTCCGCGACATCGGAGACTAATACATTTCATAGGCCTGCTACCGCCGCCGACGCCGACACCGACACCAAACCCGGCACCAAAGCTGCCGTCCTGTAAGCAGCTGATACGAGATCATACTTCATACTGATCTTGCAGTACATCAAACTGGAGGAGGCAGCTACCCAGACGATCCGTCAATGTCTCACGCTCGTCTTTGCCAAAGGCTTCAGCGGCGAGTGGCTCGAACATGACTGAGCAGAGAAGTGGCAGCAACAATGGTCCCCAGCATTCGCGCAATGGCCCCACCAGTGGTGTCCTCTCCAGCCGACTTCCAAGGTTGAGTACTACATCCCTTGCAAAGGAGGAGCCTCCAAGTGTCTTCCGGAACACCGGCTCCCAGGGACACGGTGTAGGCCAAGGGACAGCCTTACCAATGCCGGACACGTCCTTTCCCACAGGCTTGACATCCTTTGGACTGAAGCAGATTCCGAATACACTTACAGTCCACAGCACCCGCAACCCTGGAAACTGGCCAGATATCATGTCAGCTAGGATGGGTGCCGGTGCAGGCTTTAGACCGTCTGGCGGAGGACCGAGCTCCAGTACAGTCTCCCGCTCGTCCAACATCATCTTCATGAAACCTGTGCCGCCCCAGCATCGACATGTCAAACCCAAGAGCCTCGATTCGTTCGGTTCTGCAGGGAGTTCGGCGCATCAAACCAACAACTTTCTTTCGCACCCAGGGTCAAAAATACCGGGGATGATGATGCCCCCCATACATGGAGGGCACCCACAGTATGGCGCTGCCTTGCCACACTCGATCCCTCCCCAGAGCCACCCTTACGGCAATTTCGGTGTACCTTCCAGCTCGGTTATCGGTACCAGCACTATGCTCAGCCCCGCTTCACGCCCCATCAGGAACTTGGACCCCCCATACTTCCAAGCGTCTCGGAGCAGTCTTCCCATGCCGCCTCAAAATACTCATCAATCTCCTCCCTTCACAAGCCCAGGCCAGTTCATACACTATGGTCAGGGTAGCAATCCTCACAGCTCTCACCACTCTCCCTCCTCTTTTGGTGCCCAAATGTCTCGTGTTCCAACAAGCATGAAATTGAATCCCACACGGTCCGGAAATTTCACTCGCCCATCTCTCAATACAAATGCGTCTCGCACATCCGTGCAAACACCATGCGGGCCCCAATCTTCGACTCAATTCGGTACAGGGCAATTTTTCCAGTTTCCGTTGTCACTCGAACGCTTGTCATTCACACGTTCGGTTCTTATATCGGAGCCACCGATATCACCACATATTCCGATGTTTCCTTCTGATTCTGAGCCGAATGCCTCGACTGACCCGTAGCTGAACAGCGTGATACTGCAGCAACTGAATCTTCGGACGGGGAACGGCGAGGGATATTCAATGGTTATCTTTGAGATGTTTTGTGCCATGATTCTTTCTGCGTTTGTTTCTCGTGTTGCTCTTCGATGTTCCTTTTGTTTCGCCTCTTTCGTTTAGCATTTACTGTGCATTCATAGAGAGGGGACTTGTATTGTAAATGTCATGTATGCATGGTAGAATGATACTCTACAGTACAAGGTGGGTGGGTGTGACTTTACATTTGCCACTGCAATCCTTTCATAGTAACGATCCCCCCGAATAGAAGTCACAGCTCCACAGGAAACCCCCAGGTCTGACTACCTCCATTGACGCCGCCCCTTGATGCTGAAACCTGTGTCGGTCAGTACGCCCCTCTTGGTCCAGAACGTTCATCCTCTACAGATCGTCATACGCAGAAGACTCGATGAGCAATGTTTCCCACTCCACAGTTCCCACTCAACATTTCCCACTCCACATAACCTGACCTTTGACGATTTTGAAGACTGTGGCCGTTCACGTCAGAGAGTTGTGAATCGTCATAAGAGAGACCCTTTGTCATCAAGGACTACTAGATTCAGGCTTATGAGAAGAGGATTACGGCCCATCCATCTCTTCTTCACCCCAACAGTCATTCGCCACCCATCCATTTGCCACCCGCCCACCATCTACTGCAGAACGTCATGTCTCAGGGTACTGGTACACTACAAGCACCCACTGATCACGCCCACGAAAACACTCACCCATTCCAAGGCATTCTTTTTCCGACAGGGTCCGAGAACAGCTTCGACCTCGGGAACAGCTCCGGCTGCGGTGCATACAACCTCAAGCCAAGTGCAGGCGAAACTGGACCGTTCGGGGCATCCGTGTGAGCCCGGCGCAATGCTCAGAACACGAACACTGATGACTGATAAAAATCGTAGGCGCCTCTCAAATGGGCATGGAGGAGGATCTGACACATTGAGGTGGGCATTTGCGAAGAAAGTATCAACCATACTGATCTACAAATTCAATGGGCAGCCACTAGAGCAACGCCGCACTTGCCAGTGAATCATCCTTGCCATTTTTCGATCAGAGTTGCCGTTCTGGAACGTGTTCAATGCGACCCGGGCCATGTTCTCTTCGCCCCAAAATTTACGTGAACCACGCCCAGGGGGGCTATACTTCTAACGCTTTTTCAAACACCGGGTCTTCCAATTTCCTGTCACCCATTTCTCGGTCCCAATCTACCCAGGTCGGTTCTTCACCTCTTCTCGACCATGACTCAAACACAAATACTCTTGGACCCCTGAATCAAGCTCAGTGCACCTGTCTTGAGAGTCCTGCGGAGTGTCGATCGACGCACCGCGATGATGCCAAGAACTACGAACTGGGGGACATCACCGACTACGCTTTCGACTGTCTGATATTTCCTGGCAAGACCGGGTGGTCTGCACTTCATCATCAAACGGATCCTTCACTCCGCCTTAACCTCATTGAAGGTGATGTGGATCCTCATTTTGGGAGGGACCTGAACAATGATTGTTGGCCGTGATTCGAGCCTCCGACAGTCATTGGAGCGTGATTTCAATCTGGTTCCTGACGTTTTATTTATTTTATTTTATTTTGGTTACTCTCAATTTGTTTCTTTCGTATTTCGTTCCGTTTCGTATTTATGTTCTTATTGCTTCATACATTCCTTCATACTAATATTTGGCACATATATAGAGCATGTTCTGTAGATATCTTGTATGAATTGCGAAGTGGTACTGTAGCATGGTGGGGAGGGCTCAACGTCACTTTTGCCACTTCAATCCTTTGACAGAACATGTCCTTTGTTAGAAGCTACAGGTCCTCTCTCAAACGTTTCTCATAGATTTAAACGAGCGGCGCAGCCCCCTTGCATATCCCTTGATGATACAACCTGACGTAGTCAGTATCACCCCTCGGCCGGACGCATAACTCGGTTGGAGATTTCCAAAGTGACAAAGGCAGAAGTCGCACTGTTACCCAACCCTCTCTGGATCTTGATCTTACCTTTGAAGTCTGTACATCATAACGTCAGAGAGCTGTGAACAGTCTTAGGCAGTCCTTTGATATGGAAGTCTCCAACTGCAGTCGTAGGCTTCAGAGGTAAAAGAAACAGTGCTGCGGCTTTACCATCTCTTTCACCCATCTCTTTCACCCATCTCTTTCACCCGTCTCTTTCAGCCCCATCATTCATCGCCTATCATTCATCACTCACCTATTCATCGCCAGACTTAATGCCCAAACGACCCGGAAACAAGACTGAAGCCGGAACCTCCGGAAGAAGAACAGGTGTCGGTGTGAAGGTGGAGGAATTGGATGGAGCAATACCCTGCGACACCTCCGGTAGCAAAGAAGAGCATCGTGCAGTGGGACGAGGTGAATTGAAATGGCTTCTGGACAACAATGTTGGACGCGTTTTCCCAGGCACGAACGATCAGTCGAGAACAACACGTTCATCTGGGTTAGTCTTGTTGGCTCTTCAGAGAATGAACACCGAACATTGACGCGACTTGTAGAGTAGGATTCTCGGATAACACGAATTCATCGGGGTCCTCCCAGGGACTACATATCAAGGCCGAGTCAGTCTGGTTTATACTTCAGAATCCCAAGATGGAACACTGATACAACTCGTAGGGCACAAGCACCGGAGACTGCCACGGCTCGTGGATCAACAACAACTCAAAGATCTGGATCCCAGATGGTACCCAGCCGACAACCGCGTTCTTCTCCTGGCAGAGAACTGTCAATCGGGTCAGTCTAGTTGAGTTTTCAGACCCTGAACATCGAACACTGACATAATTTGGTAGAGCACAGACATCGGGGATTGACGGCGCGAATTTCAGCACAAATACTGCTCCCAGGTAAGCGACTAATACGGTTGAAGTTCCTCATTAACTTTGAACGTCAAGATTCGGCGAGGATTCAAGAGGGCGCAGGCGCCTTGCCAGAATGACAGTGTCGGGATCGGGACCTTCCGGTACCGGGCGGTTCAGCCCTTCGAAGATTGCAGCCAAACAAGATACGGTCGCTGCGCTCGACACGACGGCTACCTCGAAAACACCAACGAGCAATGATCGAATGGGCAATGGTCCAATCTCCCAGCTGACCCCAAGCTCACCGTCGTCATCCACACATCGGCACGGGAATCCTCTTCGGGGCAGAAGCGCGCGACGTGTAACCTTTGCAACTCCGGCTGGACTGCCCACAAGTCCAAGTTCAACCCTCCAATCCAGCGTTCAGCAGGCGCAAGCACCCTCTGCTACTGGGTCAAATCTACTCACTGGTATTCATCCACCACAGAACCCGGTCTACTCCCAAGTCCCACAAGATTGCACTGCCAACGTTGACACATCTGGAGTGACGAACACAGGCAGCTCACACTCCCGTCTCATTGACGATTACTACTCATTTGCAAAGAGACCACCAACAACCTTGTCAGAAATGATTGAGCGACGGCGTGGAACCCAGGGTCCAAGTCCTCCCGGTAGTGGTGATACGGGGATAGGCACGAACTCAGACTCTGCATCCGGGTCCAGCTATCCGGGTCCCAGCAATCTCACCAACACTCCGCATATTCATTCAGACCAACCCTCTACCAGCAACCCTGCGATTCTTACGCCAAGTGCATCAGATGACGATGACACCCTCGGCGGTTTGAAGCTTCAATACCCCTAGTAGACAGCAAGGAAGTACGAATGCAAGCAATCCCACATTCTTCTCCTCAGACTAGGCTGATTGGTCCGAATCATGTGTTATATTGGCAGTTTCTCTTCGATGTGCTTTCTTGACGTGTTTCTTGACGTGTTTCTTGACGTGTTTCTTGACGTGTTTCTTGACGTGTTTCTTGACGTGTTTCTTGACGTGTTTCTTGATTTCCTTTCGTACTTCCACTTGGTACTTCTTCCTGTTTTTTTTATTGATTTAATTATTTCTTGTTTCTTGTGCATACGTGGAGAGTCGATATGTTCTGTCAATATTTTGCATCAATGGCACCGTTTACTTTAATATAGCAGGGGATGGTTGTTTTCAGTAGAAGCCAGCTTAGATTGCCGATGAATCATGCACATGAGACTGCGGTGACAATGCAATGCATGTTGAGTTGAGATCAGCTACGAGCACTCAAGAAGTCTCATTAGTGATCTCCTCTACCCAACTTCCCCGTTCATCAACTTCCAATACCTCCCAATCGACCTCGACGCCTTCTTTCTTGAATATCCGTTGAATCTCAGCGGCGATGGCGTCGAAATTGTGTGTGGCAAGGGCAAGGATAGTAGGGCCTGCTCCAGAGAGGCATATACCCAGGAGACCGGGATGAGATGTATATGTTAATGTGGAAAGAATTTCGGGTAGACCAGGGATCTAAATAATGTCAGAAATAAGGAAAGCTAGAAGAGATATAGGATAGCTGTGGGACAGAGAGGAAGATGACTAACCAGAGCCATGCGATATGGTTGATGTATCCGGTCTTTCATTGCTTCGTAAATGAGGTCGGGATCTGGAGGTGAACGTGCCAAAGCGGTAGTGAGGACGGCTAAACGTTGCAGATTGAAGACCTGAACGGAAATTTAGTACGAGTCCTGCTGATCTAACTACGGTACGATAGGACTGACCATGTCTTTCCGAGAATATGTCTCGGGCAGCACACCTCGAGCCTTTGCAGTAGCCAACTCGAATCTCGGCATCACCGCGATAGCCTTTATTTCCTTCGCCCATCCGAATTTCACATAATGTCCAATATCCCGTGGTGCACGAGGCGGATCCATACCCCACTGCGGACCAGCATCTGGTGGATATTCAGGCAAGACCTCTGCGAGTGGTATTGATGCAGCCGAAGTATCTTCTGGTGATAGTTCTTTCAGATATGAACCCACAAATCCGCCAACGAGTGCCGCAGTCACATTGTCCGGGTGTCGTTCAACCATGAGTGCAAAGTCGAGCAACCTTGACCTAGGAAGCTTGAGGTTACCAAGCAGGTCACCCAGTAATACTCCAGCAATCACTGCAGCGCCAGACGATCCTAGACCTCTTCCAAAGGGGATCTGGTTGTGGGCGTGGATCGTAACGCCAGAGGGGAAGGAATGAATATCATGTGAACGGAGCACATAGAGTGCTACTCGAGTCAAAAGATTTTGGTACGGGTCGAGTGGAACGTTGGAAGAATCGAGTCCGGCATAGGTGATGACGGGTAGGATGGGGGTGGATGAGGATGCTGAAGGCTGCGCAGGGATCGTCACGGCCAGGGTGAGGGAAAGGGATAGTGCAATGCCACAAACGTCGAAACCGGGCCCGACATTGGCGGTGGTCGCCGGTACGTGGATCTTGTAAGAACGGGACATCACACTGGTTCGTCAGCCCAAGTTATATGATGATTCAGTTGTCCACAGAGTCTCATCTGAGATACATGCCATGCAACCTCGGCAATGTCTCAGAATCATGGAAGAACTGTGGGAACTCTGTGGGAACTCTCGCACCAAAGTCTCGGCTGCCATGGCAGTGGCAGCTTAGAGGTAGCTAAAGGAAGGGCCACGCTATCATACGTATCTGGATCTGGCTCAATACTCACCTAGATTTGTCTATGAGGGACTCTGTGTCGTCGTCGTTATCGTTATCGTTCTCTGTGTCATGATCACTACCAGAATTCCCGAAAAGCCAAAGACTCGTCGGAAATCAATAAATCTTACAGACTTTTTCTATTTTATCCCGCTCAACTTGGCCGTCTCTTCTCGAGTGTTTCGTGCAGAAGACCTCTTGCTTTCTGTTCTTCAACGACCAAAACCGTCCTCATACTATCAGTGCTTACTCGTCGGACGGGCATTTATACTCTCCTCTGGCGATAGCACTACACCCGAGAAAATTCGAGCAAGATGAGCGGCCGTAAAGTGATGGTTCAGGTGCGTTTTCGACTTTTCTGGCAATATAATGCTCACACCGTGTAACAGCCCATCAACATCCTCTTCTCCTACCTCCAAAAACGTCAACGCGTCCTCATATGGCTATATGACAATACAGAGTTCCGCATGGAAGGTTACATTGCTGTTCGTCCCCGCTTCCCCGGAATCCCCTTTGTGTGCTGATTGACGGGAATGCAGGGCTTTGATGAGTTTATGAATGTTGTGGTGGATGATACCGAGGAGGTGTACATAGAGAAACCAGGCAAGGAGACAAAGCCACGGCGGGATCTGGGTAAGAATGTCGTACACATCGGGAAATTAGAGGCTGATCCAAGGTTTAGGGCGGATATTGCTAAAGGGAGACAACATCACGGCGGTTCATCCTGTTCAAACATGAGTGGAGAGTAGTGGCATGTGACGGTGTGGGTGTGATCGAACGATGTAGATCCTGGAAACGCTGTGGTATGATATGGAAATCATGGCTGGACACTGGAAACACCGGCGGATGTGCCAAAGGGAAGCTGATCCGGACAACGAACTGTCCTCTTGATTCATCAAGAAAAGCAGACCTTCGACGTCAATCCTATAATCTTCAACAAATTCTCTGGGCTTTGGATGCTCGGCTGGCATATGGCTGAGTGTATGGCTGAGCATCGATATACAAAGTCTGCATAAGTTCCCAACCAACCACGCTTAGCACTACTGGACCACACACATGCTCTCTTCGTTCCCACTATGATGCTCATCTGTCTCTTGAGGAAGAATATTGACCATCCTCGCGTGAATGGGCGTAAGGATCCCACCTGGAAATGATGTGCCGGGGGGAAAGTATCTGGAGGGTCATGAGCTTGGTCGTGCGAGCTGGAACGCGGTATCAAGGAGGTACTGAATGGCGTACGCTAACAATCTGACGCAAAGAGTAACGAGATCCAAACTTACCCGCCATACTTCAAGACAGTCATTGGCTGGAAGCTTGCTCCAAGTGGAAGAATCCTGCTCTCAGAGACAATGTAAGTGAACTACATTGGCTGTCAAGGAGGGGACGACTTGCGTTCCAGCTGGAGCAAAGTACCCATCGGCTGTTTTTCCTGCCTTGGTGATATTCTTGAGACACGCATCGTCATCCTGTATATAGTTAAGCATAGTGCTACCCACCTATAGTGTACAAAGGGTAAGAAACAACACCACTCACGAATTCAACGTTGGCCCAAGAAGGCACCCACTTATCCGCATCATCTTCAAAATACTCTTTGACAAGCTCTTCACCCTCAATCATCTCCTCCTCTGTCCGGGGATTGACTCGCTTCGCATACTCTTTCTGCGGATCTTCTTTGTGCTTGTGTCTCGCTCGCGCTTCCTCCTCTGCTCGAGCACGGAGACGGGCAGACTCTGAACTGCTTACGCCCGGAGGCATAATTGAAACTCTAGCTGAAGTAGGTGATCTAGATACGTTGTACCTGTCCCTTATTGGTGTTTTCAACTCGGCTCAGGGTGATTTGTTGATGGTAAAAATCAAATAGTCGAAATGCGAGACTTGTTATTGGTTGTTGTTCGCATGAACAGAAAGACATCCTTTCATGAGTTCCCCTAGATCCCTCAAAGCCATGTACTCGTATCCTTTCATGTAACTTGCTTATATCCTCCTCAATCAATGAATTCACGCTAAAATGTACGTACCACAAGCGAGTTGATGCTTGGATGAATCAAAAGTATTGTGATAACGCCATGACATTGATTCTACCGTGCTGAAGAGTATGAGAAAGCAATGCAGAAGGGGCTTCAGTCTCTACTCGATTGATGATCGACCCATATCTCGTTAAAGCTACATCGCAGCTTATTGTACATCCCTTTAAAATCCTTCGACAGTGTTATTGGATCAGACAAGAACCTTCTGACGTATCTTGAGATTTCTTGCTTTCTTGAGGGAGAAGATTGACCATCCTCGCGTGGACAGGAGTGAGTATCCCTCCCGGGAAAGAAGTTCCTGGTGGAAAATATCTATATCAAGCAAAGGATACAGGTAGAGACAAAGTATGAGAGTGAGATGGTTGGGGTACCGGTATTCGTGATTTAGAAAGGAAATTGATGAGGTGAAAATTACAGTAAAGACGATAAGTGGCGAAAGTGCAAATAAACAGTAATTGTTCAGCCTTCATGTACTGTATTGTACCTAGATATATTCGGAAGACATGGATAGACTCACCCTCCATATTTCAATACTGTCATCTCGGGAAAACTAGCTCCAAGTGGTAATATCCTGATAATTATTAGCGAAACCCACATTTCTACAGTATCTCTCCACAACTGAGAGAGAGAAATAGACATAGAGAGAGAGAGAGAGGAAGAGACAGAGACATAGACAGAGACAGACAGACAGACAGACAGACAGGCAGACAGACAGACAGACAGACAGACAGACAGACAGACAGACAGACAGAGACAATGACAGTGACAGTGACACTGACAGTGACAGTGACAGTGACAGTGACAGTGACAGAGAAAGAGAGAAAGAGAGAAAGAGAGAAAGTACTTACGTTCCGGCAGGAGCGAAATAACCTTCTGCTGTTGTACCAGCACCAAATACATTCTTCAGACACCCATCTTCATCCTACCTCACATAGTCAAAATCATAAAATACAGTAGATAGATATTGTGAACATATGGAGAGGATAACGTACGAATTGAATAGGAGCCCAGGTTGGTGCCCATTCTCCTTTCCCATCAAAGATCTCTGCAACTGCGTCGCCGTCAAGATATTCTTCTGTCGTACCAGGTACACGGGCGGCATATTCTTTTGCTGCTCTGTTAGACATTTTCACACTATTTATCGCAGCTTGTTTGGGGCAATGAAACTTAAATCAAGTACTGGTACTGTATTTATACTGCTACGTTTCCATTCACTCCTGTTCCGACAGTCCTCCATTTACTCTTATTCGGATATTCTCCATTCACTCTTAGGGCAGCTAGAACACCGGGGACCGCAGTAAAGGAAGTGTTTGTACCCTGTACTGCAATCCTGATCCTGATTCATGAAAGGAAGTACTTGGCGTTTCCCAGACTGGCGGTTCACTCCCTTGAAGCGTCCCCTATTCTTGGGCCGCATATCTGAACGGTCTGGTGACGGGCGGGTCTTGGTGGTCAGGATAGCACATCTCGCTTAGATATCATCGGAATGGACCATAACAAAAAATACGTCCTTTGCATGCACATGTACGTTCGGTCAATCGAAATCATATCCCCTCACCAACCGACATGCTTAACACCAATCGTCTCCATTTCCCACTTCATTGTACCCATATCGCTAATCAATTAGCTGCCATTCGGGATTGAAAGCGATTATACTACAACATACTTCACCCGACGGAGGAAGCTTCAGAGGATTCATGGCCCCTTACTGAACCTTCACACTGACACCTGTCTCCAGCGGGCATGCTCCCATGCCGCTTTCCGCTCCTGGATGTCGTTCAAGTCTTTCTCAGTCATGACCCCCTTGACATTCCCCTCATCCTTAACCCAATCCCATGCTGGAGTAAAAACCAGTTTATTGTCCGAAAACCCCTCCAGCAACTTCCTCTTCACCTCATCCACATGCTGGTATTGATACGAGGCTTGGTCACCAAACTCAATGTCTTCGAGCCCGACGATTTCGTACTTGACATGGCTTCGCCACATGAGTGACCCGAAATGATCGATCAAATCCCTCGTGATGGACTGTGTGTTGTCCCTCAATCTACCTGCTGATTCCAACGGTTCACCATCTGCCATACTATGTGTCTCGTCGGACAAAACGGCGATCAAAATGTAAGTAGTTTTGTTGGCGACAAAATTCTATACGTTGTCCCAAATCTGGCCAATTTTGGTACGATCGAAGCATACGACATACTCTTTGACGCTTTTCAATTCACAATGACGACGGTGCATGTTTAACAACCATCCAAAATCTTGCTCATACCCTATGATGTTACGGAAGACGATTTTTGAAGGCCGCAATCCGGTCTCGAGCCGGCATTGGGTTACCCCATCGCAGATATTCCGTTTCGTGTCCAAATTGCTCTTGAACTGCGACTCGAAAGTCATAACTTCAAGATTCGGCAGAAGTCGTTGGATGGAGGTGAGATGGTAGCATTGGGTCGACTTGTGTTGCGAGAGGATCAGACAGTGAACTTGTGCAAGGAGTGCCGCTTTAAAATTAGGTGTAGAGCTGGCAACTTGGTCCGTGTTCTCTGTCGCAAGCTCAGCTCCAGCGAAGATTGACTCGATAGAGTCTCTGTGGACGTGGATCGTCTCGTAGAGTAGTTTGCCAACTTGTCGGAACCAGTCCTTTGAGAGGCGGAGAAGGACGGTACGAGTGTGCCGATCAGCGTAGAAGACGACTCGATCCAGCAAGTGTTGATGGTTTGCGAAGCGATGACCTGCAGCTAACTAACAGACGCGATCAATACTGAAGTACGGTGTTATCAGAGCAGGACTCACTATGGCGGGCGCAAATTCCTCGCTGGGAGGCTCCATGATTGGCGGGCTGTGAAATGAGGTCGATGAGACTGATCGATGACAGAATGTGGCAATTTGGAGAGAGTAACAGAATGGAGGAGGAAAGAAAACAAGGAAGTAGGGAAAGAAGTGAAAGAATGATGGGAGGCGGACCGTGCTACGCTCTACGACTCCGATGCCGGTCGACCGGTTGATGGTGGTCTCCTCCTCCTGCAATCCAAAAGGGACCTGTTGCTATGCTATGACCATCGATGTTGATGCCGCTGTGATGCCTACAGATCACTAGGCATTGGATGTATATGAATGATAAATGATTTGAGCCAAAAAAGTATGCCATAAATCGTGATCGTGATCGTTAATGTTAACGTTGACATCCGTCCTCAACACTCTACGTCCTCAATTCGTTTTGCCATCGTCCGTCTTGAGAGCATCTGGCGGCTTCTCCACTCGCCTGAACGAGTCAGTGAGTCGTGAGATCTTAGTGCATAATGAAGAGAAAAACATACCACGTCTCGTGATGTCGTTGTCCAATCCTGCAGAGTTCAGTGACAAAGCCCGGATCGGCGAGCCTCGCTCTGAATGATTCGGATTGTAGGAGAGTCAGAAAAACCAGACATGTTGGATATCTACGCGCGCGATGAGCTTCTTCTTTCAAACGCTGGCTTTGGACCAAGACTTACGTTATGAATTGGACATATTCAGGTTCACGCCAGTACTCGAGGTACTTTAGGTAATTCAGGAATTCCTTTTGAGCGAAATACTTTTGTACGAACAGCTCTTGGAGGTAGAGCGGATTGGCAAGACATTGTACAAACTGTTATGAAGTATGAGCAAACGCTCACTGGCAGGACATCGGGGAAGCGTACCTCGAGCTCGGACTGGAACCGAATGAGGTTGGCTTGGCGCTCTTGAGATCGTGGTGGAGCCGCACTACCATCTGGTAGAGGCGGAGGCGGAAGCCCTGTTGGTAGTTCCTGCATACCGGCGTACCGATTCTCTGTCGAGGAAGACCACCAAAACAGAAGGAATAGGAACGACTAAAGGGAGATTAGTCTCCCACGGGTGCCTCCTTAAATGCTGCTTCCGTCGGATTGAAATTTCCAAGATCTTCTCGTCCTCAACAATACTTACACCTCGTTCAATTGATTTTCCTTGCAAAATCGCTGTCTGGTCAAAGATGGTCGCCGAGATAAACATGGAAGAGCCAGCTGCGGCTGCTCCTCGTGCCCTACAGCTACCTATCTCTCTCTTCACTCGACACTCGGACCTCACCATCCCCCAATCCACATATATGATCCCTTCTTCCTGGCGCAGGTACCAGCTTTCAGAACTTATCAACAAAGTTCTTAGCCTCCCAACACCAGTACCATTTGATTTCCTAGTCGAAGGCGAGGTCTTGCGTGGAAGCTTAGATGCTTGGGTCAAACGGAATCGTGGTGGAGATGAGGAGGGCGAGGTGCGAGTTGAGTATGTGCGGAGTATGATGCCTCCTGAGGAGAGCGGAAGGATACAACAAGAAGACTGGGTATCAGGACTCAGCCTTGCAAGACCTGGGTGAGCTGCTCTGTTTATATCTGAGAGATATCCTTAGCTCACGTTGGTAGGTATATCCTAGTTTCGTCTTACCTCTCTCACCTCCGGATCCTTCCTCTGGCGTCTACATCTTCCGCAGAAGAGACTAACACCGGTCTATACACTCTTCCTCTCCCGAACCTTCTCGGAGCGACATGCTGTACCTATCTATCACCACAAAGCGTGACTTCAGACATCCGTATCGCTGCAGGCGGGGTCGACCGGTCCGTGCATGTGTTTCAAATCCCATCTCTCGATGCCGATGTGGCGTCCAGCTCTTCTGGTCGCGAGCTCTATACACTCATGGGCCATACTGGGCCCATATCCTCCATCGCTGCATCATCTAACGGCTCTGAGCTCGTCAGCGCATCATGGGATGGTGCTCTCAATTATTACGCATTGCCAGAGGAAGAACCTACCGAGCACACGTTCCCAGCGGAGCCGACAACATTCTTACCTGGGCAAAAGAAACGGCGCAGGCTGAATGGAGATGCAGGAAAGGGCGCTATAGAGGGGTTAAAGGACGGAGATGTAGGTGCTGAAGGGTGGAGGAGAGGTCCAGATGGCGTTATGCGCGGACATAAGGGCAGAGTAGGAGGAATAGTTTGGGACAAAAATAATGGCGATAAGGTCTGGAGTGGAGGTTGGGATGGAAGTGTTCGAGGATGGGAGGTAGGCAGTGGTGCCAATGCTGTCATAAGGGTACGTGTCTTTTGGCATCATGACGACGTGAAAATACTGATATAAGCTATTCTCGCAGCAAGGTCCCAGTGATAAATCAATCCTGTGCATCGATCAATTCAGAGCAACCGGCACATTGGCAACAGGATCAATGGACAGGACAATCTGTCTCTGGGATACGCAGCAAGGTATGTCTGCCTTGCTCCTACTATAGTACCTCTTTTATTGTGGCTGATTGACTCAGCAACATCGCTCATCTCACTGACTCTACCAACGTCTTCACCGGTGGCCGCGATCGCTTGTCACCCTACCAACGGCTTCACCCTTGCATCAGCGACTTATCATGGTCAGATCCAAATATGGGATGTGCGCTCGCCCAAGAGCCCACTCTTCACTGCGCAGAAGCAGGGAGTGAACAGGGAGGTGACGCAGAATGGCAAGAGGCTGGGAGAGAGATTGCTGGCTCTTGATTGGGATGGCGAGGTCATTGTTGCCGGTGGGGAGGACGGAGAAGTTGGAATTTGGCGGGCAAGGGGAGAGTAGGTGGATTTTGATGAGGTCGACTGCAGGCATTTTACCATACCTACGCTGGCTCATGCAATGGGCGCTAGGCTCAAGTCTTTTTAAAGTATTTATTTATATAGCACTTGGGTCTAGCTTGGTTCTCTATATCCCAGTGTTAGGTTACCGTATGATGATGCATTTTGCTCATTTTGATACAATGAGTTATGGATATACCGTAGATACCTTACAACAATAAGATTGACGCCTGAGATTCTTCAAGATGATATATGTGATTCGCAAAGTTCAAGATGAGCAGGCGTTTCGACAGTTGTGAGACCAAGACCAAGACCAAGACCTTTTGGGCCCTTCGATTCAAATTCGTCCAATTGCGCACTAGATAATTCTCCTCCTCCTCCTGCTGTGCCTTGGCCATCGGTCTGTTCAATCGAAGTTGTTATTATTGGTTGACGAGACCAGCAAGGATCTAGCCATCGTCTTGATTGACCTCGTCCACTGAGCCCTACTGCCCATAATAACATGAAAGCATATAAAGCTATATTGACTCTGAGGCTGAAACGAGGATTATTCGAATGAGCATGATCGACACCGTATGTTATACTGGGAATAACACATCCTCCTGAAATTGCCGTTGTCAAGCCTGTCGATGCGAGTTTTGTATTACGTCCTTGATTACGTAGAGCCATGGCGAATATAGTTGGGAAAATGGCCGATTCGAAAAACATGGTGAGTAGCAGTACACCTAGAGCGCCTGCTGAAGGTGGTAGGAGTAGAGTGAGGAGTGACGTGATAAAAGCACCACAGACGAAGAAAGCCAGAACGAGCCGAGGTGGTATCCTGATCCAGCAGAGGAAGCTAGCTAGGAATCGTCCGACAGCAAATACGCTGTGCCCAATAGCCATGGTCCAGAATGGGTCGGCAGTCGGCCGAATAGCACCGACAATTGGTCCCCAGAAATAACTCGTGGACTCTTGTGCTCCCACATAACAAAACATTGCGAATATCGACGTGCCCAGAATCAAGTGGCGAAGTGGGACCGTGACTAGTTTCGGATCTGGGTCGAGTGACGCATGCACAATTCGCTGCCGAGTGGCCAACTCGAGATCGGTATCGCTCGCCTCGCTCAATGGGACATAGAAGAACACAACGGCGAGAGCGACGACAAACAGCGCTACTGCGAGATAACACCATTGTACGTCGAACAATGTCTCGCCAGTGACATTTCGAAATAGAGCTTTGCGTGCTAATATCGGACTGAGCACTGAACCTATCCCTTGAATCCCCTGAGAGAAGTTGAGTCGCGCTTCGCTCAACTCGCCAGGTCCGGCTAACACGATGAACGGGTTGGCCGCTACCTCTAGAATGCACAATCCGAACCCGATGATGAAGTTGGATATAAAGAAACCGGCGTAAGATTTGAGTACAGATGAAGGCCAAAATGACATGGATCCGATCGCGAACACTGCTAGACCAGTGATGAAGGTCGGCTTGAATCCGTGCCGAGAAAGCACCCAGTAGCCTAGCACTGGCGGACCAAAAGCGTACGCTGCCCAATATGCATTGTGCAATGCGATCGTGCGAGATGGCGAGTAGTCGAGTAGTTGTTGGATTTCCGACGTAAGTGTACCCAGAAGTCCGTATGCGAAACCCCACATGAAGAACAGGATCGAGACTATTTGAATTCAGCTAGGTTCCTCAAAATGCAATGGAGTACTGGAACGAATAGAATAGATGGGCTTCGAAGTTTCCACTCACCAAACAGTACTGGCCACCAGGCTTCTCTGGCTGAGAGCTCGGTGAGCGGCTTCTTGCCGTTCATGTTTACGAAATCGAAGAAGGTTTGGGAAGGTTCTTGCGAGTTGCTGGAAACCAGGTTATCTTTGCGCTGTCGTCTGATATTGAAGATCCGCATGGATGAGTCGCCGGTAGGTGCAGGAGCGAGAGATGGCATGGGTGGTGTAGTTTCTTCCTCTTCTGGACCATTAGCGAGCATATCGAAAAAGTCGACAGAGTTCCCGTCTTCTGCTTGGGTATTCTCATCCGTTTGCGGCTCGGGTTGTGGGATCTCTGCTTGAGGGAAAGTCGGTGTAAAGCCTGCTTTAGGAGATCGAGGTGATTGGGAGATATCGTCAGATAGACGTTGTTCATCGACAATGACCAAAGTCTCCCCATTACGAGTTGTTCCGCCTTTTTCATGTGAGCCTCGTAGCATCGAAGGTAGGACTCGCATTACGAGCGGTTTGAGGACAAGAACGCAAGCACAACATAATCCGACTGATACCTCCACCGCCGACCACATGAGGGAGAATGCGATATCGTAGATGAATGTCCTAGGTACAAGGGCAACAGAAGACGAGGCGAGCGATGCACGAAGCTCTTGCTTGAGAGCAGACTGTAGATAGGCAATACGAATAACGTCGAAGATAGTGACGAATCCACCGACGATAAAAGTCGCTACGAGGATGACTTTCTGACGCCATTCCATACGCATCCGAGTAAGGATAGGGAGCGGTAAGAGGAGGATTGCAAGGTCGGTGAGAACATTGATTGGGGCCGAAGAGAGGTAGAGTGAGACGAGATCGATACATTTGCCGTCATCGTCTGAGAACGCTGCAGAGAGAGGTCGACATGGAAAGAGATTGAGAAATGTCAGTACGACACCGGCCAGATCTACAACCCCCATCACTCCCCAACTTGCATATCGTAGGAAGGGATGGGCCGCCGCCATCCGGATATAGAGTACCAAGATTGCAGATTTCGTCGCCATCAATGCGGGATTGTAAAAGACTGTGAAAACATAGATGTTGCGCCGGATATCCGATAGTTGAGAGTTACTGATATCTACGATCGTTAGCAGAAATCGTCAGCGAGTGCTCACCATCGTCCGGTTTCCCTAGACCATGTCGGGTCGCATTGATGATACTTGTAGACAAAGCCACTGTAAAAGTCTAGAACGATGAGTTGAGTCTAGTCTCAAAGCCTCAGAAGAGAACGACTATGTCGTGGATCCTCACCCATGCCAAAAGTACTAGCCAATCATCTGGGTCTCTTCGTCGTTTTGTCACGCCCCATTTAGATACCAGTCTGGCCAGGACCATGACCGTAGCGACGATCAACATGACTAGCGTCACGGTGAACACTGTCGGTCCACGATCCGCAGTAGTTGCACCCATTCTCGTTTTACTTTTCCCCCTCTCGACTACCGAGTCCGAATTGTCCGGCAATACCTGGAATGTGAAACAGTCATTCTGACCGAAGATCAAGAGGATTTGGATGAGGCAGATTAGAATACCTATATTTACAAGTCGATTTACTAAGATGGATGGCGAGACTTAGAAGGCGAGAGGAGACGTTTATTTTTTTCTCTTCTCTGTGAGTGAGCAGGTGATCGACGGCCATTTGGGTCTAGAGCTTTCAACAAGTCGTCGTACATCTTTTACCACTCAATCGGCGCCGAAAGCTTATTCCCTATTATTCCTTATTACCGTGGATCTGACCCGCCGTCTTCCCTGGTAAAGGTAAAACATCGGTCTCAAGCCTGAATGTAGAGATCTGTCGTGACTGAGGGTGATTTTTCATGCTTGGGTAGGTTGTCACTACCGGAAATGAAAGAGCAAGACAAACCAAAGGGAAAAGGGGTGATGATTTTCGGATGAATCGTCAATTACCTAAATATGCTTCCATGATCCCTTGTAACACTTTGCAATGCGATATATAAACTTGTTTGGAATAACTAACAGATCCTAGTTATCATGGACGAGATCCAGCATCCGAGGGAATGGTATCCACTTGAATCCTCCCCTGAGGTATTCACTCATTTAGCCAGAGTAAGTGATTCCCAGTGCTCTTTTCCTGATTGATAATCTGACGCAAATATAGCAATGGGGTCTTGCAGAGCAATACTCTTTCATCGATGTACTGGGTTTAGATCCAGAACTGATCTCTTTGGTACCAAAACCAGTACATGGTGTAATCTTTCTCTTCCCTGATACGCCTGAGATCGTCAAGAAGCGAACAGGAGAAGGACCTTGTATGCCCGTTGGACCAAAAATCGAGCCGCTATGGATCCCTCAGGTTGACGTCGGTGAGCCTGATGCAGATGGAGTCATTGTATCGTATGGTGCATGCGCTGACTGGAAGCTCGTAGGTCATAGTTGTGGGACTTTCGCACTGGTGCATATTCTAGGACAGACAGGTCTGGCTTCGGGATTGAATGAGTTCTTCAAGTCTTGTCGTGGTGAGTTGAGTCTACTAGGCACAATTGGCATCCCCAATATCGATACCTACCTGCACAAAGTGATCCCAAAATACTTCCACCTGGACAGTGTGATCCCAATACCTACCTACCTGCGGATTGGTGCTCCCCAATACCTCCTATCTGCGAATTGTGATCCCGATTCCTAATATCAATACCTACCTGCTACTCCCACCTCATACTTGCTCCTGCTCGCGACCCTGGGCAAAGCGCTAATAATGATCACTCAGAAGCACAACCTGCCGAACGACCAAAGCTCTTTGGCTCATCTCCCATGATCTACAAAGCCCATCATTCAGCAATCACAGCAGGACAAACCCTCATCCGCCCTGAAGACTGGGACGAATGCGACCATTTCTTATCTTTTGTGCACCACGAGATTGACGGGAAGATACATCTCGTTGAACTTGATGGGAATATCTCGAGAAATGGTCCGTTGGATAGGGGTGAGACTCAAAGTGGGGATCTGCTAGAGGTCAGTCAGTTGTGCAATCTCGTTCACTTTCCCCAGAGGTCTAGATTCTCAAGAGGCGTGTAGGTGTAGGCTAACATTTAGGGGAATAGGACGTCGCTAGTGCGGTCAAGGAGGTTTATCTGACGGCTGGAGGGGAGAGCTTGCATTTTAGTATGATTGCTTTGGTGGGGTAGATGAGATCAAGGACACGACGAAGAGTAAGGTTGTTGGTGTGTGTTGTAAATGACATGTGTATGTGTGTATTGAGACTTATCAGTTGTCATGTATCAATACTCATATGTTTCCATCCGTATAATAAGCCAGCAAACCAAGCCGGAAATCAATTGGACTAGTGGATAGTTCCTATCATCCACGATTCAAAAGATTGAACGCCAGAGTATGCATGTCGGTGGTGACTACCATTACCTATCAGAGACAGAGACTAGAGCTACAAAAGCGATCAACGCCATAGCAAAACAACAAGAACAACGACTCCAGCCAAATTTCATCAGGTTGATGCTGACTCTAACAACTCCAGCCCGATAAGTCTAAACACCAAGAGTCGACTAAGCAGCAGCTCCAACAGCCGCCTGTAGGTTCATCTCCCCACTATTGACTGCCCTGGCAATGTCTGCCACCTGGTCCATCTGTTCCTCCACTCCAGTCTGGGCCGAATTGGACAGAGCATCACGAATAGATACGCCTAGATCTTTCTCGAGTGTTTTGGCGATTGTTGAGCGTGTCGAAGCGATATTGGAGGTCATAATTGTTTGTGATTCAGATAGGATGGAATTTGGATTTGGATTTGGGAGGGGAAGAGATGCTGTTGCTTCGGAGGTGAGTTGTGTTAGACGAGATGAGAGGAGTGAAGATTCTATGCTGAAGTAAGCAAACAAACCTAAACAAAGAAAGAGTAAGGAAATAGACACAGGGAGGGAGTAGGACAGTGGAGCGGAGGAGAGGAGGAGAGGAGGAGAGCAGGAGAGCAGGAGAGCAGGAGAGGAGGAGAGGGGGAGAGGAGGAGAGGAGGAGAGGAGGAGAGGAGGAGAGGTGGAGAGAAGGGAGAAAGGGAGAAAGAAAGGGGCGAGGAGGGAGGGAAGGGGAAAAGAGGAGAAGAGAGGAAGGGGAAAAGAGGAGAAGAGGTGGGAATGGAGCGTAGGAAAGGAGACAGAAAAGGGGGGACACATACCTCCTGAAACATCCTTAACAGCAACTTCAGCGACCTGTCTTACCCCGATCGTACCAACTTCCTTCTCTGCCATCCTAGCTGCCATTCCTACATTCTCAAGAACACCAGCACGTGCCGTTGAGACTGCTTCAGCAGATAAGATGGCAGCTTCTTCTCTTGCTGCAGCCATCATCGTGCGTACTGCAGCCATTTGCCAGATACTCGGAATTAAATGTCACGATAGATCTAATTGGCCCAGAAGAATAAATGGATAGAAAAGTTCAATAGGACGAACGAGTAAGACAAGGCGGAACGAGTACGAAAGTCTGTCAAGAGGATAATAGTTGTCAAGATGATGGTAGAGGGTGATATGAGAGCAGAGGGTGACGAATGTGATACCGTTAGAGTGTATTTAAGAATGGGCGAGTATGTGAGATTATTTGTACCGGTGGGAGAATTGGTTGGGAGTTATACTATGTGCGAGGTGAAATGAAGAGGATGGAGCGAAGATTTCAAGCTTCGAGCGCGAAACATCCGTCGAGGTCTCGGCCCAAGGCACGATCTATGACGATGTCGATCTTTTCACTAGGCGCGTCGGGATATATGTAACAAGGCTTGCACAATGTCAACGAGGCTTTGCACCATCTTGGAGTCTATTAGGATAAAGAGATGAGATGCTGATGACGAGTACGATATAAATGCATCTATCTATACAGTCAAACCCCTTAACCCCTAGACCAAAGAGAAGATCGTTGCGTCACAGCCTGCTTCAAATCCCATAACATCATATCCCCCCAGAGATACCCACCAGGAAACATGGCGGGATGTAAACTAGCGTAAAGAATCAGCACATCTTTTTTTTTTTGGCCAGGTGGGTTAGTGAGCGGGAAGATGATACGCACTCATCTGCTAAATGTTTCTCTTGACCCATCATCAGGTCGCCCCAATTATTTGACTGGACTCCACGAAGTAGACGAGCTTCTTCAGGATCCAAGCCATCTGTATCTCGGAAAGCTGATAATGAGGCCTAATGTATTATGCCCCATCAGCATGATATATCGGAGTAGAATGGCTTTGGGATTTCAACTTACGGCATTTATTTGAGATAACCAATCGAGTCGACTTGGAGGTCGTTTCGAATCAAAGAATCGCCCAGTACTTGGATTGACAGCTAAGATGGGGTTCAGCTCATGCCAAGATGATGAAGAAGGACGAGACGTACGATAGTGCGTTGTCATCCACCTAAGAGCCATGGAAGGGAAGGCGCGTCGCATGTGCAGAATGACTTCACGAACGCGTCGCCGGAACCATCGGAGTCGCTCGCTGGGTTTTGATCAGTACATTGTGTTCATCAACGGGTGGGTGGTTGGAAGATGTAAAAGCGACCAATGGGATTAATCATCATGGTCGTTAGATCCAATATGTATCTGATGAAGAGGATATGTACGATTATGAGAAGGAGTCTGATGGTGGGAATGTGTCTGATGATAGGAATGTATCTGATGAAGGAGACGTGTACGATTGTGGGAATGCGGCTGATGTTATGCGGGTGACTGAAGGTAGGAACATGTCCAGAATCATGTGATAGACGTAGATGGAACGATGTCTTGGAGTGAAAACAAGACTCACTCTGAAAGAACTAGATCCTCAGGAGCATTCGCCTTGGCGTCCTCTTGTGTCCACCTAGCAGCATCCCAAAGACTACTTTGGAGATATCCCAGCACTGGAGCTGATCGGCCTTCTTGCTCTTCGAGTTTCTGTAAGTAGACTTTGAGTAGTTTATCAATTCGGTCTTCGACGGTATCTATTCAAATCAGCATACGATCCCGTACAGCCATAAATCAGGAATGTGATTATTAGTGAAGAGAAGAGAAACACGAGAACGAAGAAGACGAATGATCAGGTAAGAACGAAAGACTTGGAAAGGAAACGAAACGAAACGAAACGAAATCACAATAAATAGCTCACAAGCAGTAGTAGCTCCTTCTTTATGTATCCAAGCTTCATCCTCATCTAGCCCAACGTGGAAAATCTGCAAGATGAATAAATCTATACTGGGAATATGACAATAATGAGTCAAATGACTATTCGGATTTCCAGCATTTGAGGATTTGGCTATCGTTGTTGTTGTTGTATCATTCGAGTCGGAGTTGGAGTTGGTAGATAATGGTGTACTATCTCGTTTATGTCCGTGCATTGGTTTTCCTAGCATTGGAGAAGGTGGAGACCATGGATGATCCCATTTCATTTCAACGAAATTTTCTCCCATTATCTGTGATTGTCTGTTAGCTTTTGGGGTGTATTGATTATCGGGAGTAGGAGTTATGAGGTTCAGTAGAGGGAGGGAGGGAAGGAAGGAAGGAAGGAAGGAAGGAAGGAAGGAAGGAAGGAAGGAAGGAAGGAGGTAGTAGATTGAGACTGGGTAAGAACGAAGAAGGAGAATGGAAAAGGAGAAAGAGAGACGGGGAGAAGGGAAGGATGGGAAGGGAGTCTTCAACATACTTTACAAAAATAAAGAGCATTAAACCTCATGACGGAATCACCAACAATGACGACTGTTTTATTTCTAGCCCAACTGACATCTTGCCATTCTCTTCCATCTGGACCTAGATCGCTTTCTCTCCACGCAGAGGGTTTAGTCAATGGACCTGAATTGGTCGGTTCTTGTATCGACCAAGCTTCTTTCACCAACGCAGCCAAGTAGGCTGGTGCGTGACAATCTTCTCTAAATGGATGCCATCTGTGTGCGTTGGCGTCAAAGGTCGATACGTGGAGATAACCCAATGATTGATATGGATCACATTGTTGTGATGACGACGAGGAGGAGGAGAAGGATGAAGAAGGTGAGAAGGATGTCAAGGCTGAGAATCTATAGGTAGTCAGCTTTCGATTGATGTATGTTTGGTTTGGGTGGGTAGTATGTGTGAGAAGTGCGAATGTGGGTGTAGCTGTAAATGTAGATTCAGTGGTGGTGGGTGTAGATGTGATGGGACTAAATGTAGGTTGTAGGTGATGTTGACATTCGAATCAGTAGTTGATGTTAGAGTAGTAATAACAGTGGTGGTGTCCGTGGTGATCCCCTCCCTTCCGCCAACAATTGATCACTCACGTTTCAGGATGACTATAACGACCACTAACAAGCAAGACACAAGCGATACAACTAGCTATAGCGAGGTACCTAAATCTCCTAATACTTGCTATTGAAGCTCTTGATTTCGAAGAAGAAGAAGAAGACCCAGGACCGACCATTTCGATTTCGATACACTCAAGACGGACCTCTACGAGAAGAATTATTATGGTCTGAGATACTCGAGAGTAGTGAGCCAGCCGTGAGATGAGTTAGTCCAGTTAGTAGTGAGTAGTTTGCCCCTTTCTATCTTACCCTTAGATAATTCTCCTTTTCTCACCCCTTCTCATCCCCTGGCCCTCACAACTATTCTCACTAAGAAACTGGGAAACTCTGTCCTGAGTTCATTTCCTGTCTAGGGCAGAAATTGCCACAACTTTGCCCTTATAGAGCCACGTCGCGGATCTCTTGGCTGATTAGAGTTTTTAAGGGTTAGGATAAACTGTCCCTTCTCGTAGGCATCACAGCCCGGGATCAACCCGGCTTCAGGAAAAACCTTGAATGCAGTGACCCTGAAATATACGGGAAAGCGCGGTACATGACGTGGTTTAGCATGTCCACAATGGGTTCTACCTTCTAGCTCGAAAGTACTCGTAATCTACAACACCTTGTCGTCCTGCTCGCGGTCAACCCGGTCCATCGGTACAGATACAGGTACAGAGCCAGATCTCAACGCGTCCGGGTCGAGCTTGTATATTCGACGCGCCTCGTCCTCGAGGTACAGTCTGCATTCTCGGCGCGATTTGTCAACGTCCACGCACATGAGGATGAGAACCGACACGCATCCCAATGCAAGTAGGAACGTGAATGGCATGTTTGTGTTCCCGGAATCATCAATGATTGCACTTGATACGAATGGACCGACGAATGACGAGGTTTTCCCGATGATGGAGAACAGCGCGAAGAAGAGAAACTGACGGCCGTCAACCTTTGGGGGTAGAACAGAGACGACAGAGCTAAACTCACTTCTTTACCGCGAGGAACCACTTCGGATATCATCGCTTGCTGAGGGATGTTAGTCGGAAGGCTCCATCTCACAAATCCGACTTACCGAGATAGCATACCAGGGACAGACAAAGACCTGATTGTCAGTTTGGCTCTTCGTCCCTCTCGACTCACTCCATAGAACGCCTGATACGCCCAAAACTCCCAAGCATTATGGAACCCAAAGCTGGTCTGAGTGATGCCGATACAGCCCCATGCACACAGAACGAGAATCCAGAATGCGTTCTACGCTGTCAGAGACTGTTTACGACCACGTACTAACGAAGAGAAGCATTGTTTTCGTTCGTATTGTATACCGCTTTTGCACCACCCAGAATAGACCAATACCGATGGCCTGCGCGCCGATACCGTCGATAAGGAGACTGCAAATGTCAGAGCTAAAACGGTTGATGTGAGCTGGAACGCACTAGTTGAGCTGCTTGGTATTGTACGAGACAACCTCATTCTGTAAAGTCGCAATGACAGTCACTGGACAGATCAGCGGGTTCTGATTCACTCATAGAACGACTCACCGACAGTGTTCAGACAGTCTCCAAGGAAAAAGTACGCCGCAAGGTAGATGAACGTCTGCTTGAGGCGCAAACACAATCGAAACGCGTGATAGATTTGCTTGAGGCTATTGTATCAGTCTTGATCATCGCAGCATACGCACCCGACTGTCACGTAACCGGTATTGGGTGGAAGTTGATTTCCAGGACGGTATTGCTCCCAGATCAACCATGGGATTGCACAGACGACTGTACGCCCCAATCAGCTCTGACATGTGGAAGAGAAGGTATAACACTAAGACTCACTCCATACACCCGCACTGTATGCACATACGATACTGAGTGCTCTGGTATTGCTATCTGGATCATCGGTGATGACGCCTTCGAGGATTCCAGCGAGGATAGCGAGGATGACGAGCTCGCCGACTGAACAGACTAGGAAAGATACATTGGCGAGACGGTTTCGCTGTAGCATGTCGAGGTCGTCATGCTGTTTCTGACTGTGAATGTTTAGCTTAGGACTTTCGATGGTGAACTGTGACTAGTCTAGGACTGTCGAAGGAAGGAAGTATGCCTGGTCTGGGGATACAAAAAAGAGAATTACGCCTAATTTAGGACTGTTGAATCAAGGGGAAGCACAGCTACTCTGATTACAGGAGGAAGGACAAGACAAATGCTCAAGGATTATTGTAGGAAGGGAAGGGCGACCAAGGCTTTACTGGTGTTGAATTAAGGAAAAGAGTAAGTACTCACTCGATCTCTCCAAACGCTAGCTTCTCCTCACTTTCCTTCACTTGCGGCAAGTCCCTCGCCAAACCCGGAAAAGCCGCTGTCCAGAAAGTCAAGGAGCCTTGATAGCCTATCAGACCAAGGATGTAGAGCGCTGTACCGGCTTGCCATCTAGTTGGTCAGTCGGAATGACATTGGAAGAAAAGACGGAGGGAGGCGAAGAGGAGTAAGTGGAAGAGAAAGAAGAAGAGGAAGGGAGAGAAGAAGAGGAAGAGAAAGAAGAAGAGGAAGGGAAAGAAGAAAAGGAAGAAAGGAGAGGAGGACGAGGAGGAGGATGAGAGATGGAGGAGTGGAAGACGTTGGATAGAAAGACGTAATGAGGGATAAGAGCAACTTGGCTTGGCTTACTTTGAAGGCACCTCGACTCCAAGCCAAGCAAAACTAACTGCCCAAGTCAAGATAGTGAATGCAGTAGTTATATGTGGTCTCCAAACACCGTAATCTGCGAATGACCCAACAATGAGGAATAGAACAGCTTGGAATGCGAATGATAGACCGTTGGTGATCAAGACGATCGAGTTGACTGTTTCACATATAAGTATTGATCATTGAGCGAGGGACAGCGGAGTCAAGCCAAGCCATAAATCTGGCCATAAAGAAGGATTTAAAGGAAGAGTGGTGGAATCGGGATCGGATTTAGGATATAGGATTGGAAGACCTCCAGAGACAGAGACAGGAATCACAATCTCGAGATCTGAAGAGGAAGAAGAAAAGATATTCGAGTACTCGTAGTCAGAACTCACTACTTCGTACCTGACCAAAAGCTTCTAAACTACAATCTCCAGACCCACAAGCTACTGTACCCCTTGGATAAGCTGGATCCCATCCAGCGAGATATAACAGATTTTGCCAAGCGCTAATCGCGAAATTGAAAGGTCCTATCAACCGTCAGAGATATGAAACGTTCCAGCTAGATCATCACTACGACAAGGAAAGTACCCTATCTGCTCACCTAGACCTGAATTCCCGACATAGAAAAGATACCAAGACCAAATCTCTTTCCTCGTTGTAGTCTTTCTTGAACCTGTGATAGGTAACGGACTAGCAAATAATGTCGCCTCGTCGTTCAATACTGGAGGTTGGGGTTGGGGTTGTCGGTAAGTCTCCGATAGAGTGGAGTCCTCTTTTTTGGCTGATTCCATATTTTGACAGCTGGACTAGTCGTGGATCAACAACAACAAATGACTGAAATCTCAATGACACTGAGGTTTGGCACCACCCAAATCCCCCACCCAGGAGACGCTAAACTCGATCGCCGATTCACTACACATGGCTTCTTCCCGTTCTTAGCTCTTAGCGAGCTTCAGTTTTTGATTATCGGCAAGTAACATTTCATCTCTCTTCTCCTCACATATCAGCATATCAGAAGATGACCCTGTCCCATGCTACTTGTCCAGTACATATTTGGTATTGTATAGTCTCGTACCTGGTTGGCCAATATCGACCTCCCTCATGGAGACTTGACGACGAAAAGTATGTCAAAACTTTTGCTTATGTGAACGTGAACGAAGGTATGACATCAGTTTGCAAATCTAGCACCTGTATTCAGGGACATTCAGGAACGCTGCGGCGAGGCGACAGGTTTTACTTTTTTGTTTTTCCCCGGTTACGCGCAGCGATCTCCGTAGTTGAACCATTTGGTTCAAACGTCTCACCCAAAACGCTGTGCTGCCGTCTTGTTGATTGTATCCTGTACCCATCAACGACACCTTTCACCTCTCTCCTCTTCACCTTCCTTCCCTTCCCTCCCTCTACCGCCCACACCCCTTCACTTGGACTTTCCTTCTTGTTCTTTCACTTGCACATGCTGGCATGGCTCGTCTGCGACCCCCGCCTCAGAATGTCATACTGGCATGTGTGATTGCGACCCTCATCATCCTGTTATTCCGAGATAATATCCTTCCTTCTTCATGGACAGAATCACTCTATTTACCTGATCAACGGACCACAGAAGGTGCAATCAGTCTGGAGGACAAGGCAAAGGTGTTGCCCACCACTAGTGATTTTGATATGTGAGTTTTTGGGTGATTGTTCTTCTCTCTCCCTACACTACTACGTGTGGATACACTCACATGTCAAAGGGAAGACGTGACAAAAACGGATCGCATTTAAGCATTATATTGACAACATTCACTGATAATGTGTAGTGTCGTATCATATTACGAAGAACCTTTGGACGTACTACGAACAACGGTAGAAACTGTCGTTGATAAATTACCTACGAATGCCTCTCATCGTGTGATTGTATATTACAAAGGCAAGAAACCAGATGAACATCTGGATACTTTGATGGATATCGCCGATGAGGTTGTTCCTGTTGAGAATGTAGGACGAGAAGGAGAGACATATTTGGTGAGTTTCTTTCTCTCTTCCCATCAGTCTTCTTCCTCTTCTTTCCCCCTTTCCCCCTTTCCCTCTTTTGCTTTCTTGTGCATACTGTTATAACCAGTGGAATCGTCCTGTTACTTGTCGATTTATCTTTTGATTTCAATCGAGTCTCCTTCGAATCCTTCTATTTCTTGTCTACTTGCTGGACTCAGTCAAATCGCCTACTACCTACCTCAAGAGCTAATGACTCAGACTCACATCTTACGACACTACGACACTCCTGTAACTGGTTTGGGTGGACATACTCTCTTTCTCCAGGTAAGTGAACTTTGTAACTAATGCGGCATATCTCTGTCCAGGATAAATATGACTGAGACCGAGAACTGATATTGACACTCTGTCTTTCTGTAGCCTCATATCGCTTGGGATTGGGTAATGATGCCTCGACTAGACATTATTGAACCATCGACTGGATTCTTATCATTTGGACCATATATCACTCAAACAGAAGGCAAAGATGCCACTGGGAATGTATTTCCTAGATTGAAAGATATCTACAGTTCATTCAGAATGGATCTTAGTCCTCCTCATGCCGTACTTGTAAGTGTAGCCCCTAGACTTCAAATCTTCAAACCCTGATCATACCTTCAAACCTTCAAACCCCCGTATCTCATCTTCTCCTCTCCCGCACACACTATAGACTGCGTCTGCACACTTTTAGCGTTTTCGTTCTTGTACCCTTCAATCATCACTAGACCAGACTGGAAGCTAACAGCTATGTCTAGGCGACATGGGCAGGACAATTCGTCGTTTCGCGTAAACGTATATTAGATAATAAACGCCAAACATATCAAAATCTATGGAACAAGTTTCATGCACCTACTGAACATTGGATCTGGAAAGAAGGATGGTGGAATAACGAACCTTCGAATCCTACTCTGGGTAAGTTTTCAATCTACTATCTACTCTCTACTCTCTACTCTCTACTCTCTACTCTCTACTCTCTACTCTCTACTCTCTACTCTCTACTCTCTACTCTCTACTCTCTAATTCGAATCTATCATCTTCAATCATCTCTATGACCCGAATTGAACGTACATGTAGAAGGATGTGATTACTGATGGGAGTGATTCATCTACTATAGGACACGCATTGGAAAGATCTTGGCCTGTCATATTCGCCTGCGAAGACGCTTCAATAGCAGAAACGTGTGGAGAAGGACATGGACCGACTTGTCAATGTCTCGATTGAACGGACCCGTTTGCGTTTGGTTGGCCTACTGTATGGTGAAAGGCATGGCATGGGTTGGGATAGGTCCGGTCCCCTTCACATTTTAGTCTTTCAACATGGTCTCTCTCTCAAATTGACCCAATTGCTTTTCGTCAACTTGTTCATCGTTATCTCGCCATTCTGACGTCGTATCCATTTGGGTTTTTCAAGTTTATAGACGGATATCCTCAACTCATTTTTCCTATAGATACACGTTCCGAGACATTATTTGCCTATTAGATATACCACACATTGCCTGTATAAATACATACACGTCCATCTACATAGCATGCAAGCATTGTGTACATACGTCCCTACTTAGCGCTCAGACAAGCATTGTGTATACACATCCATGCCAGTTTCAGGAAAGTTCAAATGCATGTAAACGGTCTACAAAGAACCCTTGACAATATTTAAGAAGAGGATATGTCTGTATATAGTACTCTGACCTTTACGATGTGGGTTTTTATGCGCGTGTTCGTGTTCGTGTGCGTGTGTGTGTGTGTGTGCGTAGTGTGTTTGATTGAGTACCGGAATATCAAAGAATCTATAAAACCATCTAGGGTAGACAGGGTATGAAGATGAGGTTTCATCTCAGTCTACGCTCAGTATTACGTCGACCATTGACCCAATCTGTTTCGTTCAGAGTCATTTCGGGTGTACCGAACAAGGCATTATCGATCGCTTCTACACCTAGCATAAACTGAGTATTGTGATAGGATATCAGCACATATGTCACTTCGGAAGGAGATGATTAAGTATAGAGAAGAACAGCGTTGTATGTGTCTATTTGTGTTTTGTTTTTGATTGTGGGAGTGGAAGTGATTGTGGGAGTAGGGTAGATGTAGGAGTGTATCAAGGGAAGGGAAGAAGGTCGTAATGAATGTTCTCGTTTACTCACGGAATGATCCTGATTACCACACTCATATTTCCAACTTCCGAATCTACCTCTTGAATGAATTCCAAATTCATCCTTGAGAGTCGGAAGGATCTTTTCCAATGCTGTATCGCGTCCTAAAGTAGGTGTTGGACTGAATTTTATATCGTCAACTTTTAACTCTTAAATCTTGCGTTTCATATATATATATATATATAGGTGAATGTGATGTCGAGTAAGAAGAGAAGTGGAATCTCATGCTACTTCGGCTACTTGAGAAATATGTCTCAAAGAACACGGAAGAGAAATATGTTTAAAAGAACAGAGAAGATGAAGTGCAGATAGAGGGGAAGGAGAGGAGGAATTACGGATAGAGGGGAAGGAGGAGGAATGAATCAACTTACTAGCCATGATCAAATCTCCTTTCATAAGTCGAAACAATCTCATCCGTAGGAAGTAATAATTCAGTTGCAAGAGCACCTTTTATAGTAGCTTGTAACAGATGTTGAGTATCCACGAATTTCTGTTCAGATTCGCAAACTTCAAACATTAAACTCCAGTATGGTCCTTCGGATGCTTCTTTCGAGTTGAATGGTATTGATGGATCGGCAAGTTGTAAAGTCGCAAGTTTCGTATTTGGTGATGGACAATTGTGGTCAGAATAGTTTGAGAATATTGTGGCTCTGTAGAATGGGGCGTTGTCTTCTGGGAAATATAACCAGCCTATACAGATTATCACTAAACACAACATGACGTCATGACCTAAAAAAGGCGAGAAGAAAAGAAAATAGTGTATAGAATAGGATAGACGGTAAGGCAAGAAGATGATGATGATGACTTTGGGTAGTAATAGAAATGATAACTCACATTTATCACCAATTCTCTCTGGTCTTGAACCCCTGATTCCAATTCCAAGCACGATAGTACTTGAATAGACTAATCCTTCTTTCCCACTCGATTTCATACTCTCGATCTTATCCTGATCTTTCTCTGATCGTAAAATCGGTAATAGTCCATCAACAGGCATGGTAGAAACCAAATGCTCGTATCGGATTTTCCTACCATCACGTAATATCGCCACTTTCTCTCCAACGTCCACTTGAGTGACCGTCCCACTTTCGCCTAATCGGAGTGATTTAGCTGGAAGTCGAGCGGCGACGGCAGTCCATATTCCACCGGTACCGTCTCGAGCGGGGAAACGAAACGTCGCGTTCGGCCCCCAACTAGGAGCGATTTTACGAGATAGCGTGTTGCGCATTACGGTGCGAAGGTCGGGAGCCGCGACTCTTTCTCCCAGCCATTTACATTGCATCTACAGAGACGTTAGTATCTGGTAACGCACTAGTATTATGGGACAAGCATGATGATATGATTGTCACCGAGAAATAAGGGGAGGAGGACAAGATGAACATGAAGATGAATGTGATATATGCCTCACTTGAGTAGTAGGTACACCCCAAACACGATAATTATAAGGCCTCATAAAAGCATTGGCTATCCCTTCACCCATGTTGCGAACAATCCAAGAATCAAACGTATCAGGTTTTATCCCTGGTGTACGTGCTCGTTGTTCGGCAGCTACCATTAGACCGTCGAGACATTCGATTTGTAGGTCCAGAGGGAGTTGTGAGATGTTGTTTTGGTATGGGTCTTTTTCACTTGTCAGCGCCACTTCTACGCTTGTCCCATCCTCTCCCATCCCCCGGCTAGGTTGCGAACATGGTATGTCCTTGATGGCTTTGAGGTACACCTTGATGTATACTTAGAATACATAGTATGTCCTCGCTGGCTCCGGGGAACACGGCGTGTCCTCGATGACTTTGAGAAACACGTTATATCTCTGACGTATGCTTGGGACACATGATATCTCGTCGAGGGACACAATGTCTCGTTGAGATAGGGAATGATTCGCCCACGTCCACTCACATGTCACCCATACACCGGCACTACGGACATATGAAACGCGTTCATGTACGCGCCAATCATCTGGATCTGGAAGAGCCCGATCAAGTACATCATCAAAGTACTTGTAATGTCTATTCGTTTAGAGTCAGCTATCATCCTTTTTCTTTCTTTCGCTACGTCTCTCTCTCTCTCGAGCTCTATAATTTTGACTCTTGATGAAGCAAGAGTACAAGAAACCAGACGAAGAGTAACAAAGACTAAAACACTTACGAGAAAATCACATGACCACCAACATCAAACAAAAACCCTTCAGTCGTCACGTCGGTACTAGCCAAACCACCGGGTTTGTTCGACCCATCAACAATCAAGAATGGTCTTCCGAGCTGTTCAAGACGCGTAGCAGCTCCTAATCCCGTCTAATAGACAAAAAGAAAAAACAGAACCAAAAATTCTTCACGTCAGTATTAGAATTCCCCCCACATGTCTTTTGACTTGGTTGACTACTGACCGGACCAGCTCCAATGATCAGAGTCTCAACTTCGACCACTTCCTCTCCTCCTCCATTCACAATTGCTTTATGCTCATTAACCATTTCAAAATAAAGTAAAGAACAGAGAGAAAGACCCTATTGAACAATGTCCTATATCATGAAACTCCTATATTCACAAAGATCAATGATTTTGTTGACAGAGAGACTGCACGAGAGTGAGCAAAGCCCCATTCTGAGCCTGGGGTGAAAAACGCCGCGCAGAGCTGCGACGAGGGGGTGAAAGGGGTAAAAAAATCATATTTCATAATGACCTGATGACGTCTAGGCGTGAGATGCACAGCACTTGATTCGATCGTGCGCCCGCAGTTTTAGCTGCTTGCAAAAAGTTATCAATGACGGAGATGCGGGATTCCCGGAACACTATATGACGTGTATTTATATTTTCATATTCTCAAGAGCAGATCTTATCACTTCTCTCGGAGAAATCAGCTATGCCCGGGACTATCTTTTTCTTCTTTCTTTCGTCTTTCTCCCAAGTCTACTGACGGACATTTGGTTCTGTCCTGTTGCAACTCTCTCTTCGCGCTCATACAACGAACGCGTTGCCAAGATGTCATCTTCGTGGCCACCGCAACTCAAGTGAGTCCACAACCACTACTTGCTAGCATCCAGCTGACAAATACCAGACAATGGGTTCAAGACTGCTTGGCAAAGGCTACCCCTTCCAACAAGACCGCCGTGAACAATGAATTGAAGCAGGTGAGATTCCATTTTGACTTCCCACTCCCCCCCCCCCCCCCCCCCCCGCGCGCTCAATACTGATACTTGATAGATTCTCTTTCGTGCGCACGCTGACGGTACCATCAACACAACGGATTGGAATACAGTACAGCTTGCATCGTATGTGTCCTAAGCCACCATTCAACATCCTCGCTCACTCTAACCTAGGTTAAAAGCTCAAACGGCTCGTACGACTTATGTTCCCCCTCCCCCTGTACAGTCATACGTTACCCCTCATCCCCCTCCATCATCTACGTATGCATCGGCGTTTCCTCCCCTTGGTTCCACCACGACCACTACATTGACCGCTGCTCCTACTTCCACCCTGAATCATGCATCTTCCTCTAAAACAACCGCTGAAAATGGCACTTCAAAGAATAAGAAACAGAAGAAACGAAAGTGAGCTCACCCTTTCCCTCCGGGCGCCAGAATGAACTGTGACGAAGGCTTCCAAGCTGACAAGAGTAGAAATGACGCGGCTCATGAGTCCAAAGGCACCATTCATGCCGATTTCCCTTCTGCATACCAGTTCAAGTCGAATAAGGATTCCGAGATGCTCGCTCGTCGAGCAGCACGGTTTGCTGGCACTGATGATTCGGGCCCAAAAGCGACTCCACCACCACCAATAGGAGTCGGTGGATGGTTTGGGGGTGGTAATGATGATGATGATGCACCGTCAGGAGGCATGGTCCCCATTCAGGTAGGCTTGAAGAAGATGAGAGGACTCGGTGGGATGGGATACGCAAGAGATATTGTTGAAGTTGATCCTGTGAGCGTTGACTTACTGAGCCAGGGAACGGTAGCTAATGGGTAAAGAACGTGATAAATTGGGACAGGTTTACTATCAAAGGTACCAATACCAAGCTGGAAAAGCGATATCTTCGTTTAACTTCCGTAAGATACCATCTTGTGCTGCAGGAACCAGCTAATTCGCCCATAGGAACCTTCTCCCGCTGACATTCGACCACTGCATGTGCTGCAACAAACGTTGCAGCTCCTCAAGCGCAAGTGGAAAGATGAGCACAATTACGCATATGCAGTGGACCAGTTCAAGAGTGTTAGACAGGATCTTACCGTATGTGCAGAAATTCTCGGCGAAGGCTAGAGCTAAACGAATGCAGGTACAACGTATAAAGAACGAATTCACGGTCGAAGTATACGAGATCCACGCACGTATCGCATTAGAAGCAGTAAGCTTTCCCTCTATTCGGGTGCAATCAAGCTTAATGTGCTACAGAAAGATCTCGGTGAATACAATCAGTGCCAATCGATGCTGCGTCAGCTGTACGAGCTGGGCATCAAAGGGCACCCTCAAGAATTTCTCTCCTACCGTATCATCTATCTCTTGCATACCAGAAATCGTAGTGGTAAGTCGATTACCCCTAGTACACTTGTCCGGGAATATCCTGACAATCGCAGACATGGCTGCCCTACTTGCTCATCTAACCCCCGCGGAAAAAGCGGATCCAGGCGTTCATCACGCTCTCCAGGTCCATGCGTCTTTAGCGACGTCGAATTACGTCCGTTTCTTTCGCCTGTATAACTCGGCACCTAACATGACGGGCTATATCATGGACCACTTTGTGGAGCGTGAACGCATGTCTGCATTGGCCATCATTTCAAAAGCGTGAGCTGGGGTACTTGGTGAGACAGACACCTAAGCTCATTTTGGGACAGATATCTCTCATTGACTCTTCCGTACCTCACGACCACACTCGCATTCGATTCTGATGAGGAGACAGATTCCTTCTTGTCATCTCACAACGCCGCAATATACACCAACGCCACCGCTCCTGTTCCCGCAGCAGCTTCTGGTCCTTGGAAGCCTATCAAGTTGCCACCGCCCACACCACTGCATGAGCGTTTGTGGGATTGCAAAAAAGCACATCCCGCTTGTCTGCGGGGTACAGAAAAGTACAGAGTGGTTGACCTTAAAGGTCAGGTCGATTGAGTGCGGCAAAGCGAAGGTCAGTCGACTCGATTCACAGGCGAAAAGAAACAATTCTTTGTGCCGAGTATCTATCTCTCCACGAGGAAGTAAAGGTCAGTGCATTCCTCTTCATTTCTATCACATTTCGACAGGCGTGTGGTTTCTTGGACTCTTCGTTGTAACTCAAGCATTGTCATTCACATCATGCATGTCTCTTGTCGACTAGCGTGATACCGTATCCCGCATTGGACCTGACGCCTCCCTTGTGGTCAGACCCGATCCTTGTCCATTACCATGCACAGGATGCCGCCGAGCTTCGCTATCATGCTCAGATACTGCTAGACAATGTGTCTGTGCATGAGATGATATGAGATGATATAATATAAAACAGATGATATCCTATCTAAGACTCCCACTCAGGCTGACGCAGGTTTCGGGCCGTCCATGGCCCAACGACTGACAGCGCCAATACCGCCCATACTATCAACACAGAGCAGATTGACTGTCGGTGTATCTTTTTTACTGATAGCGCGAAGGACGTCTTGGGCCAGTAATCCGCCAACTACAGCTAACGTAGGTGGGAAGAAATGCGTGGCGTGGGATGAGAGATGACTGATTGTAGAGTCAGCTGAAGTGACTCGATGTCCAAAGGAAAAAGCGTCACTCGAGTATGGTAGGTTCAATCTCTGGTAAAGCTTTTTGATTTATCCCAAGTGCGTTTCTCAATTCGTCGGCGATCTCACTGAACTCTTCCCGTTGTCCTGGTGCGCCCTCAGGTAAAACACCATGCCGTTTCTGATATTCCCAAACAGCTGTGTTCTCGTATAAGCCTCAAAAGAGCTCTAAGGGTGGTGTTATGATGGCTTACATAAGATACCGAGAGCTGTAGCTGGATCACGATCTTTCGTCTGATTACGCGACAGTCCCCTGAATGGACTTCCACCTGCTGATGTCTGAGTACTGGGGGATCCCCAATTGGAGCGATCACTGAGAGTCGACAGTGATGGGAATCGGAGCACCATTTTCCCTGGAGCTGGATTAGGATTCGTGTCTGATTTAGGGGATCTGTAGATCATTCATTCATCAACGTATGTTGACAAGGGATAGAGAACAACGTACGTCAGGAGATATTGATACTCTTCGCCGAGATCCGCAAATACATAGCCGTAGAAGCCATATGTCCCTGCAGCGTAGAACATGACTCCAGCTTTTCTCGTGGCTTTGTCAATGACCTCCTGCGACATGATCAGTCAATGTAATGACGTCGTTGAATGCAGGCTTGTGGAGGCTTACCGTTTGTGTTGTTAGCATGTCACAAGCGATCACCACATCGACTTTTTCCCGCTTGAGAAATTCCACCATCTGCTCTTCCTCGTCGATAGCAGCACCTGATGATCCTGGATCTCGTACGAATGGGGCAAGAGTCGGAATGGCGGAAAGAGAGACGAGCGGATTTAATGATTGGATCTGTGGGGCTGCTGCTGCTGTCCTCTATAATCTCTCGTATTAGCTCCAGACAAAGGAATGATGAAAGAACGAAAGAACGAAAGAAAGAAAGAAAGAAAGAAAGAAAGAAAGAAAGAAAGAAAGAAAGAAAGAAAGAAAGAAAGAAAGAAAGAACGAGCAGGTAGTCACACACCTCTTTGCCGACCGCACCATCCTCTTCTCGAAACAAGAACCCTCCTCCAAGATCAGCCTCCATGACTAGCCCGTCGTCCATTATGATCAAGCGACCTATACCGGCCAAAACGAGATTCTTGATCGTCTCATGTGCTAATGAACGAAGCGAAAGGAGCAAGACGGTGGACGACCGCATGCTGCGATGGAGGTGAGCTTCTTCCCAGACGGGCACTTAATGATGCTACTTGAGCTGACGTACCGATTCTGAGCTTCTAGACCCCATAGTCGAATTTGTCGGTCATACAGAGATGCTTCATCTGGATAAAGGAGTGATCAGTGAGGTAGAGACACGGATGAATCAATGGCCGTACCTTCCGTGATATGGCCGTTGGAAACACCAGCAACCGGTGCAGTCGAAGTAGACGCCACTGGATCGGTCATGTTGTGTTGCCTTAATATGAGATCAATAAGATCAGACTCTAGTAAAAGCACGACAGGAAAGAAAGGACAGGTGGAGAGACTGATAATGGGATATCAACGATTCAAACTATCAGGCTCATCACCTCCACTTCGCATGAGATTTTTGTAGCTCCATTAAGTTGCAACAAGACATCCAGCATCAATCAAGAGTGGCTTTCCGGTCGCATCATGACGACCACGAAATCTCGCTTCGATCCAGCAGCTCATCTCACCAAACAAGGGTGGAAGGGCAAAGGTACTGGTGAGTCAGTGTGGGCGATTGTGAAAGTCACACTTACTACTTACTGGTGCATGGACGATCCTTCATACTGATGCGACCCATATGTAGCTCTCAAGCACGGTCATATCACTCGGCCAATAGCTGTGGTACAGAAGAAATCGTTATCCGGTATCGGTAAAGATCGAGACGAAGCCGCACCCTTCTGGGACCAGTACGTGCTCCTTTTCAAATACCTACACGTATGATCAGCAAATAGCTAATACAGTGTAGAATATTCGCGTCCACAGCCGCTACTCTCTTCACGACCCCCACGGAATCTGCATCCCCTACTCCATCTGGTTCTCCGGGACCGTCCGCTTGGGCTACACTCTCGCACCTCGACGCAGGTAGACCGCAACCTACCCCGAAAGTCAGACAACGTGTAGAACTGAGGGTACAGATCAATCAGGAGAGCGCACGTCGAGGGCTATATTCCAGATTCGTCAGAGGCGTGGAACTGAAGCAGGAAGAGCCGAAATGGGAGCAGGAAGTACCGGGATTGGAAAGCCAGGTGATAGATGCGGGACCTTCACAATATGCGGAATTAGAGGGAAAGAATAGTGAGCGGGGAAAGGAGAGTAAGGAGGAAAAGCGAGCAAGGAAGGAAGAAAGGGCTAGAAGAAAGGCTGAGAGGGAGGAGAGGCGTCAGAGAAAGGCTGCGAATACAATTGCCGAGACCGAGTCAAAGCAAGATACGGCCAAGTCTCCAGCCGACAACCTCGATACTGAGGTACAGCCGAGTAAGGACAAATCAACTCTACAGGGAAAAGTTGCCAAAGCTACACACGATGACATCGAGGGTGGTTCAGAGAAAGTGAAGAGAAAGAGGCGGAAAGATGAGGAGTCAGGGTTGGATACCAAGAAGAAGAAGAAGAAGGGGCGGGAAGGGGACAAGATGTCAAATCGCTAGTCTACTTTTACATGGGGAGGGGAGCAAACAGTATGTATGCACCGAGCCCTTTTATACATTACTGACTGTCTTATTGGCATTAACCTGAGATTTTCATCTGACCAAATGCGGTGTTGCTGACAGAGCAATCTCCCATAAACATAACGCGTTTCAACTTCCCCTTAAACCTCCTCGTAGCTCATGGCTTCTTAAGGCGAATCAAGGCCTTTGACGACTACATTTTCTCACGACTCATCGATTCTCATGATCTCGTCTCTTTCTCACGATTCATCGCTTCTCATGAATCAAGACTTCTCTATATGCGTCATCGTGACGCAAAACCAGAAGTCTAAAGCGTGAGAGGCAGTGCAAGTCTTCTAGCAGAGGGGAACAATATGAATAGAGATGTGTTGCAGAAATACGAGACAATGGAGGATTTCAAATAACCAGTCAAGGATGATTACCAACTTCTCACAGTACTGACGTGATGTGAAGCGAGCCTCTAGCCCTCCAATCATCAGTTCTCCTTGATACGGTTTCTCAAGTTGAAACTTGTGGAGCGCTGTCTTCCAGGCTGGCTTCGCAAAGTGGAGCGACCTCAAAAGAGAGGGAAATCTGGCCTTTGCGAGGCATTGCAGCATTAAGGGAGAGGACAAATGGGTAATAATGGAGAGTACTTGTCAATGCGTTACAGGTCTGTGAACGTGGAGCAAAGAAGACGGAATGATCCTTTCAAAAATACAGTAGTGCATACGAGCAGAGTGGAGTTGATCCTTTTACTATCTCAAGGAAGGCCTTGCCTCTGCATTATAAAAGATGTGCACATTGTCAGTCTGATCTCTACATCTTTCATTTCTTCACCCATCATCCCCTTACCTGTTTGACTCGACCTCACTCCTACCGATCACAGTCTACCAATGAGCCATCAGTCTCATCCTCATTCTTCCAACACGCCTCTCAGCAGCTCCGGGACGCCATTCACCTCCGGGGGGCAATCTACCCCATCGGCCGGTGTCGGGAGTTCTGAAGGTTTTGCCAGTCACTCACCGGGCCCCGCCGAACATCCTGCTGCACCGCCCTACCGGGGAACTATCAGAGCTGAGATCAGCCTGATTGACGAGCAGTCGACAGACGAGCCTGTCGAAGTTACCTCCTTGACGCAAGAAGCAGAGGAGATAACTCTCCGAGACATGAGGTGCAGCGCCGCGGCCATGGGAGGGGGAACGACACCTCTAGAGCTTTCAGGATACTTCAACCGAATTGAGGGCTTGATCCAGGAATCCGGACGGCGTCCACAGCTGTTGCAAGAGTGCCAGGACATGAATGAGTCCTTCTATACTCATCTCCACGCTGTGGTGAGCAACACACCAACGCGTGAGATGGCTGAAAAGGTGTTCTGGACATCGACCGCGCACTCCATACTTCAAATGAGTGCCGGAGGCCGGCTGGACAAATCGTGAGTTTGAAATTGGTAGGATCTGATGGCCACTCAGCGTGGCTAGCCAGGTCGAATATATAGCGCGGAATCCCGGGACAACTGACCAGCATCTTCAGGTGATGAACTCCATCATGTGGAGCAGGGACAGGCGCCTCGAAGCAGAGCAGGTTCAAGCTTTCCTCACAGCAGCGATCGCCAGCGTCGTCGCATGCAGTAGTCCGACAGGGACGTCCGAAGACTCTGATCCTGCGCCTCCTTACACAGCCTCCATCGGCGCCCAGCAGACATCTATATCTGCCGGAAATCCGTCTGTCACTTCGTCAAGTGTCCCGCCTCGCCGCAGGCGCCGTAACGACACGACATTCGATGATGGGCTTCGCGGAATCTTCAACAATACAAACACGCTCCGTCGGAACACGAATTCGGGGCTTCGCAGAAGGTCCAACAATCGAAACGGGCCCCAAGCCCCCTCGAGCGCTGAATCTCAAACGACAACAAGTCGCGCACCTGTCTGGGAGTCAGACGAAACAACGGTGTCCGGACTTCGTCGGTCCCCCGATCAGGGGCCTCCGCCCACGAATTCTCAGCTCCCGGACTCGGGATCATAGATTGGCAAAACTCACACGGGGCGACAGATGAAAGAGAGAATGCATCCCTGGGTCAGTATTGTGATCCAAATGATCCGAGTGGGTGACTTCAGTCAGGAATTGATCGGAAAGATGTTGGATGTGTGTCAGTGACATTGTGCATGATATATCTTTACGGAAGGAACGTGCTTCACTTGTGATGGCAGGGGCTAGATGGGAGGTTATGTTTTATCAAAAGGCGATGGTATTCTGTATGCACTTCTTTCGAGAACAGTATTCCCACAGAGGCAGATTCTGTCGTACCAGATTGGCAGTCGATAGAAGAGTCCGGATGCCACTACTGCTTGCCGCTATTTGCAAGGCGGTGCAGCCTGGCGGAAGAGGGGAAACAGTTTTCAATGGAGGAATTATGCAACACGTTGCAGGATTGTGAAAGTAGAGTAAGAAGCCCAAATGACCCTTTCACAAAAGCTTTGACCAAAGGAGAGCAAACCTTTCACAAAGATTGTGTCCAAAGGAGAGTGCACAAGCCCAGCGTCCAATTCATCCTTTCACTGGCTGCGAAAGGTCTTCGCCTCGTCACCATATAAGAAGCACCCCTTCGCCACTTTGATTTCCATCGTATCTTGCTTGATCATCATTTTCTTGCCTTGCTATCTGACTTGACCAAACTCACCCTCACGCTGACCCTCATCACTCACCTCGTTACACAAACACAATGCGTTCGCCGAAAAAACTCGTACAACAATCGGTCTCAACTCTCCACTATCTGTTCCGTAGAGTGCGAGGCAGGACATCGAACGGCAGCAGACCACCGATGTCCGAAGCTTCCACAACCCTGACTGCGGCTTGGGTCTCTGCTCCTAAGACACAGTCCGATCCCCCGGAGTTGAATATGAAGACTGTTGGACGTGAACATCGCCCAGAATTCACGGCTGAGCCTTCAGTCTCCTTGTCACCAACCCCAACGGGGGTCTCGTTGGGGAGAAAGGCAGAGTTGACGATCCTTCAACGGATGAGAGATACCGTTGGAAGTACAAACATACCGACGGAGGTGGAGACTTTGTTGGACACAGTCGAAACTACGCTGTACGCTTCTCATGACAATCCTGCCGAACGTTCAGTATTGGTAACGCAGCTGGAGCAGATGAGGGAGGCTTTGCAATCCCATTTGACAGAACCGGACGGACCGTTGCCGCCTTATAAGCTGGACGAAATGAAGTCCTCATATCGTGCTCTCCATAGCAGTGCCATCGGAGAGCTATCTCCTTCGTGAGTCTTTCTTGTCCTTGACCGACTTGAGTTCTTATCACTACTCAGGGTGGCGGAAAACATCGACCGAATGGCCGATACCCACTCAGGTGTCCTCTTAGGCCTGACATTGCAACTCCTTGATCGAAATTTGCACTTTGAAGAATACCCTCGCAATATCCAACAGGAGTTCGTCGATACAACGGCGGAGCTTGGACGTGTCTGTGAGGTGCTTGGGGATACTCAGACGATCATCGAGGCATTGCAAGGCGTGACGATACACTCAAATCAAGAGCCTTCCTCCGGGGAAAGCAGCGCAGCTGAGACAAATACGTACCATTCCTGCTCAGATGCTTCACAGTGTGATGGTACCGGGTCAACAGGAAGCCGTCGTCAAGGGTCAGCACGGGGACAGTCCCTTGTGTCTTCCGGCCCCAATGGATCGAGTGATTCCGGTGTTTATCGATCGGCAACAACTGAACTTCCAGTTGGAAGCAATGACATCCCCCAAAGCACCTTAACCTTGCGCTCCAACCACGACAGCGACCACACTAGCCTCAGCAACAACAGTCGCATCCTCCTAGCCCTCCAAAACGTGAACAAAGCCCGTCCACGAAGCTGAGCGAGGGGTATGCGAGGTTCTAAGTAAGAGAAAGGATGAGATTTTCTTCGATGTTGTGCATGAAATGCTTAGGTGGGAGGAGCGTGTTTAATTCGTTATGAAAGGAGCTTGGATATACTTTAGACGAACAGAAGTTGTCCATAATACAATTTATTGGGTTCCGTACTGTATATTGTGGCTCATGCATCTCTACCGAAACCAATGGCTGTCACTAAGTCAGCGTCACGAAAATGAACTCAAGATTACTCACTACACTATGTAATCCCTCACTGCTGTCCTAGATCTCAAGCAAGTCTTCAGACCCAAAGCCAGGCTCCATTTTTTACTGACTTGGAATCCGTCTTCAGGAAGTTAGCAAGTCTTGACCTGACCAATCAGACATTGTAGCTTTCACTTTGTCTATGCCTTCCATAAGCTGATGCTCAAGATGATCCATCCAGTGTATCAAGACCGCGATGGGCTGAAAGATCAGGGCAGCGGTCTCCCAATTTTGGCTATGTAGGCATACCGTTGCTGCTTTTTCGGCGCAAGGTGATCATCCGCGACGGATGAGAACCTCTGATAAGTTTCTCAATATTGACATGAGGCTGAGAAAGCTTCACTCTCATCGTTGTAGCACATAGTGACAGATTTATGCTAGGAGTCACCCCATCGACAAGAAAACGCCTCCACAGCTTTGAAGTTCTGAAACACGCTAGGCACCGATTGCAGCTTCAGATTCTCCGGATGCCCGACCCATTTCAAATGTGAACGTTCGGATTGCTGTTCGACATTTTCTTTTCTTCTACATAGAAAATCTACAACTTTGATACCTGGTTACTTATCCCCTTATCCTTCATAAGGAAATGTCACTCCAACAAGAACTATACGGGCTCACTCGGGGGCTGTCTGAGAAGTTGGAGGAACCCGCACCTAGGATTGTGTTTTGGGCGCATTTCGCCCTTCCCTTTTTACTCGCCTGTCTGGTGCATATTCGGGGAACACAGACATTGAGATGGGCAATATATCCTCTTAGCCTTGGTGCGAGTATATGGACGCAGTTTGCAAACAACGCTTGGGTCGAACCAGGTAGCTAGATTGATTTCCCGACATGAGTGAGGTATAAAGCTGATCAATCTGTGTTATAGTGTTGAGGATTCATATAGGTCAGGTATTCGTACGTCTACATCAAATGCATCAAAACTATTCAAGTGATTGACGTGGGATTTTTGGCGTAGATATTCTGGGTGAGTCAGTTTCAGTATGGACAGATAAAGTCAACTGAGAGAGTATATCGTAGCATACTGGCCCTGTTACTCGATACATCCTTGCCCGTGATCCGCCTTCGTACAGGCCAGCTCCGCCTCCGCTACTGGTAAGACTACGCGACACGCGTCTATTCAAGCCGTTCAACTTCCTCGCCAGCCAGATGCGGCATCTCGGTCTTGTTCCCGGCCATCCTTTCCCTACCCGCCCGCCACGCCGATTCCACACTGTCCGAGCAGTCATCGAGCACTTGAGCTCATTTTTCTCTTATCTCCTCATCTTTGAATTAGGAACCTATATTGCATTTCGACTGGCTCCGGATACCATCGGTAGTCCTAATCTGGTAGGCGGTGATTTTGCCGCATGGTGTCGCCACTTGGCGATTGGCTGGGGAGTACCGGTATGGAGCGTTTGGGCGTTCTGGACGGCGACATTGCTGGTTTTGACAAGTTCAAGTACACCATCGGTCTATCATCTTCTTGCTGCTGTATCGATTGCATTGGGTCTATACTCGCCGGAAGAATGGCCTCCCATGATCAAGTCGCCATGGAAAAGCACTAGTATCAACGAACTCTGGGGCAAGAGGCACCACCAAGTGAGTACATTATACCGGTAGTTGGCACTTGTTTTATTGGACGCATACTGATGTACTGTACCTATTGTAGTTGTTGAAAGTAAGTCACTTGTCAACGATATGACTAATATGTTCAGGACTGGATGCTGTACTACGCACGCCCATTCTCGTTCTTCCGCCCTTTACATATGATAGTCTGTTTCCTACTGTCGATGACTTTCCATATCATCCTCTACTACCCTATCACGCGTAAACTCAACCTTAAGCCGTACCTCATATTCTACATGGGACAAGGTCTAGGCTGTGTCATTGAACGAGCGTATTACAAGCGTACTGGTCGACGCGTTGGTGGTGTGACGGGGTGGATATGGACATGTGCATTTGTTATGCTTACTGCGGTACCGATGGTCGAGCTTGAGTATTCCAATGGATGGGCGGGAACAATGAGGGATTCTCTAGCACGAGATCGGAGTTTGTCGCCTGTCGAGTGGATTGTCTACTTGTTAGGCTGGGGAAAACACCCAAAGGCATGAGCATCAACAGGAGGAGAAACACCTCGTGGCACATTGCTTCCTATCAATATCAACATAATACATATATAGTACATATCTCATATCTCGTATATCATGTATACATTTCATTCCCCTGACTCTTCTTAGACAATACCTACACCTCAACTCATCTATCTTTCTCTCCTCCTGTTAGATGACACTGCAGCGCATCGCTCAATCAACGATTCTGGTTACTGCTTCCGTCCCCAACAACGGCGTTGACAATGGTATCCTTGACTCCGACAATACGCTCAGTAATCGTTGGTCCACCAGTATGCGGCGTGATGGAAGAATCATTGCCGGGAGTGGCAGTATCGTGGGCTTGCTGTCCCACAGATTTCTTGTAGTTGGGCTCCACGAACGATGACAGCCTGAGAGAGGAGTTAGCCCTATCCTTCTTTGACTATTCTGTTTCGGATGCTGTAGTAGTACCGGTAGATGGACGGACTTGGATGAAACGTTTGGAACTCACTGATCAGTTGTTCTTTCGAGCCATCCGGTCGTGTTCTGATTGTTGTCTGAGCCAGAAAGACGACCGGTATCATGTCCGAAGTGTGGATTGTCCGCGTTGGGGTTCAAAGCATCGCTGGTCTTGTGTTGGCCTGGAAGGTAAGACGCAACGCTGTGAATGGATCAGATCACGATTCTGGCAGTGGTATTGAAGTGGCAGTGATATCTTTTATGATGGGTGACACACGCAAGTCATGTGTTGGAATACAGTAGACAGGTAGGTAGGTAGGTGTAAGAGGAGAAAGACGATATACTCACTTGTCGGCAGCGCCAGTGACGTGTTCCTTTGCTTGTTGAGCGTCACTTTTCATGAACTGGGGTTTGACCTCCCGTTCGACTGTGAGCAAGAAAATCAGTTATTAATCTTGGTATGAGGAACTGAGTATGCAGTCTGGAGGTTGGAGTATAGAGTATGGAGTACAGAGGAGACTTACCCTTGGTAGAATCATCTAGACGAAGATTGCTCATTGTTCGTTTGAGGATTGAGAATGAAAGTCAGTAGTAAGACTCAAAGTGGCGACTTTACTAGCGATGAAATTTAACTGAAGTGAAAGTAAAGATGAACGTATGGAAGACTTTAGGAGACTCGGAGGTAGTTATTATATACCTCGTTAAGATCATGAGTACGTCATAGGTAGATAATGATGGCCATGACGCATTATAAAGGAGGGGAAAAGGTTGATGGAAGGAGGTGTAAGAAATTCAGTGGAGCTGCTGCGAGAGAAATCCCAAAGGATCAAAAAAGTGATGTGATGAAAGGATGCTATGACGATTCCGGTATTCCTGAATACCTTCCGGAACATTCGAGCAGACTGTTTAGGGATGGTTTTCATGAAGAATAGTGAGTAATGAATGAGGATCGAGACAGTGGTCAGTCAGTATTACGGTATGATAGGTAGCTCGACATCCATTGCGAGGTGGCCAAGTTACTATGTTTATGATATAAAGGTATGAACACGGAATTGATATGAGGATCCAACAAGTCATTTGTTAGAGGGTACTACACGTTTACTCGTAGCTGATTTGAACATATGCATATCAGGTTTAGATATATATGTATGCAGACTGCCAAAGAGGCAAGCTACGAGATTATACAGCACGGCAATGCCATTGAATCCTGGCTCCATGTCAAGCTAATACTTGGATTCGCCACTCCTCCAGCAATATCTAGTCGGGGTCGCTACTCCTCTCAAGATGGAATTCGCAACATTGCAATTAATGAGGCAATGATTGCAGTCCAGTAGACTGCTTGCGAAGTCAACGTGTCATGGTCGGTACAGTAACACGTCACCCTATCAAAAGGCGCAATAATCAACCCGGACAGTCGGGTTGAATCCGTTTATACAGGTACTAGCCAAGACGATTGGGGTTGTCATTCATGACACCACGTCACTGCTCAACTCGATACTTGTATATTCGTCATGTATATACTTGAAGGAGATTAGACAGCTCCATGCAATAATCTTGGTGTCTACTGTACGATAATTTTCGATTAGAGAGCATATAGAGTATATCCGGAATGGATTGCGTTTGCGTTCAAAAATATATGGCATGATGCATAAAGATACCGATACTTGCTACAACGAAGCTAATGCTAGTATGTATATAACAAAACTAAGCCGACGAATTACTCAGTGTAGCCTCCCACTCAACTGCGACCCACTCCTCTCCCACACCTGTACAATCGGCCGAACATCCAAATACAAGTACGGTACCCCATTCCATTTCGCCTAGACCGCCTTCATCTCCCAGTCCGCCAGCCAATCGCGCTAACTCCTTCTTCCTCTCTTCTTCAGTCTGATTCTTCTTACCCTTTTTGGCTGGGCGGCCAGTAGTAGACAGCGAGTCTGGTTGAAGAGCAGAGATGAGTGATGGGACTAGTTGAAGCTCGAATACCCGTTTAGCTCCGCATCGAGGACAGGGCGGTATGTCCTTTGGGGCATAGAGCTTGCTCAGGTCCACTTCTTGATTGTTCTCGTCGGAAGGTTTTAGAGATGTAGGTGCTTCTGGAAAGAGTTGGCGGTACAGCTTTGAAGTTGAGGAGTAGGGTAGAGGTACCCCGTTGAGCTCATACCTAATACCATGAGCTACTACTCTATCATCTCATAAACGTAGCTTACCTTAGTACCTGACCACTACCTCCTTCTGCATTCTCCAATCGATGGACAAAACGCTCAAAGACCTCATCGACATATTCTGGCAAGAGCTGCTCCCAACGCTCATTTCTCCACTCAGCAGCCTGCGCCGGTGTCTCATCCTTGTCGTCGACATCCACGTCCATCTCATCAGGTGGTGGCAGGTATTCGTCAATGGTGCTGAGGTACTGTGCGGGCTGATACGCTGGTAATGGAGGAGCATGTGTTGTATTAGACTTGGATATGCTGAGGGAAGATAGGTCTGGTGGTTGAGACTCTGACGATGTGGAGAATGGGTTCGTAGGTGGTGTTGAAGAAGGCGGTGGTCCACCAAACAGTGATTGACCTCCACCGAACAGTGTGGAACCGTTGGTATTACTGTCCGGCATCTGCTGAAAGTCAGCACGGCAAGTCAAGAGAAAGTAAGGAGATGTACGGAGAAAGGGTTCTTTCGTGCTCGTTCCCGCTCTTCCGCCTCGTCTTTCTCTCTTTGCTTCCGTTTCTCCTCGACGTCCCTTACATACTCTTCATTACGAGCCGATGCTCTATAAGCCCTCACACTGCCGTCTCTCCGCTGACACTTTGTCCGGGGACAAGCCCAAACGTACACCGTACGATCATTCTCCCCATCCTCTGGGGGACAGTAGACCTGTGCCAAGAGTGGGATGGCCTCGTGGCATACCCCACACTTGATGGTATCAGGTGCTTTCTCAGCAGATGAAAGGGCTGGGAAAGTCGGGTAGCCGCCTATGTATGACACTGTATGGGAACGTAGATCGGCCGCATCATATGCAATTGGGCCGTCCGGTAGTGCCAATAGAGTATTGGAGAAAGGAATAGAAGAAGAGGAAGATCCAGCAGGAGACGATGGCGACATCTAAACCACGTATCAGCAGATGAAGACACATATGCAAATCAAGTGGGATTGAAAAAGCTGTCCGGCCAAGGACATGTCAGAAAAATGAGTCGCCAAACTAGTGTGAGAATCGGCACCGTCCCACTTCACTCGCCCAGAACAAACACCACAAGCTTGAGCCCCTACTCACACGAGGATATCGACTCAGTCTCCAAGACGGAGACTGAGCTTCAATCGGAGTAGGGAAGCGAGGGAGGCAGTAGTGGGGAATGAGAGGGACTAGGTCTCGTCATCGGTATCATCAGTCGTTCTTGGCCGGACAAACTCCTAATATATCACACATTGTAGATATGAAAACAAAACTCACCCTGCCACTAAGTAAGCGTACAACACGCCGTGCGAGTTGTACAAGAGAATAAAAGAGTATGAATGCAGTTCAAAGATTGGAATAGGCCAAGCAGAAATTTCCGACACCGCGCGGAAAGTTTTGCCACGTCACGCCCTCCCCGCGTCCGTGCGGTCATCGACTCTTCAGATCTTGTCGTCATGTAGAACGCACGCATAGCCTGTTAAAGAGATATCGTCTATCTCTGAGCCGCATCATCCCGAGCAATAAATGAAACATGCCAGTGGGGCTTCTGGTAGCATGCATATAAAAGATGAGGTCAGTGAGGTTACCCGTCCAGCAGCGATGTGATCTCGACCTTGTCTCTACCTCAGCGGACCTCTTCCCATTCTTCGCCGAGAATGCCGCCGAAAAGAACAATAGACACTCGGTGATACGCACTGAGACCCCTCTCGCTGATCCGTTCCTGAGTAGCGCCCGTGCGTCGTCGTCGTCAAGTGGCAGTGGGGGATGGGGTCCGTGCATCTCGGCGATCGTCGACCCTCCCTATTGTGTGCTGAAACTCAAGGGGTAATCTCCACGACTTTCGCCACTTGCTTCTCTTCTTCTCTCTCCACGGTCGCCCTCTGAGCGCTATCTGACCGGGAAAAGACCTATCCTATAGTTCTGGAGTTGCTCAAGGACATGGGCTTGTTGAAAAGGCAAAAGAGTAACTCTCGGAAGAGTAATCAATGTTCCAGAAATTGGAGTGAACACCACAAGGATGACACTCACCGTAGGATGTTATTTTGCAACCAGCAATTGCTCTGTCTCAGATTTCTCTTCACTGACAAGAACGCTAACCCTAGCAGAAGGACTGAGAGCTACTGGTTGCAAAGACGAGCTCCTATTCACAACTGGAGGTCATAGCGGGACTTTATTGCCGAGTTTAAGGGACACGCCGTGCGCAGTGGCTGAGTGGAGGAACACGCGTCTTTGTCTTTGTTCTTTTGTATCTATTTCATTCAATCTTCTGTCTCTTAGCTGTTTTAAACGATAAAGATGACAGACCAACAACCTCAGTCGACAGAAAAGAAGGACGAGCCGGTCGCTGGGCCTTCGACGGTGGTCAAGGAGGAAGAGACCAAGAAGAAGCTTCCTCAGCTAGGAGCTCTCGAGGATGATGATGAGTTTGAAGTGAGTCGTCCATTTGTCCTTCTCTATCTTTCGGCGCATGCATACTACGGAATCATCCATATGTGGATTGGGCAGATGCTGCGTACCAGTCTCGTCGATGGATGTGTCGTGCTGACCTTGATGACTGTAGGAATTCGAACCAAACGGTCCGTCGATCATCCACCGCTTCTATTCACTGCTGACCTTGCTGTTCTTCTTCCTCTTGTCCGATATATCACTACATCATTCGTCCTTGCTTATGTGTCATCTACTACTCATCTTCTTGCGCTCTTTTGATCTTGAATCTATCGTCTACTACCTCTTTCTCTAATACTACCTCTCATTACACCATCCCACACTACTATGGTTCTCCATCACGGTGTATCATGTGTCTCATTGACCTCTTCCCATTCCATACTTTCATGCTTGTCGTCTGTCTTTCACATTCTCTAATCTTCTTATGTTATCTAATCCACTTCTTCTTCCACGGTGACACCTCCCTTCCCTTCTATTCCCTTTACTCTCCCCTCCCCTCTATCCCTGCCTTTCCTTCCATCCACATCATCACCTCTCCTCTTCCGTTCATATTCCATACACATTTCACATTTCTCTTTGATAACCCTTCCGTCTCGTTCCTCCCTTCTATCTTCCTTCTGTCTCATTCCTCTCTTCTATCTCCCGTCCTTGTCTCATTCCTCTCTTCTATCTCCCGTCCTTGTCTCATTCCTCTCTTCTATCTCCCGTCCTTGTCTCATTCCTCTCTTCTATCTCCCTTCCGTCTGATTCCCCTCTTCTATCTCCTTCCTTGTCCCATTCCCCTCTTCTATCTCCTTCCTTGTCCCATTCCCCTCTTCCATCTCCCTTCCTTGTCTCACATCTCTCTTCACCAACAGACGACTCGATCTCCTTCGCTGAAGCAATGGCTAAAAACGCCGCGAACCCGGGTGCATTGAAGGATACTCTCTGGGAAGATAATTGGGATGATGATGATGTCGAGGACGATTTCGTCCGTACCCTTCGGTATGTCATCTCATTTCATCATTACTTCATTGTTGCTCTTTCTACCTATCAGTACAACGCTCTCTTCCTCCTATCTTTTTTACGCTCTATGCTGGCTCTTTTCCTATTGTTATTACGCTCTGTGTCGGCTCTCTTCCTATCGTTACAGTGCGCCTTCACCCCTCGACACTACGCTTTCTACCCACATTACTACGCGCTCTTCCTATGATTACCACCTTATCACTACACTGTCTTCATACCATCATCACGATTTGTATCCTTCATTACTAAGCTCTCCCCCTCCCTCCCCCTCCCTCCCCCCCCCCCCCCCCTCCCTCACTACGCTCTCGACTATGTGCTCTCGCTGATATGGCTATAGGACGGCCATACAGGAACGTCAGGGTGGAGATGAAGCTATGAAGGACTGAGGATACTGCGTTACATGAGCCTCAATGATACGGACATGAAGCATCCTTGGGCCCACATGAAGGACTGAGGATGATTGGATTTGTGATTACAGATAGGAGATGGACAAGGAGATGTTCAAGTAAAACCGGCAGTTGACTGCATATACATCATGAAGTTAAGCATGTAATGATTTCCCTTACTTCATTTAGCAGCAGCAACTACTCAACCTGCATTCCCCTCCCTCCCCTACACTGATAGCAAGGACTATTCGATGTGCCCACTCCACTGCATTGCCTAATGACAATTTAACCATACCATACGTTTTTAGCATCGAGTCTAGAGTCCCAAAGTCCCAAATCATCTCATCTCATTGAAATCATGCACACTTACATGATTCTCCCATTCATCGCTATAGATACAAATTGACTTAACTTGACTTACAACGAACGCTACATACACCTTATTTCCCACTTTTCCTTCTTCGATAAGCCTCTAGATCCCTCAAAGCTTCCTGCTCATCTTCCTCTTCTTTCCTTCTCATTTCTTCTTGTTCTTCTTCTTCTTCTTCTTCCTCTTGTTCATCCTCTTTATTCCCAGCTTTACGCTCCATTTCATCCCTTATTGCTTCTTTCACACTCTTTGCATTAGAGCCTTGACCAGTCTTAGCAGAGATGATAGGATTTTTATCCATCCTATCAAACAACACGAAAAGCCTTTCTGCTTCTTTTTCTTTCTCCGCATCACTCATATTTTGTAAATCATCTCCCTCTCTACTTGCTTTTAATGCTGTGATTGGATTTCGATCTTGTTCTTGATCTTCTTCTTCTTCTTCTCGGTCTGAGTCTGGATGTGGATCTGGATCCGGGGAAAGTTCTTCAATAGTAGCTTGTGGTGGTCCAGAGATACCTTTTCGAAATAAAAGTCCCGCAGCATTCCCATATCCAATTTCCTTGTTCAACGTTGAAGCTGATAACGGAGAGAGAGTCAGTTTACCGAACGAACGAATCATCAAGGGACAAAAGACGGGCGTACGATTTGAATCACAGATTGCCCACAGCAACTCGCCTGCTGTATCTCTTGATGAAGGATGAGTGGCACATTGCATCAACCTCAACAGATCTCCCAGCACACCTCGTCTAGACTCTAATGGTCCAGCTTCTTTAGATCGATCCCTAGCCATATCAGCTTTCTCCAATAATCAGTTGTGCGCTTACAGATTCTTGGGCAAGAGGTTGTCTCTTAACCATGTGCGAAACTCCATACATCCCTGTGCAATCCTCACGAGGAGTAGTAATATCGGAGGCAAGATTTCGTCTACCTTGAGCCCCTTGACTTCTTCGTCCCACCCTCTGGGGAACGGGTAATACGTATCGACAAAGCCCTCGAAGACACGCAAGACCCGTGCGGGCAGGGCAGCCGGAAAAGTCTTGCGACCTGGTAGTGTGATTGGTCGCTTGCGAAGTACAGGTGGCGATGGCGGTATTGATGGTGGAGAGGGAGACGGTGATTTGTTCCTGATAAAAGAACCTCCCGGGGTATCTGAGATGGAAGTGGATTTGCGTGGTGGGCTAGAGAGCTTTACTTTGTTCAGTAATGCTCGGACGGACGACGATGAAGGGGTCGGCGAGGGCGGTTCGGGGATGGATCGCCATGTCGAGAGGAGCGATGAGGAGAAGGGCACGAGCAGAAGGGCATGCAGGACATGTGAGAGTGGTGGAGTCGGGTTGACCTGTGGAAGACTATGTAACAGGTAAAGTAGCGGCCATAGCAGACTATAATAGCGTTAGCGTGACGTTCACACGGAGAGACGACGCAACTGACGGATCGAGCTTATCGTCCCATGGGTCTGGCTCGCCGCTTGCTGGGTAGGGGTAGAATCGCAGCACGTTACCCACGAGCTTGAGCACTTCTGACAGTGTATCGTAATTGGCGGGTACAAGAGGAATAGCCAGCATGAACTATCTCGAATTAGCACCCCACCGTCAACCCCTATGTATACTACCAACACCACTCACATAGACGAGACTGCCGACTAGTCCATCCTTATCGACCATATCGCGTACCACATCACTCCTTTGCACCGTGACCAAGAACCCTACTCGACCTAGGAGGAACAACAGAGCAGTTCCTACTTCCTCGTTGGAGTTGGCCAGGGAACGAGCTATCAATCGTCCTCCATCCAAAGCTGCCAAGTTTTCCCTGCCTTCTGAATGAAGTACAAGTACATTGGCTAGGACCCGTAGTGCTTCGAGAGCAGGAGCAGATTCTGGAATACTGGGAGCGACAGACGAGGACGGCGAAGGAGCTGGACTTGATAGTCCGGTGTGATGGATGAGTGTCTCGAGGGATTTGGAACCTGCGAGGCCAGTCGATCCGACAGGGTTGCGCGAGAGTGATTTGAGAGCTGTCAGAGCGAGGAGATAGACTATATGACAGTGATAGCTCAGCTCAGCTCAGATCGGACACTCAAATATGGGAGAGGGCAAGGACGAGGACGAGGACGGATTTGGGATTATTCATTGAGAGGTACAGGTAGACTTGAAGACTGACTGTCATCTGGCCAAGAAAGCCATGTAGAGGCCTCATCATCCTTCAAATCATCAATAAGAGCCTTGATATACCCTTCTCGATCTTCAGGTCTGATCTGTGTAGGTTGAGCTATAAATTATATCATTAGCCTTCCTTCCAGACTCGAAAGGTTGGTCATGAAATTGAGACTTGAGACTAACCATCAATAATAGCCTTAAGTTCACGGCGAACTACATCCACCTCCTTCCTTCTATCCGAAATAGAAGTATACCTCGATGTAACAAGAGGTGAAGACTGCATCCTTCTTGTCTTCCTCCCTTCTCTATGTCCAAAGGAAAGATCTCAATACGGAGGAAACTTGATATTGGGTCAAGCAAGAGAGAAGAAAATAGATATCGAGACTGCTTGATTGATTATCGCCGACTATCGAAGGAATGGCACGACAAGTACAAGTCGACAATATGTTAAGGATGAGGATATATGTCGTTTCACAGACCGTACTCAAAGAACAATCAAAAAAGTCCAAATCCAATATCTGAAACACCAACAAACCACGAGCTCGTTTTATACTTCCGAGTCTCGTCCATCATTTTCGCCAAAGACGACCTCAGACAGCAACCAGCAGGTCGTTATGACACTATACATACAAGTTGGAAGTACAAGTCTTAAGCGAGCAATCCGGAGACCATTGTCCGTGTGATGATACCCTTCCCCCCTTCCCTTTGACCTAAAACAACAGATGATCACCTCCTGACCGCCACCATCATCCATCCCGACGATCACCATCAAGGTGTTTCAAAAAGTTGCACAAGGAGAACCATCAAGTTGTTCCAGAAAGCGCGACCTGGCAGAATACTCAAGCATGGGCTAGATCAGCATGTTGGGATCGTAAGATTCTTCAGATTCCGATCTGAATCAAAAACGCCCCAGAACGGCTCAACACCGCCATACTCCTCCTTCCACGGCTCGTCAAACGCCTCGAAACTGCACGAGGTATTAGCATGTCCTTTGACAATGAAGGAGGGCGTACAAGAAGTAGTTGGTACCGTTGTTGTTGGCCTGGCAGATAAAGGTATCCAGGAAAGCTGGGATGATCAGCATCGCTCGAAGAGCAACACCACCTACTTTGAAGATTCGCCACGCTCGCATCGCCGTCGGAACCGGAAACCCCGTTATTATCATATGCAGTAGCGTTTGCTGCCGTCGGCCATCCTGTCTCGGCAATGTATGTCGCAGGATTATTCGAGGCTTGAGCAGCGACCTCCTATTGACTTGATCAGCGACATGATACCCGAGTCAGAGAACAATCAACCTACCACGTCAAATTCCTGAAAGAAGTTATATGTCCAGGTCGCGGCATCCTGTATAGCAACGTCGCCAAACCACCTGTGAGGATGAGTGTAGCTCATTGATTCCACTTGAGACATACGGGTGAACATTAGCCATGAAAAAGTCAATCCCTTCCGCCAGCGTAGTACTCATTATACTTCCAGCATCAGACGTCCCAACAGGCAATGTCTTGTTCAGACTCATGTTGTCGAGATCGCTTTTGACCTGTGCAACTTTGTCTGTGATATCGCTGACGGCAGAAAGATACGTCGCATCGGTCAGACTGTCGGTTCCGGCGGTATCGAGGATATATTCATTGCCCACAATGACCTGGTGGGAGTCAGCTCGACACCTAGAGGTTGTGGTTTACTCACTCCTTCAATATGATCTGTACCGTACGTCTTGATGGCAGCCTCGACAGCGGTCAATTGGTCACTGTATGCTGTCTCATTTGAATCCACATCTAGGGATCAGGGTCAGCAGACTCCTGCTTCTGCTTTGAGAGACGAACAAATGGCAGGCCAAATGGTCATGTTAACCTTTGTATCCTGTATTGCCTGGAGGACGAGAGCAGTGGTGTTACAATTGGCGCCATAAAGTCTCAACCTCGTTGTCAATTGTGAGAGGAGCTAAACAAGGTCAGGAAACCATGTTGACGTGATTTGATCTAAATGTCACCCACCTGGATATCACGGGTCACATTGGCCTGTACTGCACCGCACCACGGCAACAATGTCGACTGATACATCAGCAGGGGCATGGCTACGGACTGTGAAGGCTTACCTGAGGGGTATATGCGATTGCCCAGAAGCTCTGATGGAGGCGACTATCCTTTGTGAACTGACTAGGATCGGTCGAATTGCTTAACGTTGACGTCGAATTCGTATCTCCACTCTTGACAGCATCGTTGTTGTTCCCCTTTCCACTCCGATCTTTACCCACAACCACTCCGACAACGACCGCGACCAGTACGATGATAGCCAGAGCCACTCCGCCTATCCAGTACCAAGCTTTCTTACTTCTTGCAGGGGGTGTTGGATCGGAGTATCCCCGGAGGTTCGGGCTGTCTGATGTCCAGTATGTTTCCGACGGGATGTTTTGGTAGGCTAAATTACCGTCGCGAGTGGCAGGTGTGGCCGTGGCGGCCATTGACATGGGAGCCATGTTTGAGATGGAAGATTGTGAACGGGCGTGTGATGCGCCTAAGGGAGGAGAAGGGAGGTCTCGGTAGGTGGAGGTAGAGGAGGGGATTTGAGCGAGAGAGTTGGGTCGGGAGGAGAATGGATCAGAATAGCTCTCGAGTCGGTGTGGCTGAACGATCATCAGCACAGAGTGATGATAGATCCGAACAGTAACTTACAGCTGGAACGTTGCCGTCGTAGAAGTTGTCTAGCTCTGTATTGACTGATCAGTGGGTGTTTCACAAGGGTTCAATAGTGAGCCGAAAGACCGAGTTGTGGATTGATAAGAAGGATCGTTGGATCTATACCAGCCAAACAAGAAGAGCAGCACAGCAGCACGAAGAACGATATTGAAAGCAGAATATAATGGAGAACAGAAAGGACGACCACCTGGGTCTTTGACGTTCTGAACACTAGCGAGAGAGAATGGCAAAGCAATGGAAAAGACGAGAAAGCAGAGAATAGGAGGGATATCGTCGTCAAGGCAAGGCTCGTCGAGAGGCTGAGCGTCTCAGTCGCATACCGACCCATCTCCAGCTCCTTGACGGACATCATCACACACTCTACTTCTGTGAAATACCCACCAACACTACTCGACATGAAATATCCTTGACATGATGACAAATTACATAGAGAGAAAGAAAGAAAGAAAGAAAGAGGTACTCACCAAATCCACTCGCACTGGTCCTCATGAATCCAGATGAAGAGGCCATATTTCCTTCCCTACCCATCCCTGGAACAGGCGTATACCGTTGTTCGATAGGCATTGCGTCTTAACACTTTCCTCTCTGACTAACAACAGAAGAATCAAAGAGATTCAATAGCAGATGTTGAAAGGAAGCGAAGGCACGAAATGGCAAGGTCGACGATGGAGATGGTGAATGCTTGTTTTGTTTATTTTGCTTAGTTTTTCTTCGTTTCGAACAGGAGGGTTCGGGCGTTCTGGACAGAGATAGATTATAATTTGGAAAGACTAAGGGTGTTCCAATTCACTCGTGAGTGTTAAAGGGGAGACACATCACGCAAAGGTCAAGAAGGATCAAAGCGGGACTACCAACTGTTTGCACAGCCTTTTCGACAGAGCCTTCACCCCCTGAAAATGGAAAAATCATCGTCTAAAATGGCTTGCCGGCGGTAACTGCGAACTTTCTCAGGGATACATCCTCTTCTTTTTCGCAAGGTGTTCAGATCAGACACAGTCTGCATGCAAGTCGTCGCAGCCATCAAGAACGTATATATCGGGTCGGGCATCAAGGGAAAGAGAAAGATAAAAGGGTATAATTGCGCAAAAGGGAACCGTCTTCTCATCAAAAGTACGTAAAGCAGCGAGCGCAGGTAGGTATATAATCACCAAAGGGTATGAGGTATAGAGCCACCAAAGGGTATAGAATAGGGTATAGGAAGATATCTTTCCACAGAAATAAAGTACCGGAACATACCAAATCGTAGAGAAACTGTCCGTAAGACATATACTGTAGAAGGCGGATATATCGTTCCACACCTCGCTTATTTGGCGCCTCCAAAGCCTCGTTTAATCCTCCCGAAAAGACCTTTGACTTTACTGTCACCTGCTTTGGCACTGGCCCCAAGAGCACTGACAGTACCAGGTGTGGCGGGTCTCCTTTCCCGTTCTTTATCAACCTCGTCCGCAAGGTCAACGATCTTTCGCTCGCCAAGAAAGGCACGACGTAGACTGGCCATGGAACTGGGTTTGCCCAGAACATTCTTGCCGCTAGAAAGACTGCTGCTCCAGCCATCTCCTTGTCGTGTGACGCCGGGTGTAGAGTCGAGAAGATCTTCGTATACTGCTCGGCGTGGCGACGGCTGTAGAGCATGTCCGAGCGAGCTTGTGGGCGCCGTGGCAAAGTTCCGGAGGTTAGATTCAGATTTGCGCGCAATCGGAATACGGGATCGGGTTGTGGAGAACGAGCTGCGCAGAGCGGGTGTTGAAGGAACGCCACGAAGAGCGGGTGCTTTGAGTGGTACGGTGCGCATTGGATCGGCTTCGCATAATCAGTAAGGGAGCGGAAAGAGGAATTCAGAGCGGCTCACGAGACTTGGACCTTGCCACAATCGTTTCTTCTCTTTCCTTCTCAGCCTTCTCGGAGCCAAACAGTTTGAGGACGTGAGAAACTACTTGATTAGCCGGATAAAAGTCTAGGGAGCACACCATACCTGTCGGTCGATCTTTCTTGGCTCGAACTGCTCCCTTGCCATCTCCAACCCAGTCACCCTTGTCCGTCTCGGGCAACACGTCGCCTGTGAGCCATTTGGGAGGAGTGGCCGGCTCAACCTGGGTACTACTTGTACGAAGGTGCTCAGGTATCGCCTTCTTGTCAGGAGTCACACCGAAGCGGTGCTCGGGTTCTTCATGATGAGCGGTTGAGGATTGGAGCTGCGCAGAGAGGTCGGCAGGAAGAGTTGTAAGCATGTCCATTGGGAGAGCGGGTGGGTCACGGCCCTCAGCAATTGCCCGACGGGCATCGGTGACAAGACGTTCCATTTGTTGTACCCAGGTCGCTAGAGATTCCAGACGTGAGTCGAGAGCCTTCGCAGGGCTTGCAGAAGGGACAGCTTCCTCAAAGTTGGACTCCACAACATCGGCCGACGAAGATGCCTGGGCTACGCAGAGTCAGCATGAGCTAAATTAACTATTTCAAGGTACTGACCAGGTTCTGCACCAGGAGTTGTCTCCTCCGACGAGATGTGCCTGAAGCGGACAAGCTTCTCCTCTGCATCTTGTTAGTTCACAACATTACTAGCCAAATGTCAACCTACGATCGCTAGACAGGATCCGTTGCCTGATGTTTGCCACAGGACTGCTTGCGGGCTCATCCATAGCGGCTGGGAAGCGGTCGCCCTCTCTGATGACCTGTGTTGGACGAGTGTTCATGCGAGGCCGAGGTGGAGTAGGCATAGCGGCGGGGCCGCTGGTGTGTTCATTTGTATTGTGCTCAGGTGAGGCTGCATTCTTGTGGTTCACCGCCTTGCGTTCTACACCGGTACATCAGTCACACCTCAAGGATTAATTCACAACGTACCATGGCTGGAAGGCGATTCTTCTTTGAGGCCCGGCAAAATCCCCAAACTTCGCCGTTGCTCCAGCCTTTTCTCCTTCGCCTTTTCAGTTTTTTCAGCTGAGTCCAAGCTTCTTGGCCGAGGCGGTTCTGGCGCAGGCCTCGAGATAGCACTCAGAACGTCCTTCTTGGTGAGGTGGGTACCTTCAAGTGATCGCATGGTTTTGAGCACAGCATCGCTCTTGTTAGCGCCCCTCAGATTGGACGATGATGCCGCAGAGAGCATAGATGCGCGCTTGTCCTTGGTGGTAATAGTGGGAGCGAGAGAAGCTTGCGAGGTTGGGCGAGAGAGAGAGTTGATTTGACTCTGCGAAGTACGAGGGGCAATTCGCGCATCCGCTACGGACAGTCAGCTTGAACGAACGCCATAGATTGAACTAGCTCACCAGCAAGATTGAGCTCCTTGACGCGCAAGGGTTGTGCAGTTTTGCCGAGTTTAGTAGCTAAGCGGATGTATCAGCAATGCATTGCAAAATTGACGCGGATAGACTCACGAGTTGGCATGTCCTCTTTGCCATCCTTGATTAGTGGCATGTCTTCCGCCTTCTTGCTCCGAGCAATGACCTGCTGCGGGCTTGGCATGGCATTCTCGGCGCCTTTACCATGCTGCTCAAGCTTGGCGCGCGGTACAGAAGTATGCTGCTTGATAGACTCGCCCAACGCCGTCGGTGTGGTAGTTCGCACGGGCTGGTGCTCTCTCGTCTTAGTCCTTCGCTTCTTCTTGCCTTCATCGAGCACCTGATCCTTCTTGGGCGGTGCTGGAGGGACATTAGGCACCGGTGGTTCATCTGACTCTTCAAAGCTAGCGGCAGCGCGCACAAAGTGCGGGGTAATGATGACGTTTGGCGTGGTAGGCTGAAGCGAAGGATGATGGTATGCTTGCATTGCTGAGATACGATATGCCGGGTCTGGGCATACCATTGAGCGGATGAGGTGTTCAAGATCTGCTAGCGTCAGTAAAGTATAATCTGGGCTGTGAAACTATTGACCTTGTGAGATATACCATTCACCGAGCCACTTTCCACGCTTGCAACGCTCGTAGTAGATCATGTATTCTTCGGCGGTCTCAAATTCTTCTTCCGGGTGCATTTCGAATGGAGTCCGACCGACAAGTAATTCAAAGAATGTGATCTACAATCTTTCAGCCACTGCAAGAGCTGACTGTTTTGGACTCACACCCAAGGACCACACGTCTGACGCACGCTCATCATGAGGCATCCCAATAGCCCGTTGCGGATCAAGATACTGCATTCAACATCAGCACCCGAGTTCACTTCAACATATCGACAAGCTGACCTCTGGTGTACCCCAAGCAATGCTACTGAGAAACATCCCGCGGCTTTCCGCACGAGTATCCCATCTCTGTGCAAAACCAAAATCCACCAGTACAGGGACGTCATTGTGACTCAACAGGACATTGGCAGGTTTGATGTCGTTGTGAGTGATTCCGCGCTCATGAAGGTAGCCAACAGCGGACGCCAATTGGCGGAAGTAGGGAATGGCGCGAGCCGGGGGCAGGCAGACAGGAATAAGATCTGCAAGGTATGGCATGATTACGCTATGTGTTGTCAGCTAGGCTAGCGCAGTCTGGAGATCTCGTTCTAACTGACAGTGCGTACGATGGGCAGATGACGAATGCCTCGAACTGAATGATCGACGGATGCGGTTCATATCTTAGCGACTTGATAATCTTCATCTCTGCCCAGAGTGCGCGCACCCGCGCAGCAGTGGTCTGTTCGACGAGTCAACAATATCGACACACAGAATTTTTGCACTCACCTTATCATTGTCGCGATGCACCAACTTGATGGCAACCTTACCTCCAGCGCCACTACCACCTCCTGCTGCTGCCTTCTTGCCGAGTCGTCCGATGACTCTATCCGCCTCGCCACCCTGAGTGAGCCAGCTAACTTCTCGGTGCTTCCTGGGTCGGCACAGCCATACGCTCCCCCAATTACCAAAGCCGATCTCCTTCAAAAATCGAATTGTGCTCCTAATTGCTCGTCGGTGATGTTGAAAATGTTGTCAGAGGCAGAGGTTTCTGCAAAGATGCCAGGATGACTGATTGTGATGTCCTCGCCGACACTATGAGGGGTATTGCCGAAATATGGGAAGTGCGGAGTTTCAGTCTCGCCGGTCTCGCTGGTCTCGCCGTCATGGGATCGTCCCGTGTTGAGCGTGAGATTAGAAGCAGTAGGCAGTGTAGGAGACGGTGATTGAGTAGTGTACGAAATGGTGTCGAAATGGTGAGGTGATGTTGGTAGTGAGTGTTGATTGGGAGACCTTTGGTGCGAGTCAGGAGAAGATAGATCGTACGCGAACGCGTCTCGAGAGTATGCAGATGAGGCATTCGAATTCGTGCTAGCAGCAAGGTCCGACGAGGGCGGGTTCTGAGTCGAGGTCGAAGCGGCAGTACTGGTAGAGGTCAATAGGCCCGAGTCGGTAGTGTTTGGGCGTAAGCCGTTTTGAAAGGTGTGACCGCTTGTGATAGTTGCTTTGGGGTGAGGAGGGGTAAGTCCCAAACGAAGGCGGATTTTCGACTTGGTTTTGAGAAGTGTTGGTTGCCCATTGACAACTGGCATACTGTTAGCCTTGAGGGTTTGGAGTCAAGAAAGGAGAGCAAGATGCCGGGCAAAGCGATCTGGACTGATAAGGCTGCGAGTAATGGAGTGAGTTGAACTAAAGGAGAAGACGTTGAATGTTGTGAGGGTGTTTGTTAAATGAGCGTAGACATCGTCAAGAGCAGAGAATGAGAAGACAGGGGCAGTCAGAACAGGAGGGGAAGGATCATTCAACGCCAACTGGTCACGGTAAGCTATGAGAGACGTTGTTGACATCCTTCAGGGATTCAGAGACCAAACATCAGGTAGGCGGTAGAACATCAACCAACACGGAGACTCGTCAATGCCAAAGGCATCCAGTCTCGGTGAAGGGCTAGAGAGGAGAAGTCTCATTCGAGGACCTGTGCGACAAATGGTGTGATCGATGAGCTTCAATCGGTGGTGAAATCTCCGTCTGCCCATGAGGACCATGCAAGGTCAAGATGCTTGGAGTAGAGCGTTCTTGCAGCCTGCAGCCTTTGTTGACATGTCAATGTCGATGACTAAAGGCAGGCGCGTCCAATCTGCTTCACAATCAGTAGAAATAAGGTACCATCAAAAACGCACGTACCGTGTTTGCTGGCCGAAGACGCGTCAAGCTCGGGGATTACTTGGAAATATAGCCGTCAATGAGGCCATGCTCTGTATAGAAAGTGCGCAAGTGTCAGGACTTAGGGCTGTTAAGAGTCAGTAGTCGATGGGTGTTATTCAAGGCGCTCGGATTCGATATGCTACATCGTGTATGCCCTGATCTCCCAAAATGTTATTTGATTCATCCCGCTATCGCACACTCTCCTCGGTAGGGGAGGAGACGATGGCAGAGTCCGCGTTGCCATTTGCTCCGGATGGACTCCTGAGGAAGACGGGCTTGTTAGTAGGGGTAGGCGAGCCGGAGGATGAGGTGGTCTGGCCATTTGCGCGAGCGTTGGCCGCAAGTGGCTGAGAGCCACCGACCCGAGCAGTATGTTGCAAGCTGCATAATGATCAGCAAGTACGCCGGCCCTAACAGAGAGAGAGAGCGTACGGGTTCAACGAGGAGTAGTCGCAGCTGCGCAGGCGTCAGACATGAAAGCGTGCTGAGGAGACTACGTACTGGACATATGCTCTGATGACTCCGTCCAGGCTACTACGGTTAGTCATACCGCACGCCGGGAAATCACAGTACACACCTTTCCAGTACGCATCTGCATTATCAGCCGTAATCGTCGTCTTAGTAGAGAAGCTCACTGAATAGTCTCCCCGATATCATGGGCAAAATGAAGTGTACTGGATTTCGGCAGAATCACATCGATCTCCACAATGAGATCGTCTCTAAGCAGCACGTCAGGACATAACTCCTCCATCTGAACTGAGGACAGACCCGATATGATAGCACTCTACATCTCCGATCTCCTGTACAGGAGTAAAACGCGAGACGAGATAAAGCACGCGGGTGATTTGGTCTCGCGTAGCTGCCTTGCCCGACACTGTTCCATGGTCAATTACACGCGAGTTCGAAGCATAATGTCATATTTACAGTTGGCAAAGTTCTCCAATAGCGTCTTGACCCACTCCACGATGATGTACGTCGAAAGCACCATTCCTCCGATTGGGTCGAGGAGACGCCAACTCAACTTTGTCCCCACAAACTAGCGCTTCAGCTGTGACTGCCGTAGAAAGACTTACAGGAAACGCGAGGGACATAATGTTGAACCACACATCGTTTTCAGCATCCTGTGCGAGGGCTTGCACACCGGATGACGGAATCCGCGAGCACCATTGCCATCTGTAGATATCGATTAGCATGCCACGTCGTGCCGAGGTCATAATCATGGGACTATGTCACTCACAAAATCAACTTGATAATAATAGTTGCTAACATTGTACTGCACACATCTTAGCCGATTGCTGGACGCTCGAGTTCAGATGGCTCACGCAATACCGATTTTGGAAAGCTCCACGGGCGCTTCGTCTGCTGGAGCTCTCGCACGTTCGAACGACTCTATGAACACTTGTACGAACGACGCAATCATGGCTACGGAGAATATGAGCTTCCTGTGGTCAGCCGGGTCCCGCCTGATAGCTTGACAATTGCTCACAACACCCAAAGGCTCGAAACGTCGTTTTCCTGCAGGATACTGTCCAGTGTTAGAGAATACCTGATTGAATTACGGTGTGCTTACCCGATGGCGATCACCTTTGACCCCGATGGCCCAGGAGGTGCCGAGGATGATCAGTGTACTCAGCAGGTCGAGGGCTGAGTCAACGAGCGAGGCGGTCAGGGAGATGGAAGATGAGTACAAGACAGCGACAGCTTTTGCAGCGACGAGAAGAACGTTGACAACTGTATTGACTGCAGCCACAGTCAGTATGTTTCCACTCGTGCGCCTCTTAAAGACTATGGACGGTGTCCACCTGTCCTAGAGATCTCAGAGAAAGGAACGTACTGTTCAGAGCAAGCTTCGCAATCCTCTCTCTCCTTTGGTCCCTTTTTTGGCCATCCAATAACCCCGTACCCTCTCCGACCTCTGCCTCATCATCCTCACCCCCTCTTCCATTGATCCTCCAAGCGCTCTCGTGCCGACTCAGAGCTAGTGCCGGGCTATCCGCTACCTCCTCCTCTAGATCGCAGATCATCCGGGTATAACTTTTCCGACCAACTTTGAAAGCGGAATGAGCAGGCTGGAAAGATTTGGCAATAGCTGAAGGAAGTTCCCCGGAGAGAAGACCATCAACTTCAGCGTAATGTTCGTGTAGTAGGGCGAGATTTTCGTAATATGGTCGTAGCTATAGGAAGGTCAGTTAAAATCGGTAAGATAGGTCGCTGTAATTCTCAAAGGGAGAGAGGAAAGGACTTTCGAACCAAATCAGGAGAAGAGTACACAATGGGACGGGTACTGGTCTAGATGGTCATGATGCCAGGCGGCAAGGAAGATATGATCAATGAATGAGAGAAGTATGAACTAACCTTCCTTGGCAACGACTTGATTTCCTTCTCCCCAATAGGTATACCCTCAAACAGCTTTGAACGGTTCTCATCCGAGATGACTTTCATACTAGCCAGATCCTCCACTGTCATGCCTCTCCGCTGATGTCGCATGAACATACTGCCCTGTCGATGGAAGCTTGGCGACTTTGCCGTTATGACGGGGGAAGTTGAGAAATAATCATGGGCGTGATCATGGTCATGGCTCGTAGGTGGAGGAGTTGTCAAGCCTCGATTGAAAGGTGGTTTTGATCGTGTTGGATATGATGACATGTTGGCCTAGGAGCTGAAACGCTACCTGCAAAACAAACCAAGTGAGAAGGAAAACAATTTTTGTCGGGTAGCATAGATTATTATTGTTGTTGAACGGTTATGACGCGCGAGTAACGGTGAGTAACGTAATTTGTGAGAGATCGTCGAGGTTGTCCCATAAGCCCGTTTTTCTTCAGAATGAACTCATGCCCTAACCAGGACACTATGCTGAAAATATACATGATATTTATGGCAGAGATACACTCCCAACACGATCTCTAATGTGTTCTATCTAGACGTTCATCTCACCTCTTCGCCTTCCATATTCCAATCATCACGCCTTGCCACCACCCGCTCTAGGATTCTGCGCATCGTGTCGGCATTCACATCCATAAGCTCCGCGACGTATTGGTCCCATCCTGCTGATTGAGCAGGTACGATTCGTCGTGGAGGACCATACTTGGATGCCGATGTCCAGGGGTCAATACCCTGTCTGAGTAGTGCGATAGAGTCGACCTCAGCCTGACCTGTCGGACGGAGTGAGATAGCTGGATAGCGTAAGAACGAATAGGACCGCAGTGTTCGCTCGTCTACTAAGATTGGAGTCTGGTGATATCAGTGACTCGAACGGATACAGCGGCACAATTTCACAAGACTAGAGCATGGCTTGTGGTTGATATTGAGACTCACTTGAGTGATGAGCGATATTGGAATCACTGATGATAATTTTCCGTTCAAATAATCATCACTCCCGAAAGCCGGTACGAGGAGATCCCTACGGCAACATCCTAGTCAGCTTTCCTTCCTTCTCAGGGTATTGATAGAGACAGGGAGCTTGAACCCACATGGAAGCTAAGAAGAGATAAAACTCCTCAAATTCCAGGTCAGAGACAATTTCGATCATCGAAGCGATCTCGGAGGGTATATTCAAATCAAAAGACGCATGAAGCTTGCCGACGAGGTAAAACTTGGCCGGCTCAACGGCGGAGCTAGGATCAGGCACATATATTCCTGATTCGAGTTTGTAACCCCACACGCTTGAGTCGGCTGGAAGGATAGGATAAGAACCAGTATGGAGTAAAGTCAACAGAAGAGACAAATGGGGGTAAGGGAACCGATGATCAGCAAAAACGGCGAAATGTGAAGAGAAAGAACCGCATCTCACCTTGCACGGACCGATGAAGCTCCTGAATAAATGCCGTGTATCGTCTTCGCTTTGGCTCGATACCGCCTACAATTGCCATTCTCGATGGTCTTCTGGAGCGCTCTCTCGGCACGAGTTCGTGAGCTTGTACTCGATCTGTATCTGGCAATTGTTGATAATCTAATGGGAATATCTTGATCACAGAATCAGCATCTGCCATACCGAGTTTGGCCTCTCTGTCTCTCTTTCTCTCTCTCTGGGCAAACTTACAGGTAAGATAGTCTCGACTTGTACACCCTGCCAAGCTACCTCATCTTGGTGATCTCCCCATTTCAAAATACCGGCGCGCATTCTATCCGAAGCGAGTGGACTGAGGGTGACCATCTGCAATCGGCCATCTCGAGCCATATCGACCCAGAAGTCGCGGTCCGAATCGCGCAGGTCGTGCGAATTATGATACAGGCATACGAGCTGATGAGAGGGTGTATTCTTGAGTATAGCGCCGAATCCGGCACTTGGGTTCCACTTGGCATCACATGAAACATGGATGGTCACGTCAATCTCGCCAGATGATACCCGATTTTCGTATGTCTTGTCGGACACTCCTAGCGCTTCGGAAGGATAAGCCACGACGAGACGCAAGAGGTCTATCCAATGCCATCGACCTCTAGAACCTGACGACATTTCAACAAACGATCTTCCGAGCGCATCAAAAGCACTCACGGTAGATTTCATATGAGACACCAACATCCTGTAAAGCTCTGGCTAGAGGAGGAATCACCTCTACATACAACCATCAGTCAGAGATCGCATGGAAGCAATGGCCAGTACAAACAGCTCACCATCATGGAAACCTGTCTGCTCCAAGACCGCAACTCGAAGGCCGTTCAGACTTCTGCCATTCCCCGCACTCTCCAATAATCCAGGTAGTGCCAGAGGACTATAATCAATGCATCCATCGTCTTCTTCAATCACAACTCGAGAACCAGTGAAGGAACCCCAATTGCGACTAGCAGAGAGAGCTCCACGGGTACTAAGACTTTGTTCCGAGTTCCATAACAACAATACAGTCGCAAGGGTAACAATCAGCAATGTTCCCACTAAACCGAACCTCCGAGATGACAAGGAACGAATCATCACAACCTCAGATTCGTGACAAATGGCAGCCAAAAGCTATATACAGTAAGTGATGATAAGTAAGTCAACATGTTAACAAGCTGTACATGGCATCATTTTAACCGCACATGGAGTCAGAAAGCAGTCCAACCCCTATTGTTCGGCGCTTGCATCTGATGGCATCCCGCATTGAAGTGTGACGCCGGCATACAAAGGCATCACGGGCAACTTTCTCAGGCTTTTTGGGCCACATCAATAGTCCAAGGGGAATTTGGCGAAGGGGGAAATGTCAGGAGATACAAACAACACGGGAACGAATAACGTTAGATAGATTCGCACGGGCCAACAAACAAATGATCGAGGCACATGCCAAGAGGCAGCACGTCAGGGGCTCCGGTGTAATTAACTCTCCGTATCACAAAAAGCATTCTCACCTTTATTACCACGTCACCCTCAATGGTATACCGCCTTTCCTTCAAGAATCACAGTCACATACGGAGAGCATTCACCTTACATTCATGACATCTCCTCCAATACCATTGCACATTATCAGATCTCACACTGCCGCTCTATCTACAGCGATCTTTAACCCTGACAATTCCCTCTTATACTCTGCCGATCAAGAAGGATGGATATCGGTATTAGATCTTCGAGTCAGGAGAGTCGTGTGTCATTGGAAGGCACACGATGGAGGGGTGCTTGGGCTGGCTGAATGGCAAGGAGGTTTGATATCGTCAGTCTTCTTTGACTTCTTCTTCCTCCCGACCTTCTTGAGCTTCTACACTGCTTGAGCTTCCCCATCCGCCCTTCAAAGATCTTGTTTTTATGAGGTTTCAACTGATCGCAGTCAGATAGACATGGAAGGGATAACCATATCCACATCTACTCCCCTCTTAAACGTCCTTTTCTTGGCCGTGATCCCCCATTGATCGTAAAAACACTCGACGTCAACTCGCTCAACTTCTGTTCATTCTCCCTCACTCCACGCAGCTCAACAACAACAACTGAAGCAGAGGGATTTCTGGCAGTGCCTAGCTTGACCGATTCTGAACTCGCAGACATCTATCATCTCCCATCATGTAAGAGATTGCATGCAGCCATTGGGTTTTCGCCCAACAAGGACGCAACGGAAGAAGCGAGGTCGGGACTGATCATGGGTATACATCTCGCATGGTATGGCTCGAGATTGGTCCTGATCATGGGGTTCGAGGACGGTCGTGTGGAGGTTTGGCGTTGTGCTGAGTCTGGCGAAGATCAATTATGGGACGCAAGATCAGGAAGAGATCCACTTTGGGCTAAAGTATGGGCTGGAAAGGGGCACAATGAAGCTGGTATGTTAATCGCATCCGATCCCCCTATAGACAAGATCCGCTGATGCTTGGATGCTTCTCCTAGTGATGGGTCTTGCCGTTGATGTAAACCTCACTCGAGCATTCACCGTATCTGCAGATCACTTGTTGTGTAGGTATGATATCGCCAAGGTCAGCTGCGAAGATCATACCTCGGAGCACCAGCTGAATTACTTAGGTCTTGGATGAGAAAGGCAAACGCAGAAATGAGGCCCAAAAACAGGTCATCTCGACCTACTCGACGAAACAAATTGGGAATTCTTCCGTGGCTATCTCAGCGGATGGACGGGTCGTTGCTGTAGGTGGTTGGGATGGCCAGTGAGTATTAGCAGGCAATGTTGCTAGTCTCTTTCGCCCACCTTGCTTCTTCCCTGCTCCTTCCAAAGTATAAATAACTGTAACACTCACAATTCGCATAATATAGACTCTTGTTTTTCTGGTCCTTTCCATCGCTAACAGAGACCTAGGATCCGCTTATTCTCAAGTGCGACATTCAAACCCCTCGGGACTCTCTCATATCACCGCGAAACAGTTCACACCCTGTCTTTCGCCAGCCCCCTCGTCACCCCCTCGCCACACCATCACCTCTAAGAGGAGACGGTGAGAGTGTAACAGAAGCGGCGACATTAGAGATAGGAGGAGAAGAAGATAGTGAGGATGAGGATGGAGCTGAGGAAGGTAAGGAGAGAAGTAGATGGTTAGTCAGTGGTGGGAAAGATAGGAGAGTCGCTCTGTGGGCTTTAAAGGATTTTACAGCTTGACGAGAAGGGAATGGTGTAGCATATCATAATCATCAACATTATACGGTGTTCGCCTCTAATGTTTCATTCAGTACCGTCATCAATGCATTAATAATTTGTCTTCTGAGAACATCTAGCTCTCACTTCTTCAGAACAGAATATTCAATAGATCCTTTACGACCTCGACAAGATTATAGAATGGTCAACAATCAATGGTTTACCGATCGACCATCACCGTGATCGACCATCAACCCGATAAGATAACGAATGACGTGGCAATATAATATTTCACGCAAGACAGAATTTCACCACGCCTTCATTTTTTTGGCCATATATCACTGATCATGTCCCTGTAATTGAGCTCTAAGCTTTTATACAGATGCCTTGGCGATGATACGCGTGAGTCTCATGCGATATATTCTCTGTTTTCACTGAAACATAGATATTAATTTTCAAGCCGCGTAAGACCACCGGGATCTTCCTTATCAAAACGGGACTTTTTTTTTGAAAAATATATCTCCGCCGCGCGCGTCACGGGAGCTTATTTTCAACCTCCATCTTTTTAGATCAAACCACAATGCATTAACACACTCATCGTCTCAGTTCTCTACTTAGGAACAGCAGCTATTTCGACGCCGCCCGTGGCGTTCAAAGCCTTCTTAATGTCTCCATAGATGGCGACTAAAAAGAAGGGAAGAACATAGTGTCAGCCTGGACTTAGTGGAGATCGTGGCGACTCACATTGACCAGCGGTAAGAGTACCGATCATGACCAACCTTGCACCCATACCGGTGAAGAGACCGGACGGACCCAGCTGACCTGCCATCTGGATGAGTCGCGAGGTAGTAGATTGACCGGGGAGACCCTTGGTCTTGTTGATTTTGGACAAGAGGGTGTCGGCGGGTTGAGAAATGACTGCAGCGGCCATACCAGCGATAACACCACCACCAAGACTGAGAGCAGTGTTCTGACCGGGAGTAAGAGAGTCCTTGGATTTGCCAGTAGCGGAAAGAATGTTCTCAACGGCGACTTCGTAGACGGCAAACTTGGCCATGGTGTAGGGAACCTGTTTGAACAGGATAGGTCCGAAACTAATTTCGCATAAAATTAATATTTCATTCGTATCACCTTTGATTGTTTGGTTGTTTGGAGATAAAGAAGACTTACCCAGCGTAGAAAGCGCCAGGACCTTCCTCACGGAGGATTCGAGCGAAACCACCGGCGAGACCGTTGGCGAAACCGGGTTGAGAGACAAGTCGGATACGAGTAGCCTCAAGAGGGCAAAGAGCGATATCGGCAAAGAATTCTGCAATGGCAGAAGCTCCGAGGTACACTGCCTGTCGGTTCTCACGGGCCTTGTCAATGCCAAGGTAGTCGATGGCCTGCTTCTTCCAGAATTCGTACCTGTTGATATTGTCAGGCAACGCTCAATCTAACCGATTGTGTATCTTCAGACTTACCCGCCGAATTTGAAAGCGCCCTGAATAGAGTAACCAACAACGGTGGGACCAAGACCTGTAAGAAGAGCACCAGCACCCTCCTTGGCTATGAGCTGTCGAAAGCCGCCAACCATACCCTAAACCTCCTGTCAGTTTGTGAGTTAGAAGGGTTGTGAGTTAAGCTGACCTTGTTGTAGATCTCGGGCTCGAGCTGGATTTTAGTCTTTACGACATCGACAGGAGTCAAAGCACCGTGAGTAATAGCACATCCGAGAGCACCGGCAAGTGCGAACCTATACAAAAGTAAGCTATCAGAATGTTTCTCTAATCCGCTGCAGGACATGCTACGTACCTGGCGTAAAGGTCAACACCGGTAGGAGGGGGAGCAACAGTGACCTTGACGGCCTCCTTGGCGTCCTGGTATTTCAGGTCGGCCTTGCTAGCGAGCTCGCCAGCTTTTGACTGAGCATCCTTGCCGAACTGCTTGGTCTGGTCAATAGCCTTGTCGACCTGGTCCCCGACCGAAGGGAAGAAGAACGAGCTGGATGTAGCGAAGAAGGGGTTGGGACGGTAGACCATTGTGAGAGACTAAGTCAAGGACGAGGATGTAGGTTATTGACTTTACTTTTCGTCTAACGAAAGATTGAAGAGGAAAAAAAGGGGGGGAGAGAAAAAGCGAGCGTGACGTATCGGAACGGAAGTGAATCCAACGAGAGATTGCGAACTTGGTCGGCGGGAAATCCCGAAGCTCCGAAGGGAGGCAGGGAGGCAGCCTCCCTCTCCCTTCTGACTTTCTTATCAAACCCTCCCCTTTTGTATTATCTGGATCGGTCACGTGACAACAGGCCATCTTCTATCCAATATGCACCTTGTGGTTATGTCGTCTTCCACAAACCCACTCTTTGACTATGCCCTTTCAGTTTCTGTGGGCAGAGGAGGCAGGCTCTTGACCGTGAGGTTTTTGTCTCCCAGCTCTTGGTAGTTTTTCTTAGTTACTTGTAGGGTAGATAAACATGACAGACTGCCCGGCACGCCCGGAAGCAGGCCTTTGGTATGCAGTGACTTTCGCATATCGTCCCTCTTTCTCTCTCTCTCTCTCTCTCTCTCTCTCTCTCTCTCTCCATCTCCCTCTCCATCTCTCTCTCTCTCTCTACGATATCACGCAAGACGGTGTGCGTGCTCAGTGCAAGCAGTCAAGGCCAAGGACCGAAGGTCAGTGTGAAATGGCCGACGGTCATAGTTCCGCCTTTTCCGGCCTCACTAGACGTCAGCGTATGGATGCTTTAGATATAATATAGAGGCTTGAAGGATTTTCAACTACACTTGATCCTTCATTTGAGTTTTTTTTTTCAACTATATCGACTCTGTTCATTTCACACCATTCAGTGAGTTATCTACCTGACGAATCCTACCGACTTGGTACTGAATTGAGTAGTAATGAGCTACAAATCCACGATACTCATTACAGGCGGTTCCTCTGGTCTGGGATACGAGACATCGCTACAGCTTGCGAAATCGCACCCAGATCTACTGATTGTCGCCGCATCCCGTTCTTCTCCCGCCGAAGAGCTCCTCTCTCTAGCGAATGTTAAATGGTTCCATCTTGACCTCTCTACCAAAGCGGCCACTCGATCATTTGTCACGGCGTTCCTAGCAGAATCATTCCCTCCTATATCGGCTCTGATACTTAACGCTGGTCTACAGCGTTTTCCAAAAGTCTACTATACTCCCGATGGGCTTGAAGAGATGGTCGAGACAAATCATCTAAACCAGGCGTTATTGTTCTTCCTACTTCAGGAACGACTCGAACCGACAGCTCGAATCGTTGTGGTTTCAAGCTCGGTCCACGACCCAGAAATTAAGCGTGGTTTCCCAGAATATACTACTGCCGAAGCTGCCGCACACCCTCAAGGAGAGAGTTACAAATCTTTCCAAGGTGGAATCGATCAATATGCGGTCTCAAAGTTGTGTCAACTACTCTTTGCCTACGCGTTGCACGATCATATAGTCGCAGCCGGCAAATCATGGATCGTCCTCGCTCTCGATCCAGGTGTCATGCCTACAGGCCTATTCCGATGGACTCCCGGTATCGTTCGTATTCTGTTTAATTGGTTTCTCAGATCAGGGATTCCGCGATTATTAATCGCTTCCGATTACTATCCCGTAGCAGAAACCGCACGGTCGCTCGTCAAGCTTGCTATGGATCCTGAATTCGCTGCAAAGGAGAAGAGTGGGAAATATTACGTCGTCATGGGACCGGCAGAAAGTCCAAGTTCGAAACTGTCTCATGACAAGGCTATACAAAAGGATTTGTGGGATTGGACTGTCAAGGAACTTGGGGTTCAAGATGAAGTCAAGGCTTTAGGTTTTGAATAGACCTGGATATATAAATTATAGCGTGATTTAGTTTATCGTATGCACAAATGTATGTATGGGGATGCTCGAAATGGACGATCATTGGGGAACCTTGTTCAGGCACACCATTTAACGATCTCTCTACTCTATCTGTCAAAGCCGATACGCGGCTCACCATCCCAGGTATTTTGTTTTCCAATTTGGATCATTGTTGGAAAAGACAGAGCGCCCATTCACACTTTGTCCCGAAATTCCCTCAAAGCATCTCTGTTGTTCTCATCGTATCACTCTAACCCCAGCCTCTCATCCTGTATCCACCATGTTCTCTGTCGCACGAGCTTTAGTCCGCCCGGCTACCAGCGCCCTTCGTTCTTCTTCGAGAGTCCAGCCAGCGGCTCTTCGATTCTCTGCTGTCCGCTTCCTCACCAGTAGGTCCCATAAATACCCTCAACTAGCGTACCTTCTCTTCTCCCTTCCTGACCACTACATATGTAGCGAAGGTTATTGCGCTGATATCTGACCCTAGCTCGTTACACCGTTGATCATGAATGGGTCCAACTTGATCCCGCAACCAACATCGGTACGGTCGGTATCACAGATTACGCCCAAAAGGCTCTAGGGGATGTAGTCTTTGTTGAGCTTCCCGAAGCAGGATCCGAAGTTGCTCAAGGCGGTAAGTAACTTGTTATCTCATGACGATAGCTAGTGACTGATCTTTGTCGTCTCGTTTCCCTTGTTTCCTGATAATGCTCTTACGGTATATCTACCTGTATAAACTTCTCAATCTGGCTACTTATCACTCCTGCTCTAAACGCTCCCTTTCCTCAGACCCCATCGGCGCCGTCGAATCTGTCAAAGCCGCTTCCGACATCTTCGCTCCCGTATCTGGCATTGTTGAAGAGATCAACGAGACACTGTCTGAATCTCCCAGTCTCCTCAACAAGTCCCCCCAGAAGGACGGTACGTTCACCTGTGTACTTTGTGTGCAGACTACCAAAGACTGACGCGATTAAACAGGATGGCTCGCAAAGATCCAGCTCTCGTCACCTGCTGAATTTGAGGCACTGTTGAGCGACGAGGCTTACAAAGCCCACTGTGAGGGTTCAGAAGATGGAGGTGAACATTGATTGATGCATCTATCCATAATGGCGTATTTGTTATCTATGCATCCCATTCTTGGTATATGCAAGCCAAACCCAAGAAGCAATGACGTGGGATAGTTTGTTATCAGTCTCGGTGTCGGGCCGGACGGGGCCCACATCTCGCTCATTCTCCAGACCCTGGCAACCTACCTGTCCGTCGCCTGAACCCATCGCAGCTCACAGCAACCATCCCAAAAAGCACATATCGACCAGGCTAGAGGAGGTTTGCGTGCACGAAGCGGAACCTACTCGCTGCAAATATGGTCGCTGTGTCTCGTCGAGTATCCTATATCCTACCTTCACCCACCGAACCCCCACCTCTACTTTCACTACCTCCACTAGGCGAACGACGACGCGGTACCACTGCACCCCATCTGATTCCTAAAACAGATACGATTGGATCTCCATTCCAATCCAAAAATCCTTTCTTTTCTTCTACATCGCTTGCCGCTGCACAGCAAAAGCAGGATGAAGAATCTCATCCTCGTCATTGCCTAGGAATCACTTCACTCGCGTTAGATACATCTACACTTTTGGCGGATTCTTCATCTCCAGGTGGTATACTGTACACCGGTGGTCGCGATGGTTTAGTGGCTTCTTGGGAGCTAAATGTTCCTCATAAACGTAAGCGTGGAGGAAGATACGAGGTACAACCTGGCAGGAATGGGACGACTGGTGCCAAGGTGAAATGGGAACGCATAGGTGATGGGGCGGAATTATGGGATGATGAAGATGATGATGAAGACGGTAGTGGTGGGTTTGATGAGGATGACGATGGATATAGCACGGAAGAGGAGATTTCAGAGGGATGGGTGGGTATCGATGCAGATAGGGTGGGGGAGGGCATTCGGAGACGTCGTGCAGCACGCGGTGAGGTACCATACGAGGATAGATGGGAGGTAGACAAGGAGACTCTCGCAAACTTGAGCGTAAGTTTATCATCCAATCATTCTGGATGAGCATCTCATTGACTGATCTATGCTTGCTCAGCCGCCAGCTACGACTTTTCGTCAATCAGCTCAAACACATACAGACTGGGTCAACGCAATGCTGCTTTGTAATCTCAATCAAACAGTGATAACTGCTTCATCTGACCGTACGATCCGCGCATGGTCACCTCATAAACACATGGGCGACTCTGACACGTCCCCTGCGCTCGTTGGCCGCCATAGAGACTATGTGCGATCACTGGCTTGGGCTAAATACCCTTCGTTGCTGTTTTCCGGCGCATTGGATCGACAACTAAGCGTATGGGACACCGGTGAACTACGACCCGACGCGCCGTTGTTGAATATTGATCTCAACAAGGCTGACGATTGGGGAGGTGTTGGAATGGAGGGAGAACGTGGAAGCGTCTATGCTTTGGGTGTTGGTGAGTCTCCACCGGAGGGGGTCCGCAGCACAGGGTGTGATTGACCGATCTCGTTTAGATCCAGCTGGTAGGGTACTGGCTGCAGGAACTCCAGAGCGGGTTATACGACTTTGGGATCCTAGAGTTGGAGATAAAAGCATCGGCAAACTTGTTGGTCACTCTGATTGTGTCCGGAGTATTGTCGTCAGCGAAGATGGCCGTTATGTACGTGCTGCGCCGGTAGCTGGGATACAGTGCTGACCTTGTCCAGATGCTCACCGGCAGCTCAGATACGACAATCAAGTGAGTTATGAGTTTCATTGACCAATCGTAGATCGTGCTGACACAGTCAGACTTTGGTCACTCGCCGCTCACCGCTGCCTGCAGACTTTCAACCATCACACTTCGTCAGTATGGGCGCTTGCCTCGACGCACCCCAATCTTGAGCGCTTCTACTCTGGCTCACGAGATGGTCACCTCTGCGCGGTCGACCTCGAGCAGTGTACCGATATCTCCGACGCAGAGTGTGTGGTCCTTGCTCGTGAAGGCGACGTACCGCACGGCGTTGACTATGAGAGCAAGTCGGGTGATGAGGGAATTCGGTGCATCGTCGGTATGGATGACGAATACGTCTGGACCGCAACGGGAAGCGCGGACGTCAAGCGTTGGAAGGACGTTGGAAGGCGTGTCGACAGGCTTGACCACAACTTTGATGGAGTCAGCTATAACCAAAGGAATGGCGACGCTGCGGAAAGCCTAGATCCACCTTTCCAACCGACCCCAATCACCGCCGACAGCCGCAGTAGGTCAACCGCTGTAGCTGGACAGCAGGTCGCGTTTGCTTCGTCTCCTCCCTTGCGCAATGGCAGTGTATCCCATGATCCCTTCTCAAGCCCCGAAGACCCACAGCCTACGACATCTCCTTCTGGCATCCCCTCTGCTGTGCGAGGTCGACTTGTTCCCCCGCAGCCGCGTCGCACAACCCCCTCGGGCGCGTCTATCGCTGGTTCATTCATGTCCGATTCGTCCGCCAATGCGGACGATTCAGCAATGCCCGAACCCAAAGATTCGAGGCTCAACGGGATTCCGTACGAGTCTCTCGTCTGTCTTGGTCTGCCGGACTCACCGTATTCCTTCGGCTTCTCGAGCCATAGACAGGACGAGGTTGTACGGTCCAGCTCGATCGGGTCTGCTAGCCGAGGATTGAGTGGATTTCTGCGCGCAGAGGGAGACGAGCCAGATCACCATAGTCATCATCACCATCGTCACCACCAATCACAGGCCCGGCTTTCATTTGAGGATCGAGAGGTCGCATCTGAGGCTGAACCACTGCGTAAAGAACCCGACGCAGTCATCAAAGGCCGTAGCGGCCTGGTACGGTCTCTCCTGCTCAACGATCGCCAGCACGTCTTGACTGTCGATACGGAAGGTGAAGTTGCAGTGTGGAATATCATTCGTGGTTTGTGCGTTGGCCGATTTAGTGCAGCCGATGTGGCTGCTGCTCTAGATCTGGAGCGTGGAATCAAGGCTGGAAATGCGGTACGCAAGCATTCCAGCGAGGTACTTGAACTCGTCAAGGAGCGAGTAGAGGGTGAGACCATGGTCATCACTTGGTGTCAAGTGGACACGAAAATTGGAAGTCTGGTAGTGCATCTAGAGGAGGGGAGGGTTTTCGATGCAGAAGTCTATGCGGATGAGCTTGGCTTGGACTACATTGAAGGGATGAGGGAGGATACAAGATGTAAGTCTGCCCTGCAGAGAGAGCGTGAGATGTCGCTTACGGACGCTGTAGTGAACTTGGGCAAATGGACTCTGGCCAACCTTTTCAGGGGTCTTATTAAGGCTGAAGAAGCAGAGGTAACTGCAATGACACCATCAACTACAAATTCCTCTTTGCCCAGCATCAACCGTAGTCCTGCGCCAACGCATATCGCTATCGAGCGACCAAACCTCGCACCCCCACACCGACAGCGTGCCATGTCTGGGTCCATAGCCACTGGTACGCCATCACTGAACATTCCGGGTCTAGCCACGCCTGCAGCAAGACCTGCGATTCTGCCCGACGTAGACGGAAGTCTATCCAAGTCGGCACCGGTTACTTCTGCATGGCAGTCTTTCAATGCATTGCGAACTGGTCAACTGTCTGCTATTCCGCAATCGCCATCAACTGTCTCCCCCGCAGAGAACGTTCGCGGAGACTACTTCTCATCTCGTCGTAAAGCCGATGCCAGTCCTTCTCGAGCGGATGATCGCAGTACAGGCGCTCCACCTACACCAGGTGCGGAAAAGCAGTCAACGGTCCCGCAGACACCGGGAGGTGGAAGCTTGATGGGCAAGTTGAAAGGGTTTGGCAAGAAAAAGACTGCAGAGACGCCAATGTCGACGGTTGTGGAGTCGAAGGAGGCTCCTGAGCAGGACAAGGTATGTGCTGAGATATTGCATATCGCCCACGAATTGAGTTGACAAATCTTAGGGTCCAAAAATCTCTGAGCGCGATGCAGAGCAGCTTCGGATCCTCGATACTGTACGGGCCTATCCTTTCCATCCTCCACCGCCATGGGAAGCGCCGCCTCTGAACGTCCCACCTTCGACCGCACTGCTTATTGCGGAAGAATCAAAAGATGCAGGAGCGTGGGTCGTCACGTACCGCTCTCAAGTATCTTCGACGGAACGCGATATGGAAGCTCTCGAGATGAGTTCGCCGCAATGGTTGCTTGAATACCTGTTCACCAGCCGGACCCGAGTCAAGGATCCTGTCAAGTTGACGTTCATCTTGGAGCCTGCGCCTCGTTCTGGGCTCAAGGAAATGCCCGAAGGGTAAGTCAACGTTGACCGTTGTTCTTCATGGTCTTTGCTGATTTAGTACAGTACCGCTAGACTTTCTGCGAGTCGTGTACTTCGAGCCAGAAAGATAATGGCATTCATCATTGATAAGCTTGAATTGATTCCTTCTCGCGCTAGAGCCGGATCAATTGCGTCTGTCCATTCGAAGATAACTGGTCTTCCACCACGTCGATCATCGACCACCGCTGCCGCTTCTGCAGTTCACAATATCACTTCTTCGCCTAATTCCGGCCCTCTCAGTCCTGGACTCAGCAGTGTGGAGACTGAGGGCGATATCGCGCCCGAGGATGTGTTGGAGCTGTTGTGTGGTGACCATGTCGTCGATCCGAGAATGACCCTGGCGACGCTTAAACAGTATTATGGAACGGGAGGGGATATGTTGTTGCATTATCGATTGAAGAAGGGTTTGGGTCTTGCCGCTTAGGAGTAAACGGGTAGGAAGAGAGAGGGGCTAGATCTTACCACCCAGTAAGACAGTGGTTGGAAGAGGGGGACTAGGTCTTGCCACTGAGTGAACAAGATAGGGGGAGGGGGGAAGGGGGAATGAGGAAGATCGGAAGAGTATAAAAAAGTGTAGTAGTGGGAAGGATGGAAGGGTGAGAGTGAGGTAGGTGTTGAGGGCGGATCAAAAGCTGTAACTTTGCAATCTACTACGAGAGATGGACGGGTTGTAGCGTTCTTGGTCTGGCGATGTCGTTGAAATAAAAAGTACGATGCGGTACGAAAAGTGCAGAATGTAAAAAGAAAATGCATAGCATCTATATCTCTTTTTCTTTCTCTGAACGTACAAGATCATGCATGTGGTACCTTTTCGTTTGACCGTGCAGTGAGTGCGTGTAGTGGTTGGCTATAATGCATGACAGAAATAACACAGGACGTGTCCATCTCTGACTATATATGTAGTCAAGAGTCTATCAAAGCGACTGAGGGGAGAAGAAAGAAACTCTTCAACGCTCAAGCGACTGAAGAAGAGTACAACGCTCAAGAGGCTAGAGACAAGTATGCGTACGTAACGGTCATGGGCTAAACAGTCCATGGGATTAAGGATTCAGATGACAGTTAATATGGAACCCCGATATATGTAAATCTGAAAATACCGTAGATTAGAGATATGAGGACCTACTTCCATGACTAGCTTTCAATTTGATCTGACCTCGGTGAAGTGAATGTGAATGTGGCTGTATGGAGAAAAGAGATGCGTTTAATAAGTAAATTCAAGAATAAAAGGTAATGGGGATTGAAGATAAGACCTCATCGGATGAACAAGCCCATTACAATCCAATTAGTAAATTGCAATGTTGACTGAAACACAACACGTCAATCAATATTGTACCCTCAGTGAACCCAGACCAAAAGAAAAGTGGCCGGTTCAGACAACACTTACTCAGTCAGTCTCAGACACCTCATACTTTAGATCAAGAACAAAGGTGTATGTGTTACCGAACCCAGCCAAACACATAAGTGAGGATAAAGTAAGTTGTCAAGACTTAGGCCCAGCAGCAGACCTAGACTGCAGGAAATGAGAAAGACAAAAAAAAAGGGCGAGATAAGAAAATACGGGAAATATGTTTCACATGAAACGCACCAGTTAATTTACGGCCGTAAATCTTCCTTTTCCTCTCATCTCTCAAGTTCTCTTCCCAGATATTGAGGTATTTTTTTGTTCTCGTATTCTTCATGTGTAAAAGGGGGCCTGATCCCGAATGCCGACTCGGGAAGCGTTCCGAGTGAAATGAATGAGAACCCTAGATTGACTACTTTACTACTACTATCAGTCCCTCGAAACTTCTTGGCTGCATATGGGATAGGAAGGGGGTTTGTTTTTTGGATGCCCGAGCCCGAGAAGAACGTTTTTTTTTTCATGTTTCTCTGTTTTGTTCTATGATCGGAGAATTGGCTGTGATTAATTACAAAGGCGGGTAGGGTAATAAGGGATTAGGGGTGTTTCTTTACTGTATTTCTAATCTATTTCTGGATTCAGGAAATCAGGTTTGTCATATTCTCATCGTGTACTACTTGGACCTCGAATGAATGCCATGTCATTTATTGATGGCCTATCAGTTTTGTAGAAGCACAAGTAAGAAGCAGGAAGTAGGAAATAGGGAGTTGATTTGGGTTTCGGATGCCCCTCACGGCCCCCAATAAAACTCAGATTCATCTACTCTTACGACTCTCTGTAGATCCTCCACCTCCCCCAACCGCCCTGGTGTTTCCCCAATCCCCAACCGCCCTGGTGGGTTAGCTCTCTCCTCCTACGCACTGTGGCACGTATAACGAGTACGACATGAGACGAACGTCCTGGGATCTTCTTTATCTTTTAGGCCCTTGCAGGTAAGCGAGGTGAGATAGTTAGATTATCGGTCTGGAAGAAATAATTTCAATGCCGGCGGAACCTGGAGTCGAACTGGCGTAAACGCTTGCATCAGGAACCATAGAACTATCGGGATTGGACAGCGTTGTTTGCAGTTCTTAACTGCTCACTCAATTGTGCTACTACAATGAACAAGTCTGAATGACAGCAAATGAGTTCGTAGTTCAGATCCGCGGAAATACGAGGCGAAGGCCACGTGAGCAGACATTGATATGAGTAGCTTCGGGATTTCTTTTACGACCATTGTTTCATAACGCTTTCTCGCTGACGTTTTGCGTCATCGGCCCCTCTATACACGGCCGTACGGCGGCTCATAGTAAAATCTAGTAAATATAATTTAAATCGACAGAAACGAGATATAAAAAAAACCGCCACATTAGCTAACCTCGGCTTGGAGTTTTTCTCACTTACAGTAAAAGGGGAAGTCCCCCACGAGGGGGCTCGTCACCCTCACAGACCGAGACCCTGAACTCTGAAAATTCTGGTTCAGGTCTCACGCCTGTGCCGGATGCGAGGCCAAAAAAACCCATCTCCCTGGCCAAGGATGCCGAGTGTGGGTTTTACTTTTTAGACTCAAAGGCATACACATTCTCCCTCTTTTGGCTCGCTTTTTTTTCTCTCTTACCCTGACTATCTCATCGGACATCGTCTCCCGGCCTTTTCGTCCTCTCCCTTTGAGCTCTTTCTCGCTTTTTCGCTTTCGCCCGCGCGGCAACGACCGACCAACCAGCGGACTGCGTTACCCCCCCCCCCTCGATCTTTCAGACCTTTTGACCCGCCCCCAACAGTATATCAACCTCCTCGGCCGCTTGACTCCCATTTTCTTTTTCCTTCCCTCCTCGTCAATCCCCTCTTTCTCGCTGTTCATCTCTTCTTCTTCTCTCCTCTCTTTCGAGTCAAAGCAAGCAGCTATCTCCCTGCATAGCGGAAAACCAGGTCTCTCTAATACTCTTTGGAGCAGCCAGTGTTTAAAGCGGGATTTAATCAAAACCCCCCCCGGTTTCGCTTGACAAACAAACACAATCTCCCCCCTTTACTGTTTTTTTTTAATCGCTCATCAGTCCATCCGCAAACAGCTATTTCTGGCTGCGGACTGTTTGGCACATATATAACCCGCCTTTTATATAAATAATCAACTGCTTAAACTACACTTTAATCAAACACCCTACCTCCCCCCAAATCTCGACCAACATGGAGAACGAGAAGGTGACCAAGTGAGTGCTGCCTTCTTTGCATTCACTTGCCTTTTTCTTGTGGCTGACTGTTATTTCTGTAGGGAGTCCAATGCCGCACCTGGTCAGCTTCCCTTGCAACAGGCGGATATGTTGACTCCCAAAGCTGACCCCTCTCTAGAACAGGTGCCGGCCACGGATGCTACCACCGCTCCCGAGCCCGAAAAGAAGAAGCGAGAGTACAAGGACATGGAGGAGAAACACACTGGTGATCTCCACGCCAAGGTTGACATGAACACTGTATGTTTCCCACTGATCTGGACAATCTGTGCTTGCAGCTCACATCCCCTTGTAGATCCAGTTCACTGCGACCGACTTGTACGACAAGGACAAAGTTGACATTGAGCACATTGTCATGGAGGAGGTCCTCCAATTGCTCCAATGTGACGAAGGTGGTCTCACCGACGCCGAGGCCACTAACCGTATCGGTATCTTTGGCCCCAACAAGCTCGAAGAGAAGTCAGAAAAGTACGTAATCACCATCATCCAATCAGATCTCTCCTCGGCTAATCTCCGATTTCGTCGCTTAGTGCCTTCCTCCAATTCCTCTCGTTCATGTGGAACCCCCTATCCTGGGTCATGGAGGGCGCTGCTCTCGTCGCTATCGCTCTCTCGAACGGTGGTGGTACCCCTCCCGATTGGCAAGACTTTGTCGGTATCATTCTCTTGCTTTTCATCAACTCTACTATTGGTTTCGTCGAGGAGCGCAATGCTGGTAACGCCGTCAAGGCTTTGATGGACTCTCTCGCACCAAAGGCTCGTGTCAAGCGTGACGGTGTATGGCGAGAAATTGAGTCTTCCGAGCTCTGCCCTGGAGACCTTGTCGCTTTCAAGCATGGTGATGTCTGCCCCGCCGACTGTCGTCTTACTGAGGCTACCGATGTTTCGTAAGTTTTCTCTTGCGCTCTTAGGCTCGCAGCTGACGCCTGCAGGATGGACCAGGCCGCTCTTACCGGTGAATCTCTTCCTTCAGGCAAGAAGCTTGGTGACGAGTGCTTCTCTGGCTCGACCTGTAAGCAGGGAGAGGCTGAAGCTATCGTCATCTCTACTGGTCCCAACACCTTCTTCGGTCGTGCTGCCACCCTTGTCGGCCAGGACAACGACCAGGTCGGTCACTTGCAGATGGTCCTTGCCCGTATTGGTTCTTTCTGTCTCGTGTCTATTGGTATCTTCGTCCTCCTCGAGATCCTCGTCCTCTACGCTGCCTACCGACAGACTTACCGACGTGGTCTTAACAACATCCTTGTGCTCTTGATCGGTGGTATTCCCATCGCCATGCCCACCGTCTTGTCCGTAACTCTTGCCGTCGGTGCTCAGCAACTCGCCAAGCACAAGGCTATTGTCACCCGTATCACTGCCATTGAGGAGCTTGCCGGGGTCACCATCCTCTGTTCCGATAAAACTGGTACCCTCACTACCAACAAGCTCACCATCGACAAGGAGAACGTCAAGACTTACTCCAAATTCGATGTCGAGGGTGTCTGTCTGCTTGCTGCCTACTGCTCGCGTACCGAGAACCAGGATGCTATTGACGCTTGCGTCGTTGGTACTCTTACCGACCCCAAGCTTGCACGTGCCAACATTGACCTGCTCGACTTCAAGCCTTTCAACCCCGTCGACAAGCGAACCGAGATCACCTACCGAGACAACGCTGACGGTGGCAAGCTTAAGCGCGCAACCAAGGGTATGACTGGTATCATCATCGAGCTCTGCTCCCGCAACAAGACCTCTGCCCTTGAGGACCAGCTCGAGGCTGACGTTGAGGAATTCGCCCGTCGTGGTCTCCGTGCTCTCGCTGTCGCTTTCGAGGATGTCAACGGTACCGAGAAGGACTCGCAAGGTTCCGGTTTCGAGCTCGTTGGTCTCCTCTCCATCTTCGACCCTCCCCGTGACGACACCAAGAAGACTATCGATGATGCTATGGCTCTCGGTGTCAAGGTTAAGATGGTTACCGGTGACCAGCTCGCTATTGCCAAGGAAACCGGTCGACGTCTCGGTCTCGGTGACCACATGTACCCCGCTAAGGTGCTCAAGGACGGTCCCGAGCCTGGTAGCAAGCACGCCAGTCTCGATGAGATGATCATGGACGCCGATGGTTTCGCCGGTGTCTTCCCCGAACACAAGTTTGAGATTGTCAAGCGTATCCAGGGTCTTGGTCACCTTTGTGCCATGACTGGTGACGGTGCCAACGATGCCCCCGCTCTGTCTCGTGCCAATGTCGGTATCGCCGTCGAGGGTGCCACCGATGCTGCCCGAGGTGCCGCCGACATTGTGCTTACTGAGCCCGGTCTTTCTACCATTGTCCACGCTATCTACGGTTCCCGAGTCATCTTCCAACGTATGCGAAACTACGCCGTCTACGCTTGTGCCGTCACTATCCGTATCGTCGTCTGCTTTGCTATCATGGCTTTCGGTTGGCAATTCGACTTCCCCTCGTTCATGGTCCTTATCATTGCTGTGCTTAACGACGGTACCATTATGACCCTCTCGCTCGACCGAGTGTTGCCTTCGACTACCCCAGACTCTTGGGATCTTGCTGAGGTCTTCGCCTACGGTATCGGTTACGGTCTCTATCTTTCCGGATCCACCATCGCACTCTTCGCCACGATGCACCACACCACCTTCTTCGAGCGCAAGTTCAGCGTCAACCCCGTTGCCAAGGACGTCAACGACCCTCAGGGCCACATGGTTATCTACCTCCAGGTTGCTATCATCTCCCAGGCTCTCATCTTCGTCACTCGTTCGCACGGCCCCTCGTGGACTGAGCGCCCGTCCGTCGCCCTCATGCTTGCCTTCTGCTTGGCCCAGCTTATCTCGTCTATCATCGCCGGTTTCGGTGACTGGGGCTTCACTCAAGTGCACTCCATCTCTGGTGGCTGGATCGGTATCGTCTGGGTTTGGAACATTGTTTGGTACTTCCCTCTTGATATCGTCAAGTTCTTCCTCAAGAAGACCATCATCGCCGCTCTCCAGCGCCGCAAAGCCCGCCGCACCGCCCCTGCTCTTGACCCAACCGGCCAACCTCTTCACCGAACCGCTTCGAGGGTTGAGTCTCTCTACTCCAACCGTACCACGTTCCTCGGCAAGATGCGCGGAAGGGTCGGCCTCAAGGGCGGCGCCAAGGTGTCCATGTCCAAGAACGAGCTCTCCAGGTATGTACAATCTCTATCAATTCATTTCTGCCTGTGCTGATGTTATGACAGGTTCTCGTCCATCCAGGCTCAACAATCGGGTGCTGCTCTCCAGCGTGCCTCGTCTCGAGTTTAAAAACCTTCCGAATCCCTTTGCTACCACCATCCTCTTTGCCGCACATCCGTAGCATTCTACTCTCGTCATACCTTACAACATCTTGCATCCCGACGCATCTCGGTCACTGCTGTATCGAGCCGTCTCGGTGTCAGTCTGGTGGCCGAACAAACCCTTTTTTCCTGCCCTCAATTCTCATCTATTTTCCGTACTTGTCCTCCTGTCGCATCCCTAATTTCGATGATTGTCGCATCGTATGAGACGTATGAGATGAATCCGCTTAGAGAATCATAATGTTGCAGTTGCAGTTGCAGTTTTTGGGCACACTGTGTACTTGATCTCCTGGCATTGAAATCTTACTCAGGCGTCATGTTGTACAATAAGTCGCCTATGCCCTGTGACGTACATGATAGTATTTCTGCATATCACTGCAGGCCTGACGGTTGTCAGGGAGCAAGCATGAGCTGGCAGTGAATCGTTCAGGATCAATCAAGGCTTTGATAGATAAACAAGAGGGTGGGCAAGTCCGACCAGATCGGCAATCTCGGCGCGGGCGATTTCTTGATCAGGTTGTACCTGGTTAGGCCTCTCTCTGTGTGATATAGGATAGAAGAGTCCCCCTTCGCCTGTGATCTCAAACCACTGCTCTTCTCTGCTTCACTCTCTTCGTTACAATGTCGCAGCTATTCATCGGTACATTCATAGACACCCCTTCTCCCTCCTCTCTCTCGTCTTCGTCTTCGCCCTCCAAATCCCAACTACAAATCCGTAAATCTCACCTCCTAGTGACATCCCAAGGGATAATAACCCATTTATCTCCCTCGGATTCTCCATCCTCTCAATCGATCCTATCAGACCCATCGTCACCTGCCCCGATATTCGTAGGCGGGAAATACGAATTCTTCTTACCGACTTACACGGACCTACACCTGCATGCACCACAATACCTGTATGCAGGTACAGGACTCGATATGCCGCTTATGCAGTGGTTGGATCAGTATGCCTATAGGGCAGAAGAAAAGATCGATAGTGATCTCCTTTTGGCAAGGAGAGTCTATGAGAGGCTGTGTCTGAGGTTGAAACAAGGTGGAACGGGTTGTGTTAGTTTTTTCGGAAGTTTGGGGGTAGATAGTAAGTGAGTTGTTTGTTTGTCTGTCTGTCTGTCTATCTATCTGTCTGTCTGTCTGTCTGTCTGTCTGTCTGTCTGTCTGTCTGTCTGTCTTTCTGAATTTAAGGTGGAGGAAGTAGAGGAGAGGGAGGGAAAGTAGAAGAGTACGAGGTGGAAGAGAATGAGGTGAAAGTAGACGGATGGACAGTAAGCAGGAGAGGGGGGGGGAGGATCAGCACCAGAGAGGATAGATCTTCTTATAAGAGTGTTAGTTGCTGCGTGAACCATCGTGCTAACATTCCCAGCATGATTCTAGCAGAATGCGTGCAGAAAGCTGGCTTACGAGGTTTCATCGGAAAACTCAGCATGGATCAATCTCCCGTACGTCTCTTACTCCCATTCTCCTCAAGACAATGCTGAGTCCCCACTAGCGTCCAACTTATGGTGAACCATCTACCGAAGTCTCCCTAGCATCCGTCACTACCTTCCTCGATCGTATGGATGAGTTGGTCTCATCGCTTCCGCCACATGAACGCCTTGTCGAACCAATCCTCACACCGCGTTTCGTACCGACTTGCTCGGACGAGCTCCTGAGTGGTCTTTCGAAAATCAGTAAAGAACGAGGTGTAAGGGTACAGAGCCATATGTGTGAGAGTGCGGATCAGATGGCTTGGGTTGAAAGCACGCGAGGAAAGCGTGATGAGGAGGTATGGGATGAGGTAAGCTCTTCCTCTGCATGAGGTGAATGCAATGACTCAATACTGTACAGGCTGGCTTGCTGGGAGACAAAACTCTTCAAGCACATGTCACCACACTTCCACCGGATCTGATCTCGGTACTCAAATCCAGAGGTGTGACATGCGCTCATTGCCCACTCTCGAATGCATACTTCTCCGATGCACAATTCCCTCTACGCGAAGCCCTCGATGCAGAACTCAAAGTCGGATTAGGCTCAGATATTGCCGGAGGCTATTCATTGTCCATTGAGACTTCGATGCGACAAGCAGTCGTCACAGCTCGTTTACGTGAAGGTGCACGGCGCGAAGGGGGTGGGGCAGTAAAAGTTGACGAAAAGGGTTTGAGAGTAGATTGGGTAGAGAGTTTATATGTGGCTACCAGAGGTGGAAAGATGGCCATGGGCCTAGGAGGGTGTTTCGAAATCGGTATGGAGTTCGATGCGCAATTGAGTAAGTTTAGAGTCTCATAGAACGAAATACCAATACAGAGGCTGATTACCCATCGTAGTTCAAGTGGCCGATGAGAAGACTGACGAAGGGACTGGAAAGTTGGATTTCTTCGATCTGGCAAATGAGGAGGGGGAGGACGTGGATGACGCCAGGTGGACAGAGCTCGTAGAGAGGTGGTGGTGTAATGGCGATGATAGGAATAGAAAGGGTATGTGGATACAGGGGAAAAGGTTGTCATGAGGAATGTACAGTTGATTCGCATTTTCGCCACTGATGAGACTAATTCTAAAACGGGGTTTCACTACTCAGCATGGAAAGGAGGCTCGAGCGCTGATTGTTCCTAGATCGATGATCTGAGCGTCAAGCTTAACTACATGAAGTAAGATTGATAGGCGCAGATCATTCTGGTGTTCAGGATGTACTGTATTCACCCCGGCGAGCTCATTGGAAACGGTTGTTGAGCAACTCCTTCTCTTCTTTCTCTTTCTCTTTTTCATTTTCCCTCCTTCTCTTCTTCCGTCTCGTCTTAGTCACTCTGTCACTATAACCTACCAGTACACTCTAGTAATAGCGAGCAAGAGGTTTGTTCACTGACTTGCTGACGATATCCATCTTCTTAACTGGAGTCCGGAAATATGACATCGGCCTCGTCACCTCTTTCTTCAGCTCCGTCTTCTCGCCTAGGCCGTGCAATTAAGCCGGTACAGCATTATGGAGGGTTTACCAACTCGGACGACATTGAGAGTGAAGATTCCGACTCTGACACTAGAAATCAGACGAAGACCGAGTATGGAAAGGACGAAGATAGCGAGGACGATGATTTTGACATAGGTACCGTCGCAGAGAAAGAAGAGGACGAGGAAGCGAAGAATGAGGATACTGAGAGTGAGACGGAGGTGAGTGTGACGGCACCTTGGTGGTTGGATGGTTCATGTTGGGAGGCAGATGGGCTGACGAGATAAGAAAACTAAATCCAAGTCCAGAAGAAAGACTACCAAGGAGGTCAAGAGCAAGGCAGCAGAGAAGGGAAAGACAGTCAAAAAGCAATCAAAAGCGTTGTTACCAGCCCTGGAGATCAAAGTCAGTTGTCCTCTCTTAGGTATTAGTCAGAGTTAGCTGACACGATATCCCGATGATCAGCGTGGTAAGATAGCCAAAGTGAGCTTTTTCCATCGAGTCACACGGAGAAGCTGACACCTGAAGACCCTTACGCTACCCAAATCGGCTCACAAGGCAGTTCCCAAGCTGCCTATTCCATCCGATGAAGAAGATGCCTTTAACAGAGTTGAGATAGGCGACACCACCAACGAAGATAAATTAGAGGAGAAGACTAACCAAGACGAGGTATCTCCAAGATAAATCATCTTCGATTTAGCTGATCACTGCCTTCCAGGACGACAAGGATGGTGACCCAGACTTGGTACCGCCTCCAGCCCCCAAGCTCAACTCGACCCCCAAAGTTAAGGTCATACCAAAGAAACCACTGCTTCCGCCCAAGGGGACTGCTGCTGCGAGTTCACAGTCTGCTACCAGCACTCCGCGGAAGAAAGGATTTACTCCGCTGAAGACGATTCCTTTATCGTCACCTGCATCCAGGCTCTTCCCTCCGCTGAAGAAGACGAGTGCTTTGCTGTCTTCTTCGTCCAGTTTCACCGAGCTCAAGCCAAAGAGCCCAGCTGTCAACTCAACAGCGAAAACCACCAGCAAGTCGTTGGCAAGAAAGGCTACCGGAACTCAGCAAGTCAAGGATGGGGAAGCGGAAGAAAGTGGAGGTGGCGAAGGAGGCGAAAATGGGGAAGTAGTGGACAATGGAGAAGAAGGGGATGAGAGTAGCCTCGCTGCCGTCCAGGTGAGAAGGCATTTTGAAACGTTCGTGCGCTCATCCAGTGCAGAAAGCGTCTGGTAAGATTACCAAACCTCATAAAGCAGTGCTGCATGCTCCTCCAGAAAACAGCCCAAACGGCAACATTGACGATGATGACAACGAGATGCAAGTTGGAGAAGGTGGGAAGACAAAGGAAGAGGATTGTGTGGAAGAGCAGTCCAGCCAAACACCAGGTGCCACACCAAAGGTGAGATATTCGATAATGGTCTTGATGTAGCTCACTCTTTACAAGTCGACCCCGAAGAAACGCAAGGCACCATCTTCTTTAGTCGATGACTCTTCTCCATCGAAGAAGAAACCAGCTCCAGCTGAGAAGGTAACCTCGTCACAAAGGGTTGTGATCCTCGAGGGCCTAAATCAGCCAGCCGTTTACAAGTCTGTCGATATGAACAAGCTCGCAACATCTTTCGGTGGCGATGTGACCGCACCCAAGCTGGTCCGACACTGGCGTGAGGTGCTATTTTTTGACCTCAAGGCATTTTTCAGTGGAGAGGCGGCAAAGAAAAGTCTAGGCAAGGCTTCGATGGGTCCCGAAGTGCGCAAGGGTCTGTGGCAAGCCATGGTTCAAGCTTGCGATAAGGTCGACTGGAAGGTTGTTGAAGAACGAACAGGTCTCAGCGCAAGCAAGCTCAAAAGGCATCTGAGAGAGTCGATGCGCAAGGAGGGTGAGAGATTCATCGCTCATTGAGGTTAGTCGAATAGGACGTTGTGGAGCATGAGCAAGTGTGACCAAAAAGCCATCCTAGCGAATGAGACATTGTATACTCGTATCACCATTAGTCAGCTTTGAATTTGTATATGTACAACCTATGTAGTCACTAGGCAAAAGCACATGAAAAGAAAGTGCAAGAGATGCATCCCGATAATTCTCTCCATCTCTCTTGCTCTGTCTGTATATCTACAACCGAGTACCGCTATATTTGTATCTGTTCGACTAAAAAAAAGTCTTCTAAGCCTTCTTGACCTCATTGGCAATGACACTCCACTCGTGCTCAATCTCGCCAGTCTGAATACCTTGGATTCGATCCAATAAAGCCTTTGCAATACTACCTAGACCGGTAGGTCCAGTTGGGATCTGAATATCACGTCCCTTGTAACCGATCCTACAATACAACAAGCGATCATCAGCATACGAACAAACAAACAAACATGTAGGGTGGGTCCTTGGATATGTGCAGTTGAGGTAATTCACAAGGTTGGGATGTTGTTGTAAAGGTAGGATTTTTAAAGAAAGGGAACGATGGAAAGATTCACTCACTTGTCAACGGCAGATACAATAGCTGCTGTACCTGTTCCAAAGACTTCTAAGAGTGTACCGTTCTTTTCAGCCTCAACAAGTTCAGCCATGACGACTTTGCGTTCGGACAATTTGATATTGGTAGGTAGTCCCGGAATAGCGTTACCAGCAGCATGTGATTTGACCAATTCCAAAACACTTTTTGTTTTGGAGAAAGATACAATCAGTGACTGATCAAGGACAAAAAGGAGAAATATACAACTCACCTGTCTCTTGTAACACCTGGAAGAATCACATCGTCCAGAGGTGGAGTAGCCAGTTCAGTAGATCCATCTGGTAGTTTGAAAGCAACGAAAAGGTTCATTGTTCCAACCTAAAAATAGAAAACAGAAAAAGTATTTAGTATTTGGTATTCCTTTATAATGAATGGCGATAACTTACCTCGGTCAAAGTATCATCTTCTCCTGCTAGCCAAAGGTTTTGCCCGTATCCCTGCTTGGCAGCATCGGCTTGAGGTACAACACCTGGAGCGTAGCTGGACAAAAAGAACACAAATATGGTCAGCAGCGAATTCAACGGGACGCCAATAGTGTATAGTGGAAGTTGTTTTCACGATGTTTGGAAGATGAAACAACTTACTTTACTCCAAGTTTGTACGAACCTGTACCACCTTGCCATGCACGGACGTATTTGGTCGTAGCAAGCAATGAAACGGGCTTGAATCCAGCTGAAAGAAGTTAATCGCTGATTAGCTCTTTTGCACCGTCTTCTAGTTGGGAGAAGTGACAACGTACTGGCATAGTATGGTCCTACGGGAGAACAAATAACAAAGAGCAGAGCATCAGACGAAGGTCCGACACCGAGTCCTCTTTGAGTTCCAATGAGTGTTGGGCCTGATTTTCCATCAGATTTAAGGTAAACCAATAATTGGAGGATGATATAGCTTACGGATGTACAATGAGTATCCTTTTTCTTTAGGAATCCATTCCGAGTCGAGCACCACGAGTCGCTTGATCAGCTCCTCCAATGCATCACCGTCGAAAGTCTAGATAAATGGATATAAGCGCAACTAAACATATAATGAGGATGAGGGTAAAGGTAAGCTTACAGGTAGGGCAAGACGACTGGCTGAACGGTTCATCCGCTTCATGTTCATGTCCGGTCGGAAGAGTCGTACAGTTCCGTCCTCCTGACAATACGCTTTCATTCCCTCAAACCTGATTTGTCAGTCTCTCTGCATACCATTTGAGGGAAAGAGCAAGCTCACAAGGTGAAAGCGTAATGGAAGACGGTACTAGATGGATCAAGCTCCAATGGGCCATCTGCAAATTCATGAGCTCTGTTCTTCTTGGACGAATATCCTAGGGCAAGCTCACAAGGCTTGATTACGGGTGTTCCCCAACCAGTAGCACTCGACCATGGAATCGCCAACATGTGGTCGGTGAATGTACGTCCGAAAATGAGTTTGGAGGAAGGTGGACGTGTTTTGGGAGTGTTTGTATTTTCAATCTTGAGCAAAGATGGCTAGAGGAGAAAACCTGTTGTTAGATTGACGACAGCGGGAGAGGCGAGTGGTATAAGTACTCACGTCAATGTCAGGTAGCTGAATGATCTCGCCAGTCATCGCATCCCGCATGGGTTGAGGGGACTTGGTATTGCTATATGTCCTCGCTGCGAGCTGAGGAAGAGCAGCTCGAGCAACAGTAGCATGACGTGCGAGTCTTGGCGCAAGGCGCGGAAGTGCAGTACGCAGCGCTGCCATTGTTTTTGGTGGATCAAGTGGGAAAAGCAAAGTGTCGATGTACTACTGTATGATACCTATTTATCTACTCGTATTGACAAAAAGTTGGTTGCGAGTCGAAAAGTCCGGTGGTCAATGCCGCACGTCTCGGAAACAGATAACACGTGGCTTTTTTTCCATGACAATAGGACGGGGCTCCACTTCGGGTCTACATGTCTCTGACGTCTCTGCTTTGTCTTCCTTCCCCTTTCTTGACAAAGACGCTCGTCGTTCTCTTGTTACTCACTCTCAGTACTTCTTTCTACTGAACAGAATGCAAGGCAAGGCCTCAGGAATATGGGGCAAGGTGCGGTCCACCGCTCAGACGGCGGGTCAACAAGCGGGAACGATGTTGAGAGTGAGTCATTTTCGGCAAGCATCCTACCTTGCCTTGCCTTTGCGTCTCCAGCAGCCCAAGTGAATGGATTTAACTGTGAGAAGGATGGGTCTGCAATGGCCAGCTCTGGTGGCGCTGGCTTGATGCAGAGCTTCTCCCTACCGGGCGAGTCTCAGAAAGCTGCAAAGATCCTCAAGGGCTTCCTCGGTACGTTCGGCCGTGAGATATACCAAGTATTGAACTAACGCCAGCCGACTTTCAGCCGACCCAACTCGACCTGCTTCTGCGCTCAACTCAATTCCAAAAGCCGTTCTTCTCCGAGCCAAAGGTATATATCTCCCGTACTTACCGCAAACCCTTGGAGCACATCCATCGTTTCGTTCGTTCATCAGAGACTGAATGCTGAAAGATGAACAGGCTTGGCAATCTTCACCATTTTGAAAGCCGGTTTCGTCTTCTCAGGCAAAGCTGGCTCAGGTCTGGTGATAGCCCGCTTGCCAGATGGAAGCTGGTCTGCACCCAGCTGTATCGCTACAGCCGGTGTTGGATGGGGTCTGCAGATCGGTGCTGGTATGTTAGATTTCTCATGTTACCCTGATAGGAGACTTGACGGCTGATGGTGAGCTAGATTTGACCGAGGTGGTCATCGTGCTCAATTCGGATGAAGCTGTCAAGGCGTTCTCTCGTGGTGGCAACGTTACTATCGGAGGTCAGCTATACATTTCATCTCAGGTTGAGAGGCTAGCTGACGTATGTCAGGTGGCGTGTCCGCAGCGGCTGGACCCATTGGAACAGGTGGCAGCGTCAATGCATCCATCGCCAACCCCGCACCCATGTTCAGCTACTCGCGATCAAAAGGTACGCCTAATTGACGAGGCAAAAAGAAGCGGCCTTGTGGCGGCAGTACGGAGCTAATTGGGGTCTTCTCAGGTCTCTTTGCTGGTCTGACTCTCGACGGAACAATCCTCGTCGAGCGCAAGGACGCAAATCGCGATTTCTATGGGAGCAGTATTTCGTCGACAGATATCTTGACGTGAGTGAAAAAAAATACAAAAAATAGTCGCCTGTCATATGGGACTAATGAGGGCAGAGGGCGTGTGCCAGCGCCTGAGATCGCTTCAGCAATGTACGATATCATAGAAGGTCAGTCCTGCCACTCCTTTAGCTGAGCCCTTCTGGTATCGATTATTACACACCGACAACCTCTTCTAAATTTTCTGATGCCTCCAATAATGCTGACGCACGGACAGCTGCAGAGGGACTCGACGAGTCAGACCTTCCAGCAGAAGCGTACGTGCCCGGAGCTGAGGGACAGCCCATCCCGGTAGGATCTACTGGGGCAACGACTGGAGCTCCTGTTCCAGCCCCGGGAACGGGGAATCAGACGGTATTTGATGCGGCCCATTGAGGTAGCGCATTTATGCGCATGTATAGAGAATATGATAGTTGTGATGTATACATACCCCTCTGCGATGGCCAACAGTGGACCGATGCAGATCGCTCAGAGGTTACTACGAGTATGGAGTGTTTGAAAAGGTCGGCAAGGCTTAGTTTACTCGATATTAGGCAGAACAAAGTCGATTTGGGTTCGTGAAGAGACGGACTCGATACTTTTGGTGTTATTTCATCCCATCAAATGCATTCAAATCATATGCTGATCAAAAAGTCCTCTATGGTACATGAAACCTCCCAGCAATCACCAGCACAAAGATTTTACACTTCATCCTCTGCCCGACATTCCTCATCTCTTGTGGGGAGGAATGTACTTCTTGGACACAGGGGTCCCAGTGTCGGAGGTGCGTTGGCTTTGGCTGGAAGCAACCAACACGTTGCTGACAGGATCCGCTCCTTGGCTTTGACTTGGAGCTTCCCGTTCCTCAGTGATACTGCACTGCACATCACTCAATCAAGTCATATGAGGAGGCGTACGCTACTAATGTGCTGTTTCCATCAGATGTGGCGAGCCGACAGAGTGAGTTCAAGTACAGAAAGCGGTGGAGTACAAGCAGCGGATTGGATAAGTAGCGTTGAAGGTTTCTTCTGGCTTGTTGCATTCACAAGAGTCATGGGCGAATCATCAGCCTTTTAGATACCACCGAACACACAGCTTGTCCCCAAGAAAACGACATACAAAAGGAGGATTGGGAAAGGTCTAGCGAGAGCATAGTGAAAGGAAGCGGCACAAGACCAGTCAAGTTGATCTTTAAAGTCATTTTTATGTCGAACTCGGGCTGTGAGGTGAGCCAAAGGAGAGTCAAGGTGAGACACGAGAGGACGACAACATTTGCAATCAAGTAGCGTTCTAGTTGAGTGTTGGGAGTTTTTGTCATCCCCACATCCCCAAAGATGCTGCATGATTTGCAAAGAGTACGCAATCGCCCTCGATCGCTCACACCCTTAAAACAAGTAAGAATCCTTTGTTTTAGAGACCTGCTGGCATCCTAGCTCCTTGTGGCACTTGGTTATTCGCCCTAAAGTCCGCCGCCACCTCTTCCATAGTGACGAATTCGACATCTTCATGAGTAGCTACCCACTCGATGAATCGTTCAAGCATTAGAAGAACATCTATATCATGCACAGATTAGTCATCATGATGGACGGATTCAAAGGAGACTTGGTGCAGCAAAAAGGTGATAAGATATACTTACGAGGACGACCAGATACGTCAGGATGGATGGTCAGTGGCATGACGAATCCTTCTGGATGTTCACGATAGATGTACGTGAAGTGGTCTTTCCACTTTTGCTCGATGACATGTGAATCTACGAACCCGTGAGAGTTCGGAGAGGATTTGATGAACATCATTGGGGGAAGGTCATCGAGCTGTAATCCAACGAATTAGCTTCGCTTGTGGCGAATAATGTTAAGGTCGAGGGATAGATACTGACGTCCCAATTTCCGGGAATCTCGACCATACCAGTCTCTTCTCCTCTCTCAAGAGGTTTCATCCAAGTCTCGGCTTTCTTCGAGTAATCGATAACATCCCATTTATCGCCTGTGCGTAGCCAGTAGGGCTTACAGTCGTGGTGCTGGAACGAGTGATCTGAGACGTATCAGCTGCTACCCTTGCAAGCTCGTATCTGTCGGACGAATGGGGACCGCTAGATTCGGTATAGAAATAGCCTTTTGCCTATTTGCAGTGTTCATCTCTATACACTCACCATACAAGATTCCCTTATCCAACAACATCTCACATCCCTCCTTACTGACCTCCCACCAAGGCGCTACACTACCTCTTGGGGGTCTCCCACAAAACTCCGTGAGCTGCTGGAACGTCTTCTCGAGAATATCGCGCTGTTGTTCCACGCTGAGCGCTGTTGGATTTTCATGCGAATAACCATGTAGACCACTATTGTGATCTCATTAGCTAGATGATGGATCTGAAGTCTCAACTGAACTCACATTTCATGTCCGGCATCACGTACAGCTGCCATCTGCTTTGGGAATGTCTCTAGACTGTGTCCAGGGATGAACCAAGTCGTCTTGATCTTGTATTTTTCAAACATCTTGAGTAATCGCATCGAGCCAATCTCGCCTGCAAACATTCCCTACGAGTCATGATCAGTACATCAACCCTTACTATGCCCTATTCTAGAAAATACGAATGGGAAAGGGTGACTAACGCGAGAAATGTCAGACGACGAGTCTTCTCCGCCATACGATCCAAGCCTGACCTAGTGAGCTACTTGCTGGTCGGGAGGAGGACGGACAAACCATCCAGCTACTGCATCGACGTCAATCCCCCAACTAAAGTCACCATCAGTATCCCGTCGGTGTCATACCCGTATCTGGGCAGCAAAGAAGATACACACCAAACGAGTTTCCGACCTTTCGGCGACATGTTCAAGTTTATCTATCTTTTCAATGTATGAACGTTAATGATCAAATCAGGAGGATGAGAATCAAAGTACGAAATTATGTGCATGAGTATATCATCGACGGAAGGCCTTCCGATTGAAATATCGCTCGCTAACTATTTGTCTCTGTCCAATCTGCTGACGATAAGGTATTCCGGTCGAATTCCGGTTCACCGGAGCCGGCGTCTTGGTCTTTATTGTCGATTGTCGCCGTGCGGATGGACGTGTGCGTCGTCGTCGTCGTAATTGCCAAGTAGATATCAAAGTCTTTTCCACCGAAGCCTTGTAATACCGACAGGATACTGTAACACTAGGTCTGTTGTATATCAGAATGATCACTGTATGCTTTGACGCGTTGGGCTCGTTATTTTCTCTCGAGCCATTAATCGATGTCGTTGAACAAGTATTAGGCGATGAGCTGCGGAGTGCAGGTAGTGGATCTCGAGCTGTGGTCATGGACTGGGTGCGTAGTGCATCTGCTTTACTTGTAAAACGTGACTGACGAAAGACAGTTTCATTCGGCACAACGAGATTATACTGTACATATCTCAAGACCACGATGAGATCTGAGAGAGAAAGAACTGATTATCATCGTCATCGTGTAGTATCTGAGTATAATCTCACCACCTCCTCCGCCTATATCAAAGATCCTCACACTTTCGCTCCCTCGCGCCCTAGCCTTCGCATTCGGTACCAGACCGACACCATCACATTTGCCCTTGCCAGACTTGAGCCCCATAACAGACAGACTCGCCGCCTTGACTCCTTCTCCAGGCGCATCAGATTGTCTCAACATTCTGAAAAATGCAGGAGCAACAGTATTAGTTGTTACCAATGGTAGTGAACAAGCTACAAGGGGATATATCGATAATGCCGGATTCCAGCATAAGATAGATGGTGTACTGTCTTGTGATACTGTTGGAGTAAGCAAGCCGTTTGATCAAGTTTATACGGCAGCGCATGATTTGTGTGCAAAACAAGGGAAAGGAAAAGGCGAGAGGTGGTTCGTTGCTGCTCATTTATGGGATTTAGCAGCTGCCAAAAAAGCGGGGTGAGTCAGCTGAATCTCATCATAATCTTCTATATCAGATGAGGAGGGAGAGTTGAGCTAAAGACGAAAGTGAATAGTTTCAAGACGGGCTATGTACTTGCTGAACAACCACCGTTGGGCGAAGGTCAGATCGATGAGTGGTGGAGTATCTGGGGTGGCAAGCCAGATATTGTCGGGCAGGATCTGGCACTTGTAGCCCATGCTATATCTCATGAACAATCGTGAGCATGCGTTCAAATGCTGTATCACACAGAGAATAGATGGTCATTATGTACGTTGTCTTGTACTGTAGGACTGGCGTGTAGTGTACCATAGCGAGTAGCATACCACAGCGAGTAGTGTACCATAGCGAGTAGCATACCAAGGAAGTGTAGATACTACGGTTGATAAAACACGTTATGCATACCGCTTTACCTAGATGACTTGGCAATACAAAACGACTCGCTACAACGACTCAACGACCCCGTGGTACCCCTAGCACACCTCGGTCGCGATTCTTGCTCTAATAAGCCTTGACACCGGCAAGTTGTTGTGCGCGCTCAGAGAGAACTGGTAGTTCCCTAGGTTTCTCCTGCTCATCTTCTGTGAGTTTACCGTAAATTCGAGTCCCAGTTGCTCGGAACATCAACGGGTCGTGCGACTAAGATTGAGAGTGAATTAGCACACTTATTCCATAGGTACCGTGAGGCTGGGAAGAATGGAAGAAAGGAAAAGTGGAAGAAACGAAAGACTCACAGTGTTGTCATAGTTCTTGACGCACTCTTTTCGTAGTTCAAGCATCTCTGGGGTGATATCTTTGGCAGGCTTGTAACAGATGTCTAAATCCCATATGAGCATGTGTTGATCATGATGGAATTAGTCAGGCGCAGTAGAGAAGGAGGGGAGGGTAGGGGAGGGGGAAGGAGGGGAGAGAAAAGGGAATCGAACATACAAGTAGCTACTCTGGGACGATCTCCATGAGCAGCAGCGCCATAATGGATACATCTGCTATCCCAAAGAATAACATCTCCAGGTCCAGCTTCGATTTTAGTCCACTTGCAACCTCTGTCGTAGAACCATTGAAGTTGAGATTCTGTAAAGTTGTGCGAATCGCGCCAAGACCATCCTTCAGGTGGAGCTTCATCTTCGTGCGTCTCGAAGAATTCATTGTATAGGGGGAAAGAACCGGTCAAGACTGCTAGACCACCATCGTCTGGTCCGTTCTCGTGCTATTTCAATGTCAGACTTGGAAAGATGATGGTTGACAATAAGTAGAGGAGCGGACGATGAGTAGAATATATCGATGGGCAAAAAGGAAAGAGGAGACGACAATAAGATAGGACAACGATATAAACAAGAAGGTAAGACCAGATAAGGAAACGACAAGAGGACAATGAGAAGAGTAAATTATAGAGATAGTAAGAGAGAGTATCCTGAGGATGAGGAGGTTATAGTAGTAGTGAATGCGAAGGTAAAAAAAAAATCCAACTCACAAGGTTCATGATACCCTGAATACAGTGTTTGAAACGACGAAGAGGGGATTGATCAACATGAGGCCAAGCCTTTGCTCTATCACCCATCTCTTCCTCTGGGAAAGGCAACGAGACGTTAACTCCATCTATGCACGGATCACGTCAGCGCACTTCTTGGTTTCACATAAGACTAGTCAGGCAGGGAGGGTATGAGAAACTCACCGAAGGAGACTAGAAGCTCATCTGTTCCCCAGATCTTTGCAAAAGTCTCAATCACACCTGGTTCTGCGCGGATGTCCCAAGCGAATTGCTCGTGACCCGATCCATGTCGGTTGTATAATCCTCCCCTAAGAGAATATATCGTCAGTACTTTTGTTTCCTGTTTCCCGTGTCTTTTGCCTCCCAATGAGATTGATTTTTTGGGACTTACTTTGAGAATTCGGGGAGGTTATCGATGTGCCAAGTTGACCTATCGTCACCTTTGAACCCCTTTCCAAATCCTTCAAGCCATTTGTAGGCCCTATCAACATATTCTTGTGCTTTCTCTTTAGAAATCACTCCCTTGACCACAGTGTACTATAGATCAATAAACAACAATAACCATCAGCGACATTCTCACATTCTGTCACCCTCTTCTAATCTAGAAGGGCGAGAAGAAAGAAGAAGAGAGAAGAGAGAGAGATATATTGAAACAGATACTCACGCCTTGGGTATCAAGTTCGGGATAAGCAGAAGTAGTAGGAATAGCATGATGACCTCTCAATTTGAGACTTCCAACATTCTGAGAACCAACTTCTTGAGTCTCCGTAGCAGAATATACAGGGACAGGCATCTTTGCTTTGAACGGAACGAAACAGAAAGTATTAAGTAACAAGTGTTGTAAAGTAGAGTTGCACCACTTGTCTTGGCTTTCAGTACTCTATAATATAATATGCCGCACCTTCGTATCTCGCCGCAGCTCACTGGGTCCTTTGACTCTTTGACCTCCGCCCCCACTCAGATAAGCCGCCGACACCGAATTTTCGGCCCGAACTTTTCCCGCACCACGGGTAAGCCCCCAGGCGGCAATATAACGCGGCGCACAGTAGTCTTCAGTGGGGGATACCCTAAACGGGTAATTTCACGGACAGCTGACTCTTGGTATGCTTGAATGACAGTCTTTGTACGTACGAGTACATTGTTTATTGGAGGTGGTCAATGATGTACCGTAGAGTAGAGTTCTCCTCTTGATTTCACTGAATGACAGGTATCCTCAAATCCCCGAATGACAGGTATCCTCAGCCCCGACATAACGGTTCAGAGTCCGTAACCTCAGATATAGATGTCAAATACGGTGTGGTGGTCCCATCTACTGATGTAGCCTTGATGCTGAACCGGATTCTCACAGAATCCTTGTTTGTGTGTAATCTGACTTCCTCTGAACGTGTCAGCTGAGTCAGACGAAGCCAATCCTGAACTCTTGAAAGCATTTTGGACAAGCGAAATACACCTCTACGGCCGCCGGGATGATCGAGCGATCGAGGGCCTGTATCGTTAGTCCAGGTGTAAGGTAAGGAGTTTCGGGCAGGAAGGTGAGCGGTGTTTGAATACGCAGCACGGGCTCATTCGTCATGTCTACCTACTCTCTTGGTATAACCACGCGGACCTTGACAATCAATCCGGTCTCAACTAATTTGCTGCTCTGCTGAATACACAAGCGTTACAGATCTCACCCTAGTTTACTCGGCACAGAAACGTCCCAAGCACGATCGCCTAGACGGGGAGTGCAAAGGCCCTACCGTTCCTTTCGCTTAAGCAATTCGGGTGGCCCATACCTGGAGGCGTGTGCGATTGAACAAGCCTTTCCCGGCCACGGCACGATCCACGAGCTTTCCTAACCACGCTCATCTTCTCTCCTCCTCTCACACTCACTATAGCCCTTCAATACAAGGATGCTCGCACACTACTGTCTATTTTATCCCAATATTCCCTCCTCTGCATTCAATGCAATGAATCATGTAACTTACAGTACTTCTCAACTCACTGGCAGTTAACGCCCCAATTCAAACACCGACCACCATCCTTTGATTCGATCCGGCTACACGGACATGAACTCAAGATGGGTGTTCAGTCAGTGATCGCGAGAGGAGTGGGTTACTAACCTGACTCGGGGTCATGAACACCTGGAAGGAGAGGAAGAAGGTGAGGAGGGGGGCCCTTCCTTTACGCTAAAGCTCTGCGGCTTGAAGGTTAATTCGGACGAGCAAGTGGAATTTGAAAAGCATAGGGAAAGAGATTGATCAGAAAAGAAGCACAAAGTCTTAAAAGATCAGTCGACTCTTCCTTTCTTCTTCATCATCTTAAAATCAAAAATCAAAAATTACCTTCCCTTCCCATCTCCTAATTATTCTTCGCTCATACTCCTCCTTTGCCCACAACCCGTCATCCTAACCCCACCACTTGACAAAACGCCCTTCAGTTCACCATACACCTGCTTTAGTCATTGACCTGTCTCTTCTCGCCCTGGTCCAGAGTCCCGTGCGTAATGATACCTGGTCGGCATTGACTCAGTTACAGTATAATAAACGTTCATCATTTTCTCTCTCTCTCCCTCTTGACATGCCCGAGCATCGTACACCTCATCCAAGCACCGATCGCGTTGCTCCACACCACGTCAACGACTTAGAGATCGAGACGGATTTGAAGAACAGAGGGAACGAGGTTGACCAAGATGCCGAGGGCTCGGCCTCGTTTGGAATCAAGAGAAGGCGTAGTTATGTTGGTGAGTGATCATCAGTCCTTCCTTCCATCTTCCCCACTCTACCCACTCTGCTACTTTACCGCAGATTTCATCCTCGAGGATAGAGACCGGGGACAAACACCTCCCCTCCCTGTATCCTTTGGTCGAATCAATTCAATCTCATTCTTTTTGTCTAGGGGATTGCCACTGACCTCATTAGCAACCAACCTAGCCCGCCTTCCTAAATCCCACTCCAAGCTCTCTCGATACCCACCGCCACCCTGGCTTCAAATCCCCTCTCAAGTACCAGAAGAGCGGGCGGAGGCGGTTAATCCTCCCACCCCTCCTCCGTCTGCGCCACGACCCGCTCATCGACAGCTACCGAATGCTGTCGATTACGAGATCACGGCGGGCGTAGAAATGGATGTTGGTAGAGCTGCGAAAGGGTCTACCGACAATCCAGGTGTAAGTCTCTGTTTCTCTCTTGATACCGTTTCCTCTCTTGCTTTTCTTTCAGTTTCTCTTCTTGACTTGTTCAATTTCGGTCAATATCCATATCCTCTTTGATCACTTCTGTGCTTCAGGCAATGGCTGATCGGTGAAGTCGCAGCATTCTGCGCCACTTCCCTGGTTGCAGGTGCAGACTGAACGGACAGGGGAGTTACCTTTACTCTACACGGCCAGTCCTGCACCGGCACCGAAGACGTGGGATCTGAGTGATGCTGCCTTGGGTCTCGACGAGAGTGCGTTTGGGAATGTCGACTGGGTGATGCCGGGGTAAGTACAGTATCTTCTTCACCATATCTCCATATTGTGTTCCTGGCCAAATCAAGAAACTTAGACATGGAAGTGTAAACTGACAAACGCAATAAGGTTCATGAGGGACTTTTCACACCCTCCAGTACCTCTCGTGACCCAATGGACACCGACGTCGCTCGTCAGTCCTCCACCCATCATCCCTGTCCTACCACAATGGCCAATCGGGACAGGCCCTCTCCCGATCCCGCCGCCCAAAAAGCGCACACCAAAACAACGAGCTCGTCAGCGCTCACGTCTCACTCCGGGACGTGGCGCTGATCGGTCCGTAGGCGAGCGGAGTGGGCCGAGTATACGTGGTACAAGGGCGGATGCGTGGGATGGGCCGTTCATGCCGGACGAGTCGGGGTGGCCGCATAGTGGGATTGGCTGAGGGTGTGGTGTGGTGGGAAGTGGGAGGGGAAAGGGGCTAGAGGAGAGGCGGGATTGGGGCAGGGGTGAGGTTGTTAGTACTGTCAGTGAGGATAAGGTGTTTGAAATCGGCAGAGGAAGACGATGTGAATACTGTTAGGGAGGGCGATGTGTGTAATGGTTGTGCCCTTTGTTTTGATTAGTCATCATGAACATACTTCGTACCCGGTACATCCTATGATCACTCTTAATCTGCCAAGAAAGCAAGCTCTGTCTTCCTTTCTCTCCTCCTTGAACTTATCGACTCAAAAATGTCGTCGAAGCAACTCCCTACCCAAGCAAGTCATGAACTCTATAAGCTGTCCTTGAAGCTACTCTTTACCCAGGCAAGTCATACACTCTACGGGATACTCGCTGAATGAGACTCAACAGGAGATTAGAAACGTACTGTGGTGATTCACACTATACAAAAAGAAGAAGGTTCAATGTAATGTCCTGCACCACAAAACATGTGTTCAACAGCCTTCAAAGCCCATTGCCCAGGCCTTTCTTTCGGCTCGTTCCTCATAGACTGTGGTTCATACTTGCCTCCCCCGCCTTCATGTCATCATCATAGCTGACTTGTAGACTTTATCCTTTATGTTCGGTTACAAGCATGGGTGGGAAATGATCGTCGTGTCGTTGTCGTCGTACTTTTTCAAGTTCCCTGGTGTACATGTACGAATTACGAGTCAATATGGGATGCTAGCCACTCGTTCAGCACTGAATATGTTACGTAAATCCTACTCCATGTCGATCTCTGGGACCTAGACGTTGATCGACATAGTGATACTTTTCAATTCACTTCGGAGAAATTTGATCTTCACTGACGTTAGCTCAGTCCGCCGGTGAGTCCTGTTTCTGTTTGCGCGGTGACAGACTGACCGTTAGGCGTGACTGTGTTTGTCTTGGTTCTGCCAGGTTCGTCGGAAAAGCTCACTCCTCCTCCTCCGACGCGGAGAGGGTAAACCCCGAGCGAGGTTGTCGTCAGAAGAGAGTACGTCAGCTTATTCTTTCTTATGTTCCCCGAGGATTTGGCGTCCGTCCGACATCCCTTGAGGAGAAGGCTTGTAGGGGATGTACAGGATTACGATTGCTGGAATCCCCCTTTTTGTCAAGCTCATTAAATGATTCCTTCATAACATAATCATCCCGTAAACATCTCCTCTCTCTGTGTCTGTGTGTGTGTGTGTGTGTCTTTGCCAACACACCTATGGCTGTACTATCTCTTCGTTACCCCGAATATCCACCACCGTCGTAAAATCAGTATCACCGTAGTCGCTTGTTTTTCCTCACCCTCAAATTCGTCTCTTGACGACACGACAATTACAATTCGGCCTTGGTCTTGCTCAGTCTTGTCTTGTAAACCCGACTAGGACCTACACGAGCATCTAGTCGCGTTTGTAATCATCGTCATTTGGCAACGCAACGTCATCAAATTTTGTTGACACACTGCTTGGCGCTCCACCGACTTAGGATCCCTAGTCTTGATTCCCTTCAAAACGACACGATATTATCCCTTGAACCGAATTTGTCTGCCTATGCAATAGTAGTAGTGTGAATAAACTACTACTCCGCCAACTCTACTCATCCAACATGTCATCATTATCTTCACCACCACCACTACCCCAAGACCAAGTTCGAGCGTATCACCACAATCTCTCTCGACATGTTCAGTCTCTGATCCAAACTGCTGGTCAAGCGCACTCCCATCAAAGTCACCCACCACAAACCACACTAACATCGACATCGTCAACCTCAATTCCCAATACCAACCCCAATCCCAATCCCAGCGCTATTGTTATCCCTTCTTCATCATCCCCCAACCGCCGTCGAGCATCAACACTATCATCCGGCTTATCATCATCTGAAACTGAAAAGGAATCAGGTATCATATCAACCTCAACCTCAACATCGTCCTCTTCTTCTCATCCTACTCCGCCTGATCAAACTGCTCGACCAATACAACATCCTATCATCATTTACCCTCAATTCCCTTCTGACGATCTGACACCTATTCAACATGGAAATGGGAATGGAGACCAAAGTGAATCACGTGAAGCTGAACAACAAAGAGCATGGGAAACAGATGGATGTAGAGTTTGGAAATATGTTCCACAAGGATTCGAATTGAAGCTTTGTAAATCTCGTGAGGGGAGTGAATCATCAAACTCAGCATATCAATCAAAGTCAGTTTATCAATCATCAAAGTCAAAGTCAAAGTCGATTTCCGATTCAAAGTCAATTACCAACACTTTATCAAACACAACGACGACCAGTAGTGATACACTAAATATCAATAATATTACTTCTTCAGTCGTTTCATCAAATGTTAGTCGAAAATCACATAGTGCTGGACCTGGATCATCATCAAAATCTAGAGAAAGGACATATGACGAGAAACGTCAATTACGATTACAAAGGAATCAAGTTGAATTATCTCTACGAATATCAACTTGGCTTCAGGGTGTTGTTATTCATTCTCCATCCCAATTCCCATCTTCTCCGACATCATCTCTATCTTCTTCGGCATGTCCTTCTTCCTCCACATGTCCTTCTTCCTCGACATGTCCTTCTTCCTCGACATGTCCTTCTTCTTCGACATCGACAGCTATTCCGACATCGACTGCTATCTATCCATCACAGATAGATGAATGCGTTCCAACGTCGCTTAGAGAATCAACAACAGAATACCCAATCAGCCTCATCTTCCCTTCGAGTAAACCATTACCTGACCTCATCCCTACAAATAGAGCATTACGAGCGGATGGAAATGGCTCTGATATGGCTATACATCTCAGAGCACTGAATGGTCTGATGGGAGATGTGAGGATTGAACGGCGTAAGCTTGGTGAAGATGTTCCACTCGTATTTGGGCTGTGTGATACGTATAGACGAGATAGTGATGGAGGTGATTGAGCCAGGAGTGGCTGAGAGATGGTGCGTCTTGAGGAAGGCCGTGTCGTTGGCATTGACGTTGTTGTCGTTGATGTCGTTGTTGTTGTTGTCGTTGTTGGTTGTTGTTGTGGTTGTCGTGGTTGTTGTCGTCGTTGTCGCTGTCGTTGTTGTCATTGTTGTTGTCGTTGTTGTTGTGGTCGTCGTCATTGTTGTCAAAAAGCTCCTCTGCCCGAGCCCGTAAAGTTGTAAAGTGCTGGTTAGGAAGAGCATAGTTAGCCATTAGTATCTCTACTGGCCATTAGTATCGAGTAGTATCTCTACCAGCATTAGGTCCCGGTCACTCTGCATTGTATTGCAATGTATCGCATGTATCCGATCACTATCTCCGTCATCAGTGAGAGTATCGAATTCCATCAGAAGTAGAAGACATGATGGGCACTGAAAACAGTAGTACACTCACGCGCCGGTCCTTCCAATCACGAAGGAAAAGACACTGATGATACCCATCCCCATATGCCATATTCTGGCCAAGCCTATGCTTACATTTACGCCCTATCCCCTACCCCTGACCTCGTCCTCGTCCCTCCTCTTTACCGAAATACAAACACCCCAGAACATCATTCATACTCTCTCTTGCGTGATTATTATTCACTTTTCAGAAGCTCCACAATACATCAAATAGGCATAATACATCATATGGCATCTATGTCTCTCGTCCTATCTCTGTCTCTGTCTCTGTCGCTGTCTCCTCTACACTACTATCATATATTTGTCTATGTTGCGTTTATTGATTGACAACCTAGATATCGTAGCATTTGTCAGCTCAGGGAAACGGGAGTAGATTTTTTGGTACTGGGAGATTTCGTTCTTCCGAGATTCCGATACTCGACTACTTGGCACTACGAGCGAGGACGAGTAGTTTGGTAACCAAAACCTCAGTCTAAATAATCCAGTCTTATCTGTGCATATTGGATAAGCATCCATTACTCCCTCACTCTATATACAAACACTGGTAGACGATCTGTACTGGGCTTTCCAATTTCTCAACCCTCGACTTGGGAAAAATCATCTAAGCGAGTCGTAGGACAAGTCCGCCTACGAATACCCACCTCCACTTCGGATTTTTTCCCCGAATCTCCTCCAATTCCTCGAGCGATCTATACATTTACTCTCGCCTGCCCACTCTGTTATACTCGTACAAGTACAACAAAACTCCCCTCCTCTACATTGCCCTCCGTCTGCCCTGCTCCAGCCTAGTTCCCCCACGTTCCTTACATCCTTCGTCTCCATCTCCCTTTATTCCCCTCCTTTTTCCCCTCCCGTGATCCCTAATACCTCCAAGAGAAATCAATACCATGGGTCTGCTGGCACTTGGTACACCCTTGAACTGGGATGAAACGAAACCACTTGCAGAGCATATTCGAACTCACGGGATCACTCAATTTTTGAATACTTGGGATAGATGGAAGGATAGATCTGGAAAGGGTCTATTATGGGGTGATGAGGTTAGTCTACCCATCTGTGGTTCAACAATCAAACTAGAGCTGCTGTTGACGACTACTCTTCTTTGAAATGGCTATGACTTATCCCCATCCAACGCCTTCACTCTCTCCTCGTCGTGTCTCGGTGAAACCTGCTTACTTACTTCTCCCCTCCTCTCTCCCTTATCCATTATGCGCAATCAACATCATTCGCATAGATCGAATACATGGTCCTCTCCTTTGACGATGAGCACAAGGCAGCGTTATTGAGCCTGCGTCAGTCTGAGATCCTGGAAAAACTTCAATCCGTGACGTTGGATCCTGCGTTGGAAAAATTTAAGCCTGCAGAATGGTACGCCTTCCCCTATTAATTAGTCCAACAAGGTCAGCAGCTCATTCCACATTCTTTCTTACCCTGCTCTCACATCCTGCTGTATTCCTACAACCCTCTCGCATCGTCTCCCCTCTGCTCTGCTACACCCTAATCTATTCTCTTGCCCTCTACCAGCGCCACGATCCCCACCTTTCACCCCGAATACGGCCGGTACATGCTTGAGTCCACGCCCGGCTGTCCTTTCTCTGGAACACCTCGAGCCCTCGTCGCAGTCGAAGCGGACATGCGTTTCAGACGACAGATTATTCGCTCTCATCTCTTTACCAATGAAGTTCCTATCACAATCACCTCGTGGCCTCGTCTGGGTGTCACAGATGCTCAGTTCACCGATCCGCCCACGGAACCTGATGAGCACAGGAGTAGTTCAAGAAGCTGTTATGTGGGACAATTATTGACCAACCCTCATGCGAGGTTTCCGTGAGTTCTTTGTGCTCGATTACATCTCACTAGTCGCCCCGGGGAAACAAGAACTTGTAGCGGCCGCAACGGAGAGCCGGAAAGGCAGAGAGAGGCAAGGTGGATAGCCGCTGATGCGTGACACAGTACCTTGACAGCCAATATACGAGAAAGACGAGGCTCGAAAGTCGATATCAGGGTCCCTCTGTATATCGATCGCAACACGCCTCTGCCAGACAATTGCAAGGTCACATATGCAAACGGCGAGACTCGTGCGTCCTCCCTCAGCTGCCTAGGCTTGCATCTCGCTTATAATACATAGAACCAGGACCAGCAAAGCCCCTACCCGGCACCCCTTACATTCACATGGACGCAATGGCGTTCGGCATGGGCTGTTGCTGTTTGCAGATTACTTTCCAGGCTTGGAACGTTGACGAGGCGCGAAGCGTTTATGACGCTCTCGTCCCTGTTGCACCTATAATGGTAAGTGACCCCCTTATCCGTCATTCACTGGATGCTCATGGTGCTAGCTCGCTCTGACCGCTGCGTCTCCAGCATTCCGAGGCCAGCTTGCCGATGTCGACGCACGGTGGAACGTTATTGCTGCTAGCGTGGACGACCGTACCGAGGAAGAGCGCGGCCTCAAGGTGAGTTGACCTTTCCAGAGTGGCGGCGGGCTGGGTACTGACAAATTGGCAGCCCTTGAAGAACGATCGTTTCAGGATACCCAAATCGCGATATGACTCGGTGTCGCGGTACATTGCGAATGACGAGCGAAATCGGCCAGAGTATCAGGATGTGGAAGCACCAATGGACGAAGGTGTCAGGCAGCGTTTGCTTGGCCATGGTACGTACAACAACTCTATAGTCATGCTGTCGGACTCTCACTGACTCGCACACAGGCGTCGACGATCAACTGGCATCTCACCTCGCTCACCTCTTTATCCGCGACCCTCTTGTTCAGTTTAGTGAGACGATCGACCAAGACGACGAGGCGTCGATGGATCACTTTGAGAACATCCAGTCCACCAACTGGCAGACCATCCGCTTCAAACCTCCACCTGTCAATTCACCAATTGGATGGAGAGTCGAGTTCCGTTCGATGGAGGTGCAGATGACCGATTTCGAAAATGCGGCATTCAGCATCTTTATCGTTCTCTTGACCCGGGCTATTCTCAGCTTTGACCTCAACTTCTACATGCCCATCTCACAGGTCAGTCCAGTCTACAGCTGAAACAAAGGAAAAGGCTCATCGCTGACTGGATGCAGATCGACGAGAACATGCAGAGAGCGCAACAACGCAATGCCGCTCGAGCTGGCAAATTCTTCTTCAGACGTAATGTCTTCCCCCTCGACCGGCCACACTCGCCATACGATCTTACTTCTCGGCCTGTTTCCCCTCACCGACCTAGTCCAGACGGTGCTATGTCGACTCCGATTTCTCGCCGCAACTCGCCAATCCACGATGAAGACATCGGCGACGAGGCAGTGGAGATGTCGATTGACGAGGTCATCAATGGTCGTGGAGACGGATTCCCGGGTCTGATGGGCGTTGTCAATGCGTACTTGAACAGTTTGAACGTGGATGTAGGAACCAAGTGCGAGTTGCGGCGATACCTTGATCTGATCAAGTTGCGCGCGAAAGGTGTGTTTGGAGCTGACTTGTAAAGCAGAGAGGGTCGTGCTGATACCATTAACTTAGGTGAATTGGTTACGCCAGCAACGTGGATCAGAGAATTCATTACGACTCATCCGAAATATAATGCCGATTCGGTCGTGAGCCAAGAGATCACTTATGATCTTGCAAAGGTAGTGGACGAAATGTGAGCTATTTGTGCCATGACAATGTATGTTACGACAATAGGGTGCTGATATGCTGTCTACAGAGAAAGAGGAGTAAAGCCGTGTCCCGAATTACTAGGGAAAGACTATGTAGGTAGTGGTCCATCTGGTAAATTGTGACGAGGAGTTTTGGTCCTTCTGTTGAATTGTGAGGAGGAGTATTGGTCCTTCTGTTGAACTCTGATGGGTAGTGATGGTAAATTTGTGTCTGTGAGGAGTAGTGGTTGTGGTCAAACTAGACTTTTAACGGGGGCGATGTGGATGTGCGATATCTTGTCCTGCATTTATAGAATCTGAAGAAAAGAAAACAATCTATATTTATTGTGTATAATACAACGTATTTTGATGTGATTTAATGTCTTATTTTTGCCATCCTTATCCACTGTCCACCTGTTCTACCTGTCTACCTGTCCCACCTTTCCGCCAACTATGAGATTCAGGTTTACGTACAGGATGCTGTTGGAGATCTTGGTTGGTCGAAGGATGATATGGGCGTCATTGTTTAGTCGATCTCGTACGTAACCTTACTCTAATAGCCAAATAACAGTCGAAAGTCGCCAATTTTCAACATCAAGAGGAAATCAAGGATGCGCCCTTGGTCTTCTCTTCCTTCCAGAACTACGTGATCGCTTGTCTTCTGTAGCTGTGACGATAGGGACGATCGGATCTATACCATTCTGATCTGTACCGTCCTGGATCCGACTGTCCTGATCTGTACCGTCCTGAACTAGACCATCCTGGACTAGACTGTCGTGAGTTTGACTATCCTGAACTCGACCATCCTGAATTTGACCATCCTGAACTAGACCATCCTGAATTCGACCATCCTGAACTCGACCATCCTGGACTAGAGTATCGGTATTATTATCGTGATTATTACGAGATTCCTCGTCGTCATCATCAACAACAACAACAAGTATAGGTATAGGTTCATCTGTCCTTTCAGGTAAATCGGTGAATCGAGCATCTATTGCAGAAGCTATAGATGCTGGAATAGGTCGGATCAGAGGTGGTAGATCGAACATCTGTTGGGTATGATACCCGTGTTGTTCATTCGGGGTCTGAGAGAGTGAAGTCATGCTGGAGCTGTCTGGTGTGTTGGTTTTGCCGATGCTGGAAGTCGTCAAGTCTGGGATGGTTTTACTGATGCTGGAAGTCGTTGAGTCTAGGATTGTTTTACCATGATTGAATGTCGTCAAGTCTGGGATGGGCGAGAAGATATTGGATGGTGCTGAAGATGAGGTGATTGGGAGCGGTAGAGCCAGGGTAGTGAGTGATGCGATGATAGGGGTGAGTAGGTAGTATTTGAGCATTATTCGGATGAGGCTCGAGGTGATTGTATGTAGGTATGTAGTTGGGTTGATTTGTCGGTTGGTAGTTGGGTACGTTGTTGGTCGGTAGTTGGGTAGATTGGTAGTTGGGTAGGTTGGTAGTTGGGTAGGTTGGAAGTTAATTAGGTAGGTAGATTAGTTCGGTAGGTAGGTTGGTGGGTAAGTTCGCTTGGTTGAGAGACAGCTAGGTCGTTTGATAGACAGGTAGCTGGGTATCCGATACGACCAACGGTGGAGATTTGAATGTTATTAACAAACAAAGGATCAACTGGACATCTTCATCCCCCCATGCACACTCTTTAAGTAGTTCAACGCATACGTTGGAGCAGCCATCGTCAGTCGATAGTCAGTTCAGCGTCAATGTGGAGCCACCATAAACCGCAAGAGAGCAAAAATCCCAGGTGAGTCATTGCTCCTAACTCAAAGACGGTCCGAGACAATCAAAACGTGTCTAATGAGCGCAACATGTAGATCATATTCCGCGAGCGGTATAAGCATCCAACCATTTCATCAGTATGGGGTTAGACGGAGTTTGTCACTTGTCCAACATGTGGAGCCGGGCGAGAAAAGTTAACAGACCTGTGGAGTGTACTAGAAAGGCAAACCGAAACAGAGTTTGAGGGCGAGTCGGAGGGACAAAAGATGCCACGAATAGAAAATGCCGATCTTGCGTCATTGCCCCGCATTCTATTTTGCATTCTTTCTCTTGAAATCCAAACCAAACCAACCCCCCTCATCCCTTATGCATGCATAAGAGCGGACCATCTTCATCAAGCCATCAAGTATCCTAATTTCTCACGTCACGTCCACCCTTCTGTGTACAGCCCCGACCGACCCCCCAAGCTTCGTTCGCTTTCCCCAACAGCGCACAGATTGATCAGCTGGACATTTCAAACCCACACACGTCGCAAGCCGCGGCTACACACCAGCCCTCCTCGGTCGGTCAGTCCCATATCGCGTCTGACTTGGCCCACGACTATATCTCTTCAAAATGCTCAAAGGCGTCAAGGTATGTATAATCCCTCCTCTTCTTTTGCCGCCGTCCGCTTCTGTACAACCGAAAGCGGGCTGCATGCTTCTTCTTTAGGCAGGATAATCAAAAAAATCAAGTAGCTGACCCTCCCATCTAGCAACTGTGGCCGTCCTCTTCGGTACAGCAGTCCCAGTCGTCCCACTCGGGTAAAGACACTCCGTCACCTACACTCTCCCCTTCAGCATCGTTTGCATCGCTAGGCGGACCATCCGATCAAGCGACACCTCGTGCGTCGGCATTGAATAACCCGTTCGATACAGCCGCCAACCTAGTGACTACCCCGGGTCTGTCCAAGTCAACTGCAGGACTCACAATCGACTCGACACGCCGCGCAGTCAGCCCAGCACCAGGAGGAAGTAGCATGTCCAGCGGACTGCGCACCCCGACAACACAGCACGGTTTCGGTTTGCCTCCGCTAGGCACACCCGGCATTGGTCAACCCACCACTGGCGTCACAGTAGGCGACCAGGTCGGTGCGAGCGGATCTCTCGGTTTTGGACTCCACGAACCTCCCAAAATGCGAAAAGCCATGGGCAAGGCTGGCGATGGCGCAAAGACACCTATATCAGGCGGCAGTCCACCTGATACCGCACCTCCGGGCGAAATCGACGTCTCAACTCAAGGCGCTAACGCTCAAAACGGACACATGAATCATAGCTCTGCCCGAGGCTTGCTCAATGTAAAGCTCATCTCCGCTCGAGGTCTTGCCGTGTCTCATTCACGCGAGGCGCAACCCCAACCATATGTGGTCATGCAATTTGAGCAGAACGAATTCGTATCTCGCCCGCCCAGACCCGTAGCAACACATCAATCAGTCCCTTTCACAAGCGCCACTGCCCAGCCTATCACTCCCAGTCACCTCACTCGGAGCACGAGCGGTCTTGGAAATACCATCAGTCGCGCGTTTGCAGAGGCGGTCGGGAGAGGTACAAAGACCCGCAAGGAGGGGGACGGAAGTGGAGCACAAACCCCTAGAGCAGAAGAGCCAGCAGGTAGTACGAGCTGGTTAGGCAAACCTGGACCTGGAGATCCCGTCTGGAAGGAAGAGGTTTCTTTGTGAGCATCATGTGTCCCTCTGCTCGTCCTTGCACTCACACTGTCGCAGCGATTTGACCTCGTCCAACTCAGCGCTGCATGTCTCCGTATACGATCGGAGTAGAGAGGGCGAGGGCTTCTTGGGAATGCTCGACATTAAGCCTGTCCTTAAGGATGGCTATACACTCGATGGATGGTATAAGTTAGGCACACGCGGCGATGAGGTAGTTACGGGAGAAGTCTGGATTCAATCCACCTTTAGTGCTATTCGAGTGCGTCAACACGGAGTCTATGCTGGCCAGGTTCACATAGCTGATCTTACTAGAGCAAAGTCCATCTCAAACCATCCGATTTCGAATTCCTCAAGCTTATCGGTCGGGGAACTTTTGGCCGTGTCTTCCAGGTCCGCAAAAAGGATACTCGCCGTATTTACGCTATGAAAGTTCTGTCAAAGAAGGAGATCATTGCCAAGAAGGAGGTGGCCCATACGATTGGCGAACGCAAAATCTTACAACGATCACTCGAATGTCCCTTCCTTGTCGGTCTCAAGTTTTCGTTCCAAACCGAGAAGGAGTTGTACTTTGTGACGGATTACAAGTGTGGTGGAGAGTTATTTTGGCATCTTCAGAAGGAGGGTCGATTCTCAGAAGATAGAGCGAGGTTTTATATCGCGGAATTGATTTTGGCCCTGGAGCATTTGCACAAATATAATATAGTCTATCGGTGAGCATCACTTTCCAAAATTCGTCAGCAAAAACTTACAATCACAGTGATTTGAAACCCGAGAATATCCTTCTTGATGCGACTGGGCATGTAGCTCTATGTGACTTTGGCCTGTCAAAGCCCGATTTGTCAAATGATCAGCTCACAAACACGTTTTGCGGCACTACAGAGTGAGCTGCCGTAATCAGAAAGTTTTTACAAAGCTCATCTGGATAGATACCTCGCCCCTGAAGTTTTGCTCGACGAGAAGGGTTACGGGAAACACGTTGACTTTTGGTCCCTAGGTGTCTTGTTGTTTGAGATGTGTTGTGGTTGGTCGCCGTTCTACGCCGAGCAGACCCAGGAGATGTACCGTTTGATCTGTAAGTGAAGCTCAATTTACGGTATCTCGCTGTACCGATGCTGATATGTCCTAGGCTACGGCAAGATTCGGTTCCCCAAACACGGTGAGTAGGAAAAAGTTTCTCTTCCTCTCGGCTGAACGGTCCTGACCAGATCGCTTTGGCGATATAGTGATCGGCGATGACGGCAAGCAATTCGTTAAAGGGGTGAGGACTGGTCTGAATGTTTGCTCGCAATGATACTGATCCTTTTTCTTTTCCAGCTGCTTAACAGGAATCCTCAGAACCGTCTTGGAGCCAGACGTGGTGCTGCAGAATTAAAGGAACATCCCTTCTTTGCGTCAATTGATTGGGACCTCCTCTACCGCAAACAAATTACGCCACCCTTCAAACCGATTGTCGACTCAGACGAATCTGTCGCCAACTTTGATCCCGAATTCACAAACTCGTCCCTCCAAGACGCAGGTATCACACCATGGGAAGACGAGGATTACGGTGCTCCCAGTCAGCCTGGCAAACACAACTATGTTGGTCCAGGAGGTAGTCTATCATCGACGAGTCATATGGCCAACGCGGGAGTGGCTATCAATAAGCAACAACGCCCGCCGCTGGTTGCTGGTGGTGGTGGAAGTCCCTTGACTAGTAGCGTTCAGGAGAATTTCCGTGGTTTTACGTATACGGGCGAATCCCTCATGGTGAGTTTTGGCTTTGATTGCTTTTGTTTGCACCCACTCTTGTCGTTTGGCTTTCATTACTTGATTGCAGTTTGTTTGCTCTCATTATCGTTTGCCTTGACTGCAATTTGTTTGCTCTCATTTGGAGATTGCAATAGCAGAATTACTCGTTTCGTCGACTGACATGGGTTTTAGCCTCAATCTATGCTTGCTGGAGATCAAACAATGGAACAAGATTCGGATGTGGAGAATGCAGTGGATGACGATGATGATGATGTGGATGACGAGGAAGAAGAGGATGAAGAGTTGGATGGGGCGAGAACGAGGCGACAAAGTGATGTTGACATGGAGTGATTGATGAGTGGCTGCGTTGATCCTTCACGTCCGATATGTTGACATGGATTGATGAGTAGTGCCTGCATTGTCAAGGGGGGAGCACGATGTTTGACACATGGAGTGAGATTGTTGTCGTCGAGAGTGGTCGTTATGGATTCCAGAGTCAAGCAAACAAGAGACTTAAAGATCAAGTATAATATACCAACCAACCTACCTACCTACCTCTTTTTTTTGTTTTTATCTATCTAATTTATCCGGCTTCGAAAGCCTGTAGTCGTACGTGAACCAAGCAGACGTGTATGGTATAATAATGAAGTAAATGCATGAGTGAGTAAATGCCAGTAGATAAAGAATGACTTGCATACAGTGCAGTACAACAATACTTAGTGTACAGTATATCACACACGCATACTCTATAAGGGCTTACATCTATCTCGCTATACCGAGTATACGGGACTTATCACCGACATTGTTCGCTGAACCCTTTAGAGAACTGATACCCTCTTCAATGACCTTTATCTCTGCTCTGCGTTTACCAATCTCCCCACGAGCCTCTGTATCACATTCCACAAGAAAGTCAAACACAGCTCGTACTTCCCCTAAATCATCACCATCATCACCATCACCTTCGTATTCTTTTTGTTGTTGTTGTTGTTGTTGTTGTTGTTGGTTTACTACATCATCATATAAAGTGCAGTTATTCCCTCCAATAGTAAAGAAAGAAGGTTGGAGAAGAGTCGAAGCAGGAACAGGTAAGAAAGGCGTGATTGTGGACGGTATCACGATAGGTACGATCTCTTGTCGGGTATGAGGCGGTATAGGAGTATGAGTATGAGTATGTGTGTGTGATTGTGATTGTGAATAGGAATGAGTATGAGGTTGAGGTTGAGGTTGAGTGTGAGTGTGATTAATAGGGTAAGAATGAGAATCGTGGACCGATTTAATTCGACGTATGATTTTCGTCTTTTTGGGACGAACGATAGGTGTTGGAGGAGGGATAGATAGGAAATCAAATGTAGGTGGTAGTGGTGGTAGTGGTGGTAGATGAGGAGGAGGAGGAAGAGGAGGAGGAGGAGGAGGAGGAGGGATATGAGATAGATGTGGTAATGATGGTATAGGAGTCGTCATTGATTGAATAATTGGCTGTACAGATTGATCCTGATTAGTTCGTCGATGAGGATGATGTTGATGAGGAGAAGAAAATGAAGGAGAAGGAGCAAGTGGAAGAGGATGAGCAAATGGAAGAGGAAAAGCAAGGTCGAAGAGGGGTGATGGTATTTCTTGATTTAGTCTTAGGTCTTAGATCTACCTAGGTATCGCTACACAAAGAGATACCGGATACTACTCTACTTTCTTGGTTATTCTGTATTCTGTCAAGTAGTGTAATCACAGGCTGATTTATTTTGTTTCGAAACTTGAAGACAAGCTGTCGTCACTCTAGATCCAAGTGGCGAGTTTGTCGTCACAGAGGCGAGTCTTCAGGCGTGATGAAAATCATATGTCATAGTGTGTATTGTCATTTGATGACGGTATACTATATGACGTGCCATGGGAATAGCAGGTCATAACACTCGAATACTCACTCAATGTCCGTGATGATAGACAGTTATTATATCCTCAACACACCGCTCACCGCACAAGAGACACGGCCGTCTACATGCGTCTACATGCTTGGGGTATATCAGATCGGGTGATGAATACAAATTACGACGTGACGACGACCGATGTTATGCTATTATTCGACACAGAATGAACGCTTTCTTTCCCCTTTCCCAGTAATCCCCACCTCGACGCCCAGCCATATCATGCCATGTAGTTGTATGTGTCGATTGAACCCTCCACACGTTCGAGATACTCCTTGTCCAGCAAATAGTCTATTGCCTTTTTGATTTCAGGCACTTTGGGCGTAAATTTGGTTGAGATGTTCGCAGTGACCTCTTGAATCAAGGCTTGGTGCTTCATTGACTATCCCAGAGTCAGCTTCCACCAATGCAGAGAGGGTAGTCTTAAAAGAAGCTCACTTTTCGTGCTTTCATTAATCGGACAATAGTGGCCTGGTATACAAATTTGCGGTCTTCGTCTACAGCCTGAAGCACCTCGGCAGTCTCGACCCGCTGTTCAGACTTGACTGGCATATTGAGCTGGACCCTGATCTTCTTGTTCTTGAAGCCTGCCAAGTGTGAGCTGCATAATAAACATGAGAGGCGTGACCTACTCAAGTTCAAGTCATACGTTTCGCCTTCCTCGAGCAGCACCTTTGTCTTGACCAACAGTGCCAATTGAGCCTTCAAGGTACTGTCGCTGATCTGTGTTCCAGCCTGAATCTCCTTGTACGTCATGCTATCGTTCTCATTGAACAGGCATAATATGGCCAGTTGATAGGCGTTCACCATGAAGATATACTTCTGCGACAGATATGTCGTCCTGATTTCGCCCTTACACAAGTGCCAGAGGAAAGTGAGCTTTCGACCCGAGTGAATATCGCTGTGATACTTGATGAAACGTTCGTGCAGGCCGGTGATCTCGCGAGGGACAGTGTAATCGGTATTCGGAGGGTTCATTGGCCAGAAATTGGTACCGAGAATCATGGCATTGAAGTCCACTGGCCATTGTTCAGCTATAGAACTGAGCGGCGAGTAACACTCACCACCAGTATCATGAGTAGCGTTGCGTTCTTTTGTCTTGAAACGCTCAGTTAAATCTCGACTCAAGCTGACATCTACCAGAGTCAGAAATTCCTTAAATGGATGAACAGCAGACTCACCGGTAAACATCCGAGTCAGCTTATTGGTGTAGTCAAAGCCATGAACGTCCTTCAGCTTCGCGATCATGCTACTCTCGCTGTCCTCAGATGCGGATGCTTCGTTGACAAGTCGCTTGGCAAGATTCCTCTGATAGAATTTCTGGAAGACATCCTTATCGTCGATGAATTTGAAGATGATCATCTAGACTTTGTGAGCGACAGATAAAGGAACAATTTATGAGAACTTACCACACGGTTCAAGGCAGCCTCAAGAGAATCCGCATCCATGTCTTTGTTGTTCTTCTTCAGTAAGATATCACAATAAGACGCAAGTAACTCTGGTGACCTGGTAGGGGTTGGGCAGGCCGCATTTTCGTTGAAGAAGACGCGACATGCCTGGTCAAGTGCAGTGTTGAAACCAACCTCTCCACGGAATGGGTTGTTAACAACATCGGAATATTTCGAATTGACCTCCAAAAGAGCTTCCACATAAGCCTTTGGGTCCTAAAGTAGTGTGAGTGGATATTCAAGCTGGCAGAGACCGACCCACGAGAGATTCTGCTTTGCCCGCCTCATTGACACTGCCGGGTGCAGGCAACACTTTCTGTACTGCCGCCAGACCCGCACGTTTGACATGCTCTTCAAACTTCTTCCGTAGAGGCTCTAAACCACTGGGTATTCGCGACAAGAGATTGTACATGCGAGCGAGATCTGCCGTTGTCAGATGCGGAGGTGACATTGATACGGTACAACATACCGTCATTCTTGTCGGCGTCAAGCAAAGACTGGAATTCCTCCCACATACTCTCGGCATGTGCCGTGATCAGAACGGTTTCGCAGCGTTCCTTCAACTTGATACATAGTTAGCGATCAAGTCGGTGGAAAAGCACGCATGCCACTTACATCTTTTCTCGTGTTGTCGTGAAGGTATAGATTCACTCGATCCTCCTCTTCTTGCAATCTCATCTCTGCCTTCTTCATATAATCTGACACTGAGTTGCTCGCAACGAATGCGGCCGATTCGTCGCTGTAGTACTGGCTCGTGGCATCGAGGAAAGGGGTCTGGAAGTATTCTTTGTACACATCTAGCTGTTGCCGTTGGGCATCGGCCTCATCGAGTCCAAGCGACACTGAAAAGTTAACAGACTGAACGTTTCACCTCACTCAGCCCAAACTGACCGTAGCTGTCAATAACCTTCTTCATCAAGCCCGAGTCCACCACCTCACCATCTCGCTGTTTTTTGATCTGGGAGAGCAGCGCCGAAGTCAGTCTACTCATCCCTGCTTTTTCAGTGGTGAAGTGACGGAAAAAGTTCTGCTTCCATGCTACCAGAGCAAGCTACACGAGTCAGCTCTGGACGCCCACAATCGCAGAGAGCTGACTGTGTAAACAGTGTAGACCTCCTTCCTACCCTCATCCTTCTCCCGCTTGACCCAATGTTTATTCAGATAGTTGAACAGCTTGTTCACATAGTTCGCCCCGGTGGTATATCTCTCCCACTGCTTTGCATAGAATTTGAGCAATTCGAGATCCGACAGCTTCTCTGCTTCCTGCATGCCATGTCAGCTCGCTCTGCTGAGACGACGCCTGGAATCTCACATCTCGAAGTCCCTTGCAATGGGATGAAAGGTAATTGTGGAGACTCCGATACAGGTCAGCTCCTTGCAAACTGGCTCCTCCTCTATTCGCGCCTGATCCGAATGATGAAGTTTGGCGTGAACCGGTACAGTAGTCGTAAATCGCAGTATAAAGGAGGATGTAGTAGGAGTATGACATGCCGAGTTGCAGTCTGGAGGGTATCAGCATCATCGTAAGAGGCGCATTGATAGTATCCAAGGATCTCTTGAAAACCTTATATACCGGTCAGGGGTCTAATGCTCGAAGAAATGATCCTGACGGATGGCGAAAGAAGCTGAAAGGAAGCGCTGACCTTGTCATAATATGGTCCACGCCAACCTGTAGGAATGCCCAAGAAGCCTATCCAGTCCGTTAGCTTTATCATTGAATCATCCTAGATCTACGCACACTTAAATCTGCATCCCTATGAGACTGGTCAGCAAGTCTGACAATGGGGTATCATACGACATACCGAGGCGGTTTGTCATCCTTCGTCGGCTCGCGCCATGTTGTTGACGAGCCCTGAGCGGACGAGGATGACATGTCGTCAGACGTCGAGCTGGGAGCTGGCGGCGAGAAACGGTGTGGACAGAGAGAAAGGCCGATGGGACAGGTCTAGAAGGAAAGGTCGATTTTGGGTTCGAGAAATGTGGAGGAGAGCTCGACAGCAAACGAGAGAGGGCCGTGCGTCAGTCATACTGAGAGTCCAATCGATAAATATACTTCCGTGACACGTCACTTACCATGTGATCTGCTAGAAAGTTGGGACTTAGGTTGATGTACTCGAGCATTTCTTTATCGTCCCTACACAAATCCCAAAACGATGAGCATCAGGTCGTTGGTCGCAGGGCCAAGTCGAATTGCTCAAGTGGCTCCGACTTTTCTAGCCGGTTCTTCTCGAGTGTCTCGGCGGAATCTCACCTATCCTCACCCCGATCTTGATCCGTCAAAAGGAACGACTGAGCTGTATGTCAAATTCCTCAACAAAGGCAACACGATGCTAGATATCTTGGCTGTAATTCGTGCTATCGAGTCGAAATTAGGTCCATCAGTCTTTCTGCACGTACCAAAAGATTTCGAAACATTACAGACATCCACTATATTCTTTCTCCATCTTTTACGGCCGGCTCAGCTCGATCGTCATCTCTTGCTTGAAGTGCCTTCGCCTAAGATATCTCGCGAATCCAATCACTTGGGAGGACCTAGCTTGGCAGACCTTATGAGTGTATTACGGTCAAATCCACTAGATGAGGCAGGAGCAGAAGGAGAACCACCTATACATGTGCGAGTAGAACCAGTGCCGCTATCGGGACGAAGGAAGGCATCTAAGGAACTACATGTCCAACATATAAGCTCGGCAGACACGCCAGCTCTGAGAGCAGAGGATAAGGCTATCGTCGAGGCATTGAGGAGGTTTGAAGGAGGCTTCTATGGCGGATTTCAAGGCATAGCGGACGATTTCGCTCATCTCGCAGGGGACTCGGCGACCTCTACTGTGCAAAGTATTTCGACTAGGACTCAGAACACCGCATCAGACAGGGCTTCGACTCGATCCACTTCCAGTGAGAGAAGTGAGAGAAGCAGTCCTCTCACGAGTGTCACTGGATCACCATCTTCATCGAATACTCCCACACCGAAATCATCTGAACCACGGCCTAGACGCCCTTCTCGCGCCAAAACCTCGTCGATACCCTCTCCTGAATTGAATAGAGACACAGCGCAGGACGACGAGAAGCCAAAGCGTCGCAGGGGTACAAAGTTGAAACAAGACTCGACATCCCAGACGGTGGTAGAAAAGGTGCTCGATGCATCTCTAGCAGCAGCCGAAGGAGAGATGAAGGTATCGCAAGAGACTCAGGAGGCGGCTAGTGCGGTGTCGGAGAAAGTGCAGCAGGCAGAAGGTAGCGCGTAAAACTATCTCCAATGATTGAACATTTAGCATAGCGATCCTTATATGGACTATAGCACGTTGATCCCATCAATGCATGCATGCACAGTCACGCCCCCACATTAGTGGCTCTAAAATACAAGCACTAGTATCGTGAATAGCAAAAGCTCACTTGATGAACCTATCTCTCGTCAGCGTAACTCTCACCATTTACAAGAGAAGACTCACTTGAGCATAAACTTCTTATGGAACTCGCTCCGCAGAAGATCATTCACAAATTCTCCCTTTTTAGGCTTATCATCTACTCCCGCTGCCTGGTTTTTGAAAATCAAGTCATCATCCCATCTCCGTTTCACTGCGAATGTAGCTGATGAGCCTGCGGTGGATGCAGGTGTTGATGGAGTTTGACCGAGAGCGGCCTGAAGGTTGAGTAGTGGGTTACCAGTTGCGATCTCTGCTTCTCGATCTGTTGCATTCTTCGCGGCATTTTCTGCATCCTAAAGGAGATATGAGATTAGCTTGGTAGTTGAAGGTAGGAAAGAAGCAAGACGTACTAGACGAGCTTTCTCTTCGGCTCGCTCTTGTTTAATCTTGGCCAATTCTGCCATGAGTGCAGCAGTCTCGTCCTCGTCGTCTTCATCACTAAAAAGAGCATCAGCAACTAAATCTCTTATTCCCCTGTATATATCTTCCACTGACCTATCATCATCGTCCTCATCGTCGTCTTCATCTTCATCTTCATCTTCATCCTCATCCTCATCACCTCCAACCGCTTTTGCTTTCCCCTTATCTGCTTCTTTGCCATGCCCATTCCCATTCCCGTGTCCATTTTTTCTTGCTGAGTCCTCTTCATCATCACTATCGTCCTTATCCAACTCTGCAGCTTCTTCCAGCACTTTCCGCCGTTTCGCAACCACCTCATCCTCCTCGCCATTCTCGATCCTCAGAGCCCCAGATATAGGAGGTAGAGGAGGTAATCCAGCTGCTTTACGCTTTTTATCCTGTGCCACACGCTCTGCAGCCAGTAATTCGGCTTTCAAATCTCGTCGAGCAACATCAGAGGTACTTTCTTGTCCAGGTTGACGGAATTTCAGCTTGGTGTGTGCTGCCAAGGACAGTTTGGCAATTTGTTGAGATCCAGCTTTGCTCTCCCGGCCTAGTGTTGGGTTCCATGTAGGTCGATGTGCTTGAGACATGCTGAGTCGATTTTATAGCAAGTGAGGACGGTGTTGGACGATTTCAAGGTAGTATCGACAAAACAACTGAGCAGAAGGAGGCAAAGGAGGGAGATGCCCAAGTGATACAATATTGCCACGTCATGTATTTGGGGTTCCTAGGATTGTCCTGTTTGAAACAACTTGACTTGATATTGCCAGCTCGCCGACGCCGTGATGGCAATGTCGTGCTCCACCCATGGGTAAGACTCGGCCATGAAGGACGTACTGTAACACCCAGCATCAGTGAGATGACCTACATTCCACCTGGACGATGCCCCTTCTGACTGAGCATGCCGACTACTACTGACATCATGGCCTGTCCTTCCTTTAAGACGTCAGATCCTTTACTCACCATCCTTTGACTGCGCTCGATGACGCGATATGAACTGATGGGGTTGGACTTGATGTCATTCGTCATAGCAGGGCGAGGTGTGGTATAAGAACAAGCCAGAATACCGCCACAGCCCTCTTGTTAGACATATCATTGTCACCTCTGATTTACAATTCGAACTGAACTGAATTGAATACTGAATATGGTGCTTGACAATACTGCCAATACCTCGTTAGTACCCTGACTGGTGAATATGTCTGGGCTGACAGTAGGTCAGAGGTGTGGGTCAAAAACCTCCTGTTGGTCAGAGGGTTGCAGGCGAAATCAAAGAGTTGGGTATGTCATCCTTGATCGTGATATCCTTTTACAAGTCGTATCGCATAATATGCTTCCACGTGCTGACGAATATGGTCTAGTTGGGAAAGCCACCAACAACCCTGCCAAGGTCGTTGAAGGCATCGCCCAGAAGACAGGCCAAGACACCATGGCCACAACCGGTACCACCGGCATTCATCCTACTCACATTGGGGGGAACAACGGTGGTGTGACTGGACATGGTGTCGGCTCTCACCCCACTCACCTCCACGACAACGCCGGTGTGACTGGAGGTGGTGTTGGTTCTCACGCCACTCACCTCAACGACAGCGCCGGTGTGACTGGAAGTGGTATCGGCTCTCACGCCACTCACCTCAACGACAACGCCGGTGTGACTGGAGGTGGTGTCGGCTCGCATTCAACTCACACCAACGACAACCCTGCCGGTTACGGTGGTGTTGGCACGCATACCAATGCTCTTGGTAGTGAATACCCTATCGACAATACGAACACCAATACTCATACTCACACTGGTCCAGGCAATACCTTTGGCACGACCGGCTACGGGGCAGGTGTTGGAACGTATCCTGGTGGGGTAGGGCATCAGCAAACCGAAGGAGTCAATTCTGGGACTGGAACTGGAAAACATCATGATCTCAATCCGCTTCACCATGTCGGTAATGCTCATCACCCCAATCACGCCACTCACAACCACCGCGACCATGTCGATAATCCTGGTCTCCCCCAAGGCGACCACGTCAAAGTCCACGGCAATACGCCGGGGGGCGGAGAGATAGGCCAGACTAAAGTCGCCGTAGTCTCATCTGACACGATGGACGATCTCATCGCCGGAATAGCCAATAGAAATGCACCTCCCCGCACCTAGACAGTGGGCGATCGAGTCCGAGTTGGGTTTCTGAATGATTGGTAAACAAGTTGGATACTGAATGACAGAGGACGAAGAGGCGAAGTACAAGTCTGAATGAATTGTACTTATAAAGAAGCAAATGATGTATGACCATGTTAGATATGAAAGAAAATACGTCGACAGATCTGCATATATACAGAAAAGAAACCCAAATATCTACAAGTCAAGTATGACTAATCCCACCTATCCATGCCCACATACTCAACACCAGCCTGACCAGTCACTTCACCCATGATAAACGCTCCTTGCTCTCCATTACTGTGCAGACTCTGCAATGCGTCTTGTGCCTGATCTTTGCCTACAACAATGACCATACCAACACCGCAGTTAAAAGTACGAGCCATCTCTATTGGAGCGACATTACCAGCTTTCATCAACCATCGCCATACACCTGGTAATTCCCAACTGGTCAAATCGAGACGAACGCCGAGACCTGATTCTGAGGTGAAGATTCTAGGAATGTTTTCGGTGAAACCACCACCAGTGATATGTGACATTCCCTTGAATAAGGCAGCTCGAATACCGGGAAGTAAAGGTTTGATGTAAACTCGAGTAGGTATCAAAAGCTCGTCGCCGATTGTTGAATTTGGATTCCAAGGGGCTGGTGAATGTAGATGACTTCCGGATAATGTAACGATTTTTCGAATGAGTGAGAATCCATTTGAATGAACTCCAGAAGATGGAAGTCCAATGAGTAAGTCGCCAGATTGAATATCAGGTCGAGGTAGTAGTAAATGACGTTCTACAGCTCCAACTGCGAATCCAGCTAAATCATAATCATCTCCATGGTACATTCCTGGCATCTCTGCAGTTTCACCACCGATCAATGCACATCCAGCTTGTAAACATCCTTCCGCAATACCAGTCACAACATCCGCTGCAACTGGTACGTCCAGCTTTGAACAAGCAAAGTAGTCGAGAAAGTATAATGGTTCGGCACCTTGAACGATCAAGTCATTCACAGACATGGCGACCAGATCGATTCCCACTGTGGTGTGTTTACCATAACTGAGCGCAACTCGAAGTTTCGTTCCAACTCCGTCTGTACCCGATACCAAGACTGGATCACGGAATCCAGCAGCTGCAAGATCGAATGCACCTCCAAATCCTCCAATGACGGAATCGGCACCTGGTCGTCGAGTCGCACGAACCACAGGTTTAATGGCGTCCACAAGGGCATTACCAGCATCGACCGAGACACCGGCAGCGGCGTATGTAAGGCCATTTGACAGAGCGTCAGCAGCCGATGCGGCCTTGGGTTCGGCAGAAAGTGCCCGGTAGGCAATATCGCGTCGGTAAGTTTTGCCTTCAAAGTCGATCTGTGCGACTCCGGAATAGACGAGGTCTACAGCCTCTCGAAGCGTCGGAGCGAAACCGGAAACAGCCAGTACTCGACCACCGTCAGTCAGACCAGCGCCGTTACGAATGGTAGTTCCGGCATGGAATACCTCGACGCCTGAATTGTCAGCTTCCTTTCCAGTCTTCTAGTACTTGACCCAAATAGACATACCAGTAAGCATTGCTGGGTTGATGGTGATAGGGAAACCTTTCGGGTAAGATCCAGGGTATCCACCAGAAGCGAGGACGACCGATACGGCGTAACCCTCTTTGTACCCCAGCTTGACGGAATCCAATCGTCGTTCCACGCAGGCCAGCATAACCTCTGCCAAATCTGTCTCGTCATCGAGCAGCAGCATGAGAGCTTGTGTTTCAGGGTCGCCGAATCGGACATTGTACTCGAGCACCTTGGGCCCATCTGGAGTGATGATAAAGCCAGTGAAGAGCATACCAACAAAGGGGTACCCTAAAGAATCGTATCAGACACCCAATCGGCTTGTTTGAGGGGAAGAGACTTGACTCACCATCTTGGCGTAAACCCCTCAAGGTGGGCTCCAAAGACTCAGTGACAACTTGTTCCATGATCTCCTTCGTGGCCACTGGTGCCGGTGCATATGCGCCCATACCACCTGTATTCAATCCTGTATCTCCCTCACCGATACGTTTGTGATCCTGCGCCGCCGGGAGTGGCAGGACAGTATATCCATCACTGAATGCCAAAACACTGATCTCTGGGCCGGTCAAGTACTCTTCAATGACGACCTCGTCTCCGGCATCTCCGAACTCTTTGTCGATCATGACGGTCTTGAGCGCAGCAAGGGCCTCCTCTGTCGTCTCAGGGATAAGAACGCCTTTGCCAGCTGCAAGGCCGGAAGCCTTGATCACGCATCGACCGGAAGAGAATGGGCCGGACTCGAGGTAAGCTGTAGCTTCAGAGTACTCGGACGAAGTAAAAGTACGAAAGGCGGCGGTAGGAATAGAATGACGAGCCATGAAGGCTTTCGACAGTGATTTGGAACCCTCCAGAAGCGCTGCAGCGGGAGTTGGACCAAATACGGGAATGCCAGCTGATCATATATGTCAGTCAACATCATTTACACAGTGATAGTGACTCACCTTTCCTGAAGACTAGTTCAACACCATCCACTAGTGGTTGCTCGGGACCGGGCACAACAAGGTCAACTCCTTGCTCGACTGCCCAAGCGGCAACACCAGTAAATCCCGCCTTTCCACCCCAAGCCACAGAGACATTTGAGACTTTCCCACCCATCATCTCAGTACCACCATTGCCTGGGCAGACGAAAACCTTGGCAACGCGACTCGACTGAGCGAGCTTGAAAGCCAAAGCATGTTCTCGTCCTCCAGCACCCAGCAAGAGGATGGCGAGGTCCGACTGAGGAGCAGGGAAGGCAGTTGTTGTAGCCATTGTATGGGCTGGAACCCCTTTGGGACAAAGTGATGCAGATGGAGAAACCGTTCACTGAACTTTTTGTTTTTTTCTTGCAGAACGCGTTTCGAGAAATTTGAGAAGTTACTTGATTAGGCAAAAGTGCAAGTCAAACAGCTTTGGGGCTCCACAAATCAATCTACCCTGAGCACCACCCTCCTCGGCGCTGTAGTGACGTGCGTGGACAAAACCCATGGATATCTCTCTTTCCTTCCGAGACTACAGCCCGACTCTGCATCCTTCCTTGCATTTGCCTTTCTCTCTCATTACTACCGTTCATCATGTGAGCTTCCTGCATCACCGCGAGGCCTGTCAGCTCACGCTCGTTTAGGTCTGGACAAGTCAAAACTATCCCTACCAAACCTTTCTCGGGACAGAAGCCTGGTACTTCTGGTCTCCGTAAAAAGGTCAAGGTGTTCCAGCAGGAACACTATACCGAGAACTTCGTCCAGGCCATCTTCACTGCTATGCCTGGCGGATCTCAAGGGAAGACCCTCGTGCTTGGTGGTGACGGACGATACTTTGTGAGTTGAACGACAACTACATAAAAGCTCGAGCTCATGCCTCCTTTCCTTTTCCTCACTTTCTACTCCTTTCCTCTCTCTATCACCCGTCTTGTCTTGTTGCTTTTCGCTTTCCTGTTCGTCGATTGTAGTCTCCCGAAGCCGCCCAGATCATCCTTAAAATTGGTGCTGCCAACGGTATCTCCAAATTCATTCTTGGCCAGAACGCTCTTCTGTCCACGCCTGCCGTCTCGGCCCTGATCCGCTCCCTGAAGACCGATGGAGGTATTCTATTAACAGCTTCGCACAACCCCGGTGGACCAGATGAGGACTTTGGTATCAAATTCAACATCTCCAACGGTGGACCCGCACCAGAGGAGGTCACAAATGGTATCTACAAGGTCACCGAGACGATCACAGAGTACAAGATCGCGGAGCTTCCTGACGTGCGTATGTTCCCAAAACGAGAGAACAGCTAGCTGACGTGTGTTCCCATAGCTCGACCTGAGCAAGACTGGAGACTTTGAGCTCGGACCCCTGAAGATCACTATTGTCGATCCCGTGTCAAACTACCTCTCATTGCTCAAGGAGATCTTTGATTTCGACTTGATCAGCTCATGGCTGCACAACACCACCCCCAAGCCAACCGTCCTCTTTGACGCGCTCAACGGTGTGACGGGTCCATACGGCCACGCAATCTTTGTCGAAACTCTTGGACTCCCCGAGTCGTCCGTCCAGCAATGTGTTCCAATGTCCGACTTCGGTGGATCTCACCCCGACCCCAACTTGACTTACGCCCACGCCCTTGTCGAGCGAGTCGAAAAGGAGAACATCGAATTCGGTGCTGCCAGTGATGGTGACGGAGACCGAAATATGATTTACGGAAAGGGCGCATTTGTGACTCCTTCCGATAGTGTTGCTATCATCGCCGACTGGGCCGAGAAGGCCATTCCATACTTCAAAGGCGGTATCAAGGGTCTGGCGAGGTCTATGCCTACCAGTGGAGCCATTGACATCGTTGCCAAGGCGAAAGGTTTGGAGGTGTTCGAGGTACCCACCGGATGTTAGTGATGCCGCGGTGATATGTCACCGTAACTGATGTAATATTTTAGGGAAATTCTTCGGCAACTTGATGGATGCTGGCCGCTTGTCAATTTGTGGTGAGGAGTCATTCGGTACCGGATCCGACCACATTCGAGAAAAGGACGGTGTCTGGGCTATTGTCGGTGAGTAAACTGAATGTATCTTGCAGCTCCTACTAATACTGTACAGCTTGGATGTCAATTCTCGCCGCTGCCAACAAGGAGCAACCCGGAGCTGGCATCAACGACGTGCTTTTGAAACACTGGAAGAAGTATGGCCGAAGTTTCTTCTCCCGGTATGTCAGATAGTTCCATCACCAGACCCATGTCTGACGGTTCAGGTACGACTACGAGGGTTGCGAATCTGAGGGTGCCGAGGCGATGATGGACCACTTGCGGAAAGTCTTTGCCTCCTCCGACTTTGCCGGCTCGACGTTGAAGGCTACTTCATCCGACGCTTCATTCAAAGTTGCCTCTGCCGACGACTTTGCCTACACCGACCCTATCGACGGATCAGTTTCGACCAAGCAGGGCCTGTACATCAAGTTTGAGGACGGTAGCCGTATCATCTTCCGTCTGTCAGGTACTGGCTCGTCAGGCGCGACCGTGAGATTATACGTCGAGAAGTACAGCCAGAACGAGAGCGAGTATGGTCTGGATGCGCAGGTTGGCTTGAAGCCTCTCATCGAGGTTGCCCTGTCGATCAGCAAGCTCCAGGAGTACACCAAGAGGGACAAGCCAAATGTTATCACGGTTAGTCATGTCGCGGTTTTAAAGGATTTTGTGTGCTGACTCTGAATCAGTAATCCGCTTGACGAGCGACTTGGTGAAGTAGAGTCCGTGGCGAGTAGGGAGGCTTGACGAAGATATATGTCGTACCATCGTATGCAAAGACAATGAATTTGTGCCGTTTGAATGGGGAAGGGAGTATAATTACCCTCGTCGCGCCGAGAGGACTATTGATTTTTCAAACGCGCGTCTGAAACACGCCAAGATTTAGGTCCCGTTTCACGGTAAGCAAGCCGAAAGCTCAGCTAGGACACAGCTTTCAGGCGCATGGCATGGGTCTACATGATATCATAAATGTCCTCATCTCTGCCACCCAACTCTTGCATCCTCAATTGTCAAAGTAGATAACCGGACTAGTTGCATACCCACGCCGTCCAAGTCCTCCTTTAGTCAACACAGCGCGACCGAAAGGCGCACACCGGCTCTATTCGGCTGCTTTCCTTCCCGCTCGACGATCAGCTCCTCTCATTGTTACCTTTCATCTCAATGCAGGATTCGCCAATGATGGACCAGGCGAATATCTCTCGACCTTCAATATCGCATCCATACCCACCTTCGTACCGCTCCCAACTCTCTTCAGCGTCATTACCACCCAACCAATCGTATACCTTTGACTACCAACAACGGCGAGAGGAACGACATAATCAAAATCCTCCATTATACCCAACAACAACAACCACCACAATGGATACAGAAATTACAGGACAGAAACGACCCCGATCATTTGCTGGAATAAGATTCTCGAAATCACCTAATGGAGGAGGTGAATATCCGGAAGGATGGAGTGAGGAAGATGAAGAGGCTGAGAGGGAGTTTATGAGGAAAGGAATGTTTGATTGGGAGGAGATGAGAAGTTGGAAGTTCTGGATAAGGAAAGAATGGTGGGGTGAGTGCAGAGGAGTTGATAAGATCAATGAAGAGGTTGCTGATGGAGTTTGGTTGGGTGTTTAGGGTATTATCTTGCGTTGGTCCTTATCGCGGTGCTGGTTACACTCATGACGATCTACCATGATCAGGTAGGTCATATCGTCCTTGAGAGAGCTATACTGAGACTACGATGAAATAGATTGTGACATGGCTCAAACCAGCTGCGGATTGGATGAAAGAGTTTGTTCTTTACCCCCTTTCAAACACCAGCACTCTACTGACTGAGCACAGTTTACCGGGTGGATTCATGATTCCTATCGGTACGCTCTTCAAGCCTTCTTTCACCTTTTCATTCATTCTCGATGACGAATGCTCATTCATATCGCAGTCATCCTATTCGTCATCTCGTTCCCTCCTCTATTCGGCCATGAGGTAAGTCTGCTTCATGAAATAGGCAGAAACTCAAAATGATGTATTAGATTGTGATCATCATCGTTGGCCTGGTATGGGGTCTATGGTGGGGTTTCCTCATCACTTCCATCGGAACATTCCTTGGAGAGGTGAGTGTTACGAGCTTGAACGAACGTGGGCTGAATCGCTGATGATTATTATAGGTCGGTAATTTCTTCGCCTTCAAATACTGTTGTCGCTCGCGAGCAGAGAAGTATGAACGCGAAAATATGAGTTACGCCACGTTGGCACATGTAGTGCGCGAAGGTGGCTTTTTCATCGTCTTTGTTGCTCGTCTCTCTGCTATTCCAGGGTGAGTATTTCATGCTTTTCTTTCCAGAGTTGGGAAATTCAAGGGATATTAGACACTTTACTACTGCGGTATTTTCGACTTGCGGTGTCAATATTTGGGTCTTCTCGCTTGCAGCGATTTTGACACTACCAAAGCAGGTATGTGCTCTCAAGCTTCACGTGATGTCATTTACTGATCTCATTGGAAGCTTGTGGTCGTGTACCTCGGTGTGATATTTGGCCAAGATGCTAGTACAAGCACCAAGAATAGGATCATCTCCTACACTGTCTTGGGTGTTGGTTTCTGTGAGTCTCGCAGTCTTGTCTCTCTGCAGTCTCGAGCTGATTTTTCTCAGTGGCAACCTGCCTTTCGGCATGGTACATTTACCACAAAATGAATCAAGCCCGAATTGTCGTTTGGCGTAGGCAGAGGTGAGCATCTCATTGCTCATGTTTTTACTAGGCTAATGTATGACAATCAGGATGGCTCTATCAGCAAAGGGATCATCGACAGACCCAGAGATCGGCCTGAATCGCTCCAGGTTCCAGGAATATCCTGTAACGACAGACAAGGTGGAAGATATCGAGGCGGGCACGCCGATCCTCACGCCTTACCAAACATACCAAAATCCATATGAAATGCAGTGAGTTCGATCCGGATAATCAGGTCTGAATCTGACAAGGTTCAGTTATCGTTCTACCGACAACATATCAGTGGACGATGTCGATCAGACTCAGCCATTACGTCCAGCTGGCGAGTCTGATCTAGGATACGGATATCGACCAGCCGATTCAGTCGAGCGATTCCCTCAACCTCAGCCTTCAGGCGGGATGGCAGTGCAGCGTGCTGCAACATCCGCGAGCACCTGGACAGCTGGTGGCGAACCAATTGAATATGCAGAATTTCCAGAACCGACTCCGTTATCTTCTAGTAGAGGAGGATATGTCAGGGCCACAGGAGGTAGTGGAGTGGAAGATACGAGAAGCGGTGGATATGTGTGAACTTATTGTAAGACTATAGAAATCTTGAATGTGAAAAAAATGAATGCAGGACATTGCGTTGTACCAGATCACTGTACACTGTAAACGCACGCGCGAGAAGTAACTGCTTTCTTTCCTTCTATTTGTCCCTTCCACCTTCCCTTGTTGTTGTTCTTCTTCCTCCCTCTTCTTCTCATGTGGGACTAAACATTACGATACTTGCGGCATTCGATACCATCATATTCTAAATTGCACAGAATGTATGAGCAATTCAAGCCTACTGTCATCCCTCCTATCCCAATGACGATTAAAGATCGTGTTCGACTCGCCACTGTAAGTCTACCATCATCTTCCTCTCTCTTCTTTTCTCTTTATCCCATTTGTGATATTGAGAATTGATCTTAGGCATTCGTTGTGATTCAAAGTAAACCTATTGAGATCCCACTATCGACCTATCTCGTCCATCTGCGACTTTCAGCGCATATTCACTTGAGCTCAACAACGGTTGTTCAAGCGCAAAACAAGTATGCAAGGATAGACGAGAGAGATGATTGGAGTAAAGTCATTGTGGATCTCTTAAGAAGAGTTGTGGAGCTCGAACGTACTCGAAAAGAAAAAGGTGAAAACATTAGTCTTCTGTGAATGTTATTGCGAAATGGAGGGAGCTCATGCACAGTAGAAGATAAGAGTAAAGCGGAGGAAATGGTGCAGAGTCCTGAAAGAAAGCAAAGTCGAGCATATAGTGTATAGTGTTTAATTTGTGAGTCAATCACGACGAATATTTTCCGGAACTTATGTTGTGACTCGCTACAGCGACTTGCTGATTTGTGGTACCGTAGTGTCTCACAATAGTTGGTGTAAAATGATGGGATAGGAACGCAAGAACCAGTGGCGAAAACCCAGTGACGATAGTGTCGAAGCCTCTACATCCGTTATAGAATGTAAATTCTGTAGCCTCTGGCTCAGGTCTACAGGCGATCCTTCCACATCCAAGGAAATGAAAAATGGCCGAGCCAAGTCTCCGGAAATTAATCCATTGGACCAGGAGGCGGGAAGCGACACACGATTGTTTGTCTTCTTCAGAAAAATGGAACAAGCTGCGTCTTCCAGTCATAGTCATACTGTACATCATCGTCAAAGTCTCCTGGTCCGCAACAGCGCCTTGTCGCGCCGTGTCGTACTTATGTAGGGCTAACCCTCTCTCTCTAAGCAACAACATGAAGAGCTAGTCAGATCAGCGAAATGTCCCACCGAAAGGCAAGATCAGAGACTGACGGCCCCGCTTTGCAGGCTGCTGCGGCTCAGCATGCTCAACCTCTGTAACGCCGCGCTTGTTCTTTTCCTCCCCTACAACTGTCATGTCACTTGGACGTCTACCGTTCTCCAAAACTTCCATTGCCGCTCGTCGGTGTGCTGGCTTCCATGAAGCTGATTTCCACGCGGGGCACTGCACAATCTCAGCTCGTCTGCACGTTTCGTGTCAATGGATCGACAAAGACTACGCACTTTGGATCGGTACAGTTCGTCTACTTCTTCTAGGGAGATACCCTTTGTTTCAGGAATCATCAAGTAGACGTAGAAAAAGGCGAAGATGAGACACCCGAAGAAGATCAGTAAAATACTACAGTATAATGCATCAGTTTATATCCGGGGTGAGAGTAGCGAGTTTTGCTCACAGAGGTCCAATATCACCGGCGATGAGGGGAGAGAAATAGCTGAGCATAAAGTTCCAGAACCAGTTCGATGCTGAACCAAGAGCGATGCATTTCGGTCGTACACGCAGAGGGAATGTCTCACCAAGGAGAACCCCTGAGAGTGTATCAGCACCGACAACCTGAACCGATATGGCGACGAGACGAACATGGAGTTGGGCCCCACCAGAGGGAGTACATGGCGACGTGAATGACCGCAAAGGCGATGAGGATGTTACCTCCAAGCTGCTTTGTAGAGGCTGAAACGCCTGCCGAGTCCGTGTAGTAGTGTCCGACAAATGCCGCGATGACTGCACATATCGCTTGGGCTGCAGCGCCGATCAACAAGGACTGCACCGTAGGGTGTGTCAGTAACAGCCGTGGTTTCCCCAGAGTTGCTGACCTTGCGTCGACCGACATGTTCAATTGTCCACATGGCTGGAAGGACCATTGCCAGTGAGACTCCACCAAGTATGGCCTGGATCGCTGATATTACGTGAGTAAGGCCCTGAAAAGACAGACAATCACAACTCAACAGTAAGACGATAGCGAAGTCCCGGCTGCTTCGAAGAAGACTGGACCGTAGTAGTAATAGAAGTTCTGTCCATTGAGTTGTTGTAAGAACTGAATCATCATTCCGTTGAGAGTTCTCTTCCACACTGCACGAGTGGTTAGTCAGTATAGCGAGAGCAACAGTACGGATGGAGCGTCACGTACACATCGAGCGAGTGGAGAAACATTCCAACCAGGAAGCCTTGCCACCATCATTCTCCTCTCTGATAGCCTCTTCGAGCTCCTCCATAACGTCCGAAACTATCGGATCATCCTCCTTACAATCATTGAGCCTTGCAATAGCCACAACAGCCTCGTGCTCCCTCCCCTTGCCTAACAGCAGTCGTGGCGATTCCGGCAAAGTCCAAGCACCGAGCATGAGCAAGACACCCCAAATCAGTTGTAAGCTGATAGGGATCCGCCATGAGGCGGGTGAATCAAGATGATGCGTTCCCAAGTCGATGATGTAGGCTAGGAAAAGACCAGAGGCAATCTGGACTTGGTATAGTACCAGAAGAGTGCCACGAAGTCGTTTAGGGGCTGCTTCCCCAATGTATAGTGGCACGATGGCTGACAATGCACCGACTCCGAAACCAGCGATACAACGGCTGGGAAATGTTAGATATTACTACCGTCTTTGAGGATCAGGGAACGAAGATCATAAAGACTTACCCAACGGTGAGCTGAGCAATGTGGAAGGACGATGTTTGAATGATGATCCCTATAGTGAATATGATTGACCAAAACATTATTGAACCTCTTCGACCAAGTCGATCGCTAGTCAAAGCTAATCAATCTCACATAAGTCTGACTGGGGCAACGACACAACTGCATTAACATACTTTGAAGGAGAGCACCGAAGAAAGTCCCAGCAGAGAGCAATGAAGTGATTACACTCTGTCTCTGACTCGAAAGGACGTACGTGCCATCTGGCTGTAGCTGACCCATATGCTCGACAAAGTTAGGCTACGAGGCAAGCATCATCAGATGGTCGGTCACAACGTCGCGAATGTTTTCATACATACCATAATAAGACATCCTGAAATATACCCAATGTCGTATCCGAAAACCCACCCGCCAACTAGGATTACCCGTTTAGTTTCGTACTATTAGTCGTTGTCACTGATACTTACAGGCAGCGAAGAAGCAGAATACTACTGAACGCTTGATTATCGGCATCTTGTTGCCTGAACCACCTTTCAAGCACTTCCAAGTGAACAAATTTAGATGAAAGCAGGTAAGGGCTAGTCAATACTAGCGACTTAGTTTCAAGCAGGTGAATGTAGATCCAAGTGATCAGGTATGAGTCTAAGGACGCGTTTCGAGCTCACTAGGAATACGGTCCCCCTCAGCAGTGAGCAAAAGTTGGAGAGCTATCGTGGGGCTCGGATCCACGCCCTATATATCATTGCACACCCCATGCTATTCCCCTGGCCACATCGCCTTGACAGCCGAAGCATCCGGCCGAAATGAATCTTTCTCCAGACTCGGTGTGCGTCGACTCCGCATGATGCCCCTCTTATGTCGGTAATATGATTTGCAACCCCTCAGTGCCCCTAACATTGCCCCTCTCGTTCCTCTTGGGTCACCGACATGTGGTCGTCCTCGGGATGCCAACACTAATAACCGTAATAGCCGCCGTTATCGTTATTGATGCTATCAGTCACCGAGGAATTCCAAACAACCGAAACGACGCTAAAGCACGACCCTATGCAAGCAAATATGGACAAGGCAGCATCGCCCAGGTCAGTCATGTCTCCCCGGTGTACAATACTTCCCCGGTAATTACTGATGTAATGTCGGGCTCAACATCCGTACAAGTGGCCTTAAGTCTACAATTACATCCGAGTCGCCATGACGTCATTGCCGGCGGCATTGGCGGCCCGGTGGTTTTTCGGTAGAACGTACAACGCATCAATTAATTACCTCTCTGTAGCCAGGACCCGGATTGCCAAGTGGCGAGCTCCATCAACTCGTGGTGATCCGACAACCGCTTTGCCGAAGGCACATACGACCTCAACCAGCTCAGGAAGCAGAAGCGCGAGGGGCTCGGAGAACACAGATGTCCGCTTACGCGTCGAGGTATAAAGGGTATGAGAGCTGTCCAGGTATGAGAGCTCGCCTTAAGGTTGGGCTGAGCCGTGAGATACTATATGACAATTCATTCCCATGTAAACAACAAATAACGAGAGGCTAAGTAAAGTCACAAGAGACAAGCTCTCACGTCCACAATTCGCCACTTTAAGCGAACCAACCTGTCTGAACAGCCTCTCCACAATCCACAAACTCCGCCATAATAATGTAGCTCGCATTGTTGGTAATTCAGGAAGTAGTGTAATTACACCATCTCAGCTAGGCTGGTCTTCAACCGTCGGAATGAGGAGCTTGAAAGCCGGGGGGCGATAAACGAAAACGCATTCATTTGTCCTCCTTAATTGTCTGTGGCTGTGCTTTTGTAGACTTTCCCACTTCCTTCTTCTTCACTGCCAGATCTTGCCCGACAAGATTTGTCATCTCATCCAAGAGCTCTGCCAAAAAAAATAGCCATTAGCACCCCAGTGGACTGAGATTGATACAAGAAGGGCCTACCGTTCAGCTCCATTTTGTGTGAATCTTTGATCCTCTGCTTCATCCTCCACCACGCAGATTGAATTGCCTTGGGGGCTAGCTTTGCCAACGGTCCCACAGCTATATCCTGCCAGACGATATCCGCTTCTGACGAGGCTTGGTAGTTCCTCACGCTGTTTGCATTGTCAGCACAACATTTTGAGGTGGGACTAATCGCGACCTCACAGTTTGATGAGCTCTGGTCGATCAGTTGGGGCCAGTTTCCACTGAATCCCCTGATTTATCTCGGTCATCCTGACGCTAGACTGCCTGAGATCATTATAAGATATCGTCCACACTTGTTGCAGAGAGAAGCGCATACCATTTCTTCCGACATTGCGTTCGTGTACGAGTTCCTCCCATCTTCTCGCAAACAATATCCCATGGTGCTTCTGCGCCTAAGGGGTCCATTCCCAAGGAGGTATTAGCTTCCTTGACGCATTTAACGAGCTGTCTACACTCTTCGTCGGTCCAATGACCTATTGATATCACATTTAGCTTATTGCTGTAATGCGCATCACATGAGAAAGTTGGCTTGCCTGTATGTCTTGTACCGCGATCTCGAAGCTCGTTCTTGTAGCGGTCACGGCAGTCAAGCTCTGTACGATCGACGATATCTCCGATCTTGGCCCACTCATTAGGGAACCTCTGATAAGCCCTACATTCTCCGTCAGTATACCGCAATTGAGTACCTAGGGTACCCTACGGGAGACACCGACCTCAGCAGCTCTTCATCCTCAGACTTTGTCCAGGCCCCTTTCCTTCCCCTAGGATCGTACATTCGATGGACATGATCTTTGACGTACTTGACGGGCCGACCAGGCACAGTAGCAGCTGCGACTCATTAGCCAAGCCCCAGCTCAACATAGTGACAAGAAGGGAACTCAGAACTAACCAACTTCAGGCCAGAATTTCGGAAAGTCCCTTCGTTCTGACATTCGACCTTTCGCCATCACGAGGTTGACCAGCTCGTGATCGCTAATGCGATTGACCTGACTCTCGTAAGCTGAAGGACTGTCTCACCCAAAATCTGCCCTTACATGTTGAAACATTGCCAAATGCTGTTTCACTGCCATCGATTCTGCTTGACTAAACTTGCCACGCTTGTAAGTCAAGACTAACACGTCACATCAGCAAATAGACCGTCTGTCGCTCTCGCTACCCACTTCCTTCTGCCTCCAATCTCTGCAGCTCATTCAAGCCCACCCACTTGGAAGCCAGCCAAGCATATGCGGCCCCCTCTGTCCTGAATGCGCGCCTCAATTCGTCGTCCGTTTCTTTCCTTTCTCCATTACGTGGTTTGCGGGGGGCAGCCATGGATAGGCGAGCTCGTGCCATTTCAGGTATAGGTATAGGAAGCCGAGATGGTCCTGGTTTCGTGAAATCCGAGGACGACGCAAGTGATTTTATCGGACGAGGAGCCGTGTTGATTCGAGTTTTTGATCCACGAGAACTGGTAGGGATCGCAGGCTCCGGCTGTGCTTCTCCGACGGATTCATCGGTGAGAGACTCAGGACTGTAAAGCCGAAAATCAACCATTTCATTAGAGATCGCGGGCCGTTTTTTCTTCTTCGTCGCCTTGCCGGTGCTTGAGACTAACTCGGTTCGGCGCTTCTTCTCTGAGCGTGCGTCGGTTGTATCTCCATCAAGCTGATCATTTTTGGTAGCTTCCACTCTGCGAGCTCCCACCTCCTGATATACTTCCTCATCCCCTGATCTTCTGTCCACTTCTGCAGCCTCAGTCTCAGTCTCAACCTTCCTCTTCTTCAGTCTCTTCGCCGTTCCTTTGTCCTGTACCCCACCTTGACGATCTTCCTCCTCAGCATCGTCAGCAGTCCCTGCGGCCCGCTGACGAGCCTCTCTAGCTTGCTTCTTCGCTCGCCTCTCCGCTTTCCGTTGGGCTTTTATCTGCTTTCGCTCTGCCTCTGATAAGGTCGGTTCCTCATCATCTGATTCGGTGAGTATCATAGGAAGGGCGTTGTTTTCGACCGGGAAGGTACCCGTATCATCGAAGAGGTTCTCCATCTTCGTCGACTACTCCATGTATTCCTCTGAAGGTATATCCTCTGCCTATCTAGACAGTCGATTGTGTATCGCCCGTGAGTGATATTGATATCAAGAATATTCAGGTGGTAGGTACGTGTCTGCGCAAGGGCGATATGGTCGACTGGGCAAAAACACACAAAATCAAAACACGTGACCACAGGCTGAGAATTCTAGGCTGGCCTGATACTTTCAAGTAGCCCTTTTTGGAGGATTTCCTTTGTCTGGGTTGACAGTTTCTTAAATTGTTCATCACTACTCTATCTTGCCGAGTGACGCTACCTCAGCAAGATGAGGCTGTATTCACCACGATGGGCGAGTCTCCCCGTCTCTGTGGTATCCAACATCGTGTCGCGTCTCCCCGTACGGTCTGCTCCCCACCCTCACCCTCTTCGACGAAATGTAAAACCGACCATCTACCTCCATCAGCCCGATGTATCTCATCCGTCTAGCTCAAGTAGTCCGGACCAAAATCCTTCGCCTTACGACGATATCTCGAGCTTTGGGATTTTCTTGACGAGAATCAAGGGATGTCCATGGTCTAGGCGTCTGTTGATGAGGGCGCATATGGTGCTCGATCGCTTTGATACTCCAACGCAGTCAATAGGCGGTTGGAAGCGCAGTGAAGTTTATTCCAAGTTTTTGAACACGTACATCGACAGTATTGAAAAGATGAAACAAATGGAAGTAGGACAACGAGGAACAAAGGGGGAAGTACAAAGACGACGGGTGGAGAGAAAGATGCAGAGTATTTTGGAACGACAAGTAGAGGAAGGAATCGAGTTGACAGCTACTGTTTTCGAAGACCTCCTCAGAGTGCTCATCAATATGCCTGGAATGGCAAAGCCCATTGTGGATAAAGTACTCGAACGATTGGGCGAGGCTCCTGGGCATCTAACTTTATTACGCATGATCGCCGATGAGCCGAAAAGTCAAGCCGACATGAAGTCACTTATCCAGCAAACGATGTCTCCGAGAGGGAAAGAATGGTCAGGTGAAGCATGGGATATATTTCAATTCTCACAAATTCAACGAGGGAACCTTTCCGCGGCTTTCGATACGCTACACGAATATCGATCTTCTCCTCATCCTGAACCGGATATTCTCGTCCAGATGGCCAATCGAATCTTGTATTCATGGATGGAACGGCGCCCAAATGCCAGACACGGTGATCGAGATTTCCCCAACAAAGTGGCCGAAGCCTTGTCAGAACATTTCGGAGGGATAGAGGAACTACCTAGGGAGTTTGTTACGATTTGGACAAGGGCGGAAAGACTCTCACGAAATCATGAAAAGGCGGATAAGCTCGACCACCTCTTGCTCTCCAAGCGCCGTCTGACCCTGAAGAAACATCCAAGATCCGCAGTGGCTTGTGGAGCGTATTTGGAGCAACTCCGCTTCACAGCGGACGGTACAACGACAGCCTATGAAGCTGCCCGAGATGTGTTCGCCCTTGTGCCACCACCTCATCAACACACACCAAGCCTGCTCAACTCTCTCCTACGCCTTACCTTGCATTCTACAGATCGCCCGGTATCGTCAACAGAGCTACCATTGGTACTTACAATCCTTCGTTTATTCCAAGATCACCTCGTCCCTGCCAAATGCAACTTTGCAACAATCGATACCACTGTCACAGGTCTTATCAAGATTTGGCGATTAACATCCTACAACACACAGCTCGATCTATTCCCACGTGAACTGCGGGATGAAGCGAAACGATGTGGATCAGGAAACCAATCCACTTCAAAGCGCTGGCGAATGAAGAGCAGAATATCTCCTCAAGAATGGCAATTATTCACCAAAGTCCTTGACTCGATCGAGCGCGAACAACAACCTTCCACAATTACTTCTTCGATAAAACAACTTCCAATGTCTGATAGGGAAGCTCGTATAACATCATCATCACATACTTTACCATCTTCAGTCAACCAATCATTCAAACGCAATAAACTCCAAGACCACCCAACTTTAAACGAATACATCACGGTCCGATGCACACCCTCTAAACTTCCACTAGAACCATTAATGGTCCTAGTGGAGAGGTGGATAAAAGCCTTTATGCGTGCTTCTTCTACCACTACTTCTACTCCTTATGGAACCGATGAGGATCTCGAGAAGGATTTTGCAGAGACCATGATGAGTGTAAGAGAAGGAATAGGGTTACCTATTGGAAAAAAAGCATTGAGGATTATGAGGAGAGCTCAAGCTGCTTCTAAGGTCAAGGTTAAATCTAGATTTAAAAAATCTAAAGCCGTAGTCACTGCCAGGGATAGGTCTGGAACGAAGTCTGAGCTTGCTACTGCTGCATTGGTAACGGTAGTGTCTGATGAAGCTAAGGGAATGACGAAGTCTGAGGAGCACAAATAGATCCTACGTTGTAGTCGTAGTCATCATATTGTTCAACTGTATACATGTACATTGGTATTCCTTGACGATGCATACTTGCAAATGGATAATGAACTAGTAAAATACAGTTGATTTCACTGCAATATCTATGCTCTTTTCGTATGGGTATCGTTATGAGTATTAAGCACAACGCGATACAGTATGTAGGTAGGTACATGTGTATTTATATTTGTCTATAGTATTCAACATCTTATTACTACTGTATACACTGTACCTGATCGACTTTACCTTACTGTATAAAACAATACTGATCGCTACATGAATATAAACATAAACATCATAAACATAGATATCTGTCACCAGATATGAGGTCAGGTCATAACACCACCACCACCACCACCAACACCAACACCGTTTATCCATATCCTACTCGCCTCATCACCACCACCAACATTTTGATTGACCCCTGCTCCACCAGCACCAGAGGACATATCACCACTAGGCATCATCATTCCGTTTTGATCCCAGAATGCAGGTGTGGGTTCATAAAACGTTTGCAAGCGTGCCCAAAGTTCCGTCGCACTCATATCTTCAATCCGGCTATCGTTTCCAAAGTTTGGATTCGGGTTCATCGATTGATATTGCGGCTGCTGCTGTTGTTGTTGTTGTTGATATTGCTGTTGATATCCGTGGATCTGAGGTGTTTGTTGGTGGTGGTTAGGAAGTATCGACTGTTGTTGAATCATATCATTACTCCATGGATATAGAGGCTGGAAGTAAGAGTAATGAGATGATGTTGGGGCGTGTGCGTCTGTTGGGAATTGAGCATTGAAAGCAAGTGGCATTGGTTCCGCTAGCATTGGTGCAGGAACACGTTGATCCACTTGTCCACCGAGTAAAGCAAATAACATGTCTTCTCCTTCTTGTGATATCTTGACGGACATCGGCGATCCACCGATAACTTGTGGATATCTTCCAGATACGAGAGATCGTAAGACTGGCATCAAAGACTATTTTGGTTTATGATGTTAGTCGGACTACACAGATGACTAGACAATGAAGGGGGCGGGGGGTGGAAAGAGAGAGAGAGAGAGAGAGAGAAGAGAAGGTAACGAACCACGATGCCTTGGGACCGCCTAGATCCACTCTCCTTGATCATTTCGCCAGCATCGACAAGTTCTTGATATGCAGAGTTGACAAAGGTACTCTCAAGGTATGGACCACACCAGATCGCTAGAGCAGCCATGGAAACAGCTGCCGAGAAAGTCTGTACCCAGACTGCCCAACATCGCGCAGAAAGACACGGGTGCTAGTAAAATGTAAAATATCAGCTGATGCAAGGCCAAGGTCGGTCGTGTGACATCACGTACAGTGCGAGCCATGTATAGCGAAGTAGCAGTGATAGCGTGACACGCCATGAAAGTACGCGACACTGTCTGATGCTCTTCAGGCGTAAGGGTGATACTCTCACGAGGCTCAGTCCGAAGCCTGCTTATGAGTCTTCGAAGCGATGGACGATATAGGTACACTACGACAGATCAGCTGAATCCATAAGTCAGTCTGTATTGTTGACCTACAGAGAGCTTTATAATGACACATTGAGGTGGTACACCTCGTCATCTCCGCAAAATCCAATCTCTTGGGGTCATCAGTCATGGGCGGAGGTAGCGAGTTAAGACCGGGACAGTGCATGTGAGGGAATGATTTGGCACTTGGGACAATTAGCAAAGAGTATTTATATACGGTGCGGCGAGACCTACTCTGACTTCATAAGACGTGCATCAGTCTGGTTGACCAATTCCCAGCTCGCCGGAGAAGAATCCGGACGACAACCAATATCGATCACAACAGCTTTGACATTTTGCATGTACTGGAGATGGTGGATCAGTAAGGCTTAGAAGGACGTATTGAACAAACTCACCTCGTACTTGATCCGGAGAAGCGGCTTTTGCTCTTTGGGCATAGCAGCCTCAATATTCTCGAGCTGCACACCAGTGCGTTGACCGTGATTGATACTGATCAAGCAATCTATGCAATAGCTCTGTTCAAATACATCAGCTATTGGCCAAGTTGTGTGTCACAGAACAGACCAGCGCTCACCTCATGGAAGACTCGTCGCCTGAATTCCCGCTCTTCCTCTGGCAGCGATGGATGGGGGTCCTTGTGCAGACCAAGAGCCTGAACAGCAGTGGTCATCTGCCTCAACCAATAAAAGTTTGTGGCCTTTGCACCTCGCCACCCGAAACCAACAAATAGCGTTGCCAACCCTAAAGCCTGAACGCCAGCAACGCTAGATGCCCATCCGAAGCGGGTATCGAAACACATTTGAGCACCTTCCCAGTATTCTGCGATGGCAGGATCTTCTTCATCGGCCTCGAGATCAAAGTAAGTGTGGAGAGCGAGGAGCATGAGGACACAAGCAAGCTTGTGCGGTGTAATCGGGTTTGCGGGAGTAGGAGCGTAGACGGCTGGCTCGTAGATCGAGTCAAACTCCTCCTTGCGTAGGATGTTGCCATACCACGTCGACGTCTGCCAATATTGCTCGGCCTTGCGTCTCGTAACGTCACGTGGTGGCACGACTCGAAGGATCGAACGGAGACGTTCGAAGATTGCGCGTCGCTCATCTGAGCGTTCTTCCGAAGGTGCACGATCAACAGTTCCGACAATGAGAGCTGGAGCAGCATTCTCTCCCACCCAGTCATCTTCGCGCTTACCCTCTGGGGCAGCTTGATCATCAGTGAGCAACAAGCTCTCGACCGCCATTCGACCTTGACTGCTGGAGCGGTCGGCTGACAAATGCGGAGTGGCAAGGGTGAAACTCGAATCAGAATATCGATCTTTGGGTGAATGGAAATGTCCATCTGCGAGAGACGGTGGCGAGTGCGAGGGTTGGAGTTGAGATTGACCAGGCGGTGTAGGCATCGATGCAAAGCCGCCATCTAAGTATTCTGCAGCAAGTAGAGGATGAGGCCCCGAGTGACTCGAGCTATGAGCCTTGACGAGGGCAGACTCGAGTTGTGCAATCTGCAGATATGAGCCTTCCGCTGCTACCACAGGAGACTTACTCGTTCGTGTAGCTGCTCGGTCGAAGCAAGGACAAGTCGCTTGCCCTGCATGCAACTAAGATCACCATCTGGACAAACAAGTGCACATCCTCGTCGACGGCCTATGACATCTTGTCAGTATCACAAAATAACAAGTAAGTAGTGCAACTGACAGTTAGAACAAGGAAAGACTCTGTCGCACTTTGCCTTCAATCTTCGACATTCTGAACAACTTTTCTTGCCCTCCTTTGCACCTTCTTTCTTGGGTTTTTCCTCCACCTTGACTCTTTTATTGCCAGTGATTTCCGCCTTGACCTGGCCAGGTGTCAAACCCATACCCATTCCAGCAAGAGCAAGTCCGGCTTCTTCTTCTGCATTACTCGGCCGTCTTGTCGATATCGAAGTCCGAGAGCGCTTTCTGTCCCTGGACGGCGAAGGTTTCATGTCGTATTCTCGAGGTCTGTCTCGCCAATATTCTTGTTTGCTCATTGTTGAGCTTTGAGGGCTCGGTAAGAGCGGTGGTGGCGCCCATGAACCCATACTTGGAAGAGGCCCTCGTTCTTCGTGATTATGAGGAGATTGACGGGGATCTACATTGGCTGGAGGTGGAGGTGGAGGAGGATAGACCATTATGCTTGGATGTGTGGGTAGATGCTCCGAGGCCGAGGAGATCTTGGAGAGAGATTCGGCGTAAGCTGGCTGAGAAGCGTCCGCTGACGCTATGTTGGTCGTTGTTGTAGGGTAAACGACCGAGTACTCGAGAGGTAGGTAGGGTGGCGGTAGGTGAGAAAGGTACCCAGTCTGTCCTGGGAAGAACGGAGTCTGTTGAGGCTTGACCTGAGGATAGATTCAGTAACTGACTCGAGAAGAAGGTTTGCGGGTAGAACGATGCGCAACTCGACAACTAGTGGGTAGTAGTGATGATTAAAAGAACAGAGAGAAGAGGGGAGGAGGGGGAAGGAGAGGAGAATGACGGGATTTCTAGCATGTTGCAAGGTTGAAACGGGCTTTACTAGACGACACCGCAACGCCGAGAAGACCGGAGACGATGACTCTATCCCTGCCTTTCTGTGTAACAGATCGAAAAGATCCCCTTGGATAACAAGAAACCTCCGAGGATGCCGCTCCTTGCCTAACTAGATCGCTTTGTAAAGGTTTATACCCTAAAAGTTCCGGGAAACAAGGGGAAAAGATGCTCAAAAAAAAGGATCATCAAAATCAAACCAAACTAAACTGACCTGATTTGAATCTATGGTTATTTTTGTTATTGTTGTTGCCGCGGAGGTCACCGTTGCCGTTGCCGTTGGTGTAGCTGGAAATCTATCATCAGATGGATGTTGTCCCAGGAGAGGACTACGAGTAGAGAATGATGATGCTGTGTTTGGCGACATGGCGAGTCGGGCATGTACAGGTATGAAATGACCAAGCAAGACCGAAAAGGCCGGAGCGGAAAAGGTACTAGTAGTTGATAGATGAAAGAAAAATTGGCCCCGAGAGTGAGTAGTAGATCGAAGTTTGTTGCTTTGCTACCACCGGATACCTGCCCAAAATTTCCGCCTTGGTCGGTCTTGGGCCCTCCTTTCTGCGTCTTTCTACAGACAAAAGAGAGTCAGAGCGACAGAGACAGAGAGGGGAACCGTGTGACTCTTCTGGAGATCGCCCTTGATACCGCTAGTCTCACGTGATCCCCGAAAAGGCCGGACCGAGGGTGTATCCTTTGATGACGTGCTGATTCAACAAACGTTTCTTCGATATATCGAATGAGATACAGGACAGTGAGCTGGGCAGCTGTGGAACGAACGCTGAAGGAAGAGTTGGATGGGCCGTTTAACACGATAGAACCGGTTTCTTGTGAATCGTCGAGAGCCGGAGTGTAAGAGTCTTCTTTTTCTTTCCCGTTCTTTCCGGGACCCTGCTTCTGGTAGAAAATTATAGGCAAAGAGGCACCGGGGCAATAAGCGGTTAGGATGACGACGCCGGAAGCAATATACAATTGGCGGATCCTAATAGAAAAAAGATACACTCTACGCACACAATGGTGAAAAGTACGTACAGTACAGTACATAGTCCGCTATGGTGGTCACATCATACAAAGTACAGAGTCGTCAGTGTGATTGTTTGAGTTCGTTTTCTCCCGTTCCCTAGATCTCTTCTGTCTGTTTATCCGGGTCCAGCCCAATATCAGTAGTCAATCTTCCAGGCTATGAGCGGCAGCAGCCGTTCTCTACGCGTTTCTACGCTGTTCTGATATCAAGATCTGTTTGAAAGGCAAGGCAAGGTTTCCGATCAGACGCCAGACTCGATTGATGCCAAAGCCACAAACGCCGCAGCAAGAAGAAAACCGCCACGCGTTTCAGAGGAGAAGTCATTTTATTTGATGCGTCCGGCCGTACGGCAAAGGATAGATATGCTGTAGAGTCCAGACCACCCAAGGTAAATCATAAGATCATAGGCACTTGTACTAAGTGAATCCCAAATTTCATCCTGATACAGAGGTCCTTGACCTGAACGAACCGCGATTCAATCAGGCAGGACAAGTCGAGAAATCGAGACCCTGCCGTGACTTGTATGGTTTCTTTTACTTTCCTGAACGCGTGAATGCTTTTTTACTTTTCCAACTCCACAAACCCTTTCACCTCAAATAAGAGAGACTACTGTACAAACGTCTCATCACGTTGCCTTACTCTCCTTATACCTATTCTATCTACGAAATTAAACGACATCTTTGATTGTACATCATCATATACTCGTATATATCGGGCAGGACCTGATATATCGATCTGCGACTACGCTTTGACCTCTTTTTCCTCCTTGTTTGATCGTATCACCCCATCTTCCACCACGATCTTTACCTTCTCTTCTCATCTTGTCACTTTGTCATTCACGACTATACAACTATCGCCCTCACCCTCGCTTATATTGATACCCTTGGCAGCAAGGCAGGCTCCACTGGAAACACTGGACGTTCCTTTCATTTCAAGACTTGAATCGAAAAGTGTCATACCCCTCCTTTCTCAACTGGACCCCTCGAAAAACCCTCAAAGCTCCTTTTCGATTCGTGTCTCACTAATCGCTGACGTGAAGGAGGACTTGACGGATTGAGTTTGAGGGTCAAGCGGTTACCTTGACCAGGTTCAACGTCTCGTTCACTTTTGAAGACTACATCGGTACTCGATTCACATTCATTTAATCCAAGAACCCCTTCCCTCTCTCCCTCTGCTTAACGACATCAGACGATTCCGTTTCGATTCCGCCCGTCACACAAAGGACACTCCATAACATCAAGACATACGAGTCTTGTGTGTTACAGCGTTTGTGGCCTCCATCGTCGCATCGCATTCATCACTGCCTGCCATTCCCCTCGACACTTGACGTGAATTGGCATTCGGGGAACGATGAATACCCTACATGCCAAGGCGTTGTTTGGCAGGGACGATTGCGTGCAATGTGATGATGGGACACCAAGTTGTAATTGCGCGTCCGGAGAGCAGTGTGTATTGAGTGCACGGTATGTCGTGCCCTCTTCCTTGGTATTGTTGTATTCGGGTCAATATGCCCTTGAATAACATTACTCGCTTGAGGTGAAGCTGATGGACATTATAGAACATGTTCGCAGTGCGCTTCCATTCAGTGTATCAAGCCTTCGTCGAGTTCAGGAGGAGGGGTCAATCCTGGTGTCATTGCAGGTCCAATAGTAGCGGTGCTGGTCATCGCTAGTCTGGCCTTGTTCTGGTGGCTACGCCGTAAGAAGGCGAGTCTCTTATGAGCTACAAAAAGTGTGGAGAGATGGCTGACGTAGAGTAGAGACGTGATCTATCTCGGTTGGAAAGTCTTGCACAACGAGCCAAGAAAGCCGAAGTTCCTGGATTCCAACTGTCGAATCCTTCTTCACCACAACCCCCTTCAGCCTATTCCGGGTCCTTACGATCGTACCGAGCCTCTCAGCTTCCTCAACCTCCTCCTTCTGCCTCTTCGCGACGATCTGCATTGCCTCAGGCACCAGTCAATGCAGAGTATTATGATGAAAACGGCGCGATGATCCGAGTATATGGTGGCAAGAGCGGAAGGATTGATCTGGGACGAGAAGGAGATCCGTTCTCTGACAGGCAGAGTGTATCGACAGCTGGGAGTTCGCAGAGTACCCATATCATCCCGATTCAGTGGATGCCACCAAGCAAGAGCGACGAAACACTTTCCAAGGCATTGCACGGCGGCGCACCGTCTGTCGCTCGAACTGACGCAGCTCGAAAGCTCAATCAAGCTCGAGAGAATCTCTTCCGCCCACCACGTCCTGCTAGGTCACCAGACCTCGACCTTCGTCTCGCTCCTCCTCAATCACCACCCGATACTTCCCCACATATACGAGACTCGTACGTATCTGGTAACTCTGGAGCACCGTCCTTCCTCTCGGGCATGACAGACCTACACGATGCGCCGAAAATCATAACGAGCAAGCAAGTACAGATTGGACGACTACAACAAGCCGAGTTTGTACAATTCGGTCGACACTTACCTACTCATCCCGAGCCTTCCACGGCAGGATTATCATCACCCACATTCGGCACTGGCACGCTCCCCTCGGACAATGGTGGAAGTGGTAGTGGTGTTCGTAACCTGACGCCATCGAACCACGCATCAGTAGATATGGGAGGAACAGGCGCCGAGCCTTTGAGCGCAGGTGCAAGTGACTTGCGATTCTCAATGGGGAGTCTGGCAGACGATGGTGCTCGTAACAGCTGGAGCACGACTGGTACATCACGGATCCTGGCGCGTCCAGGCTCCGCGCCACGCGCACCGTTCGTATCGTCGGCTGAACCACGCGAATCGATGCTTTCAACACGATCCTATGCCGATTCCTTCCTAGGTGGATTCCCAATGATTCCACCTGGAGCACCTGGTTCTTCTGCTCCACCACTACCAACTTCGAATCTACCTCAATCGACCTCTGTCGCAACTCTTAGCCACGCCGCCATGCCAATCTCATCCTCAACAGCAACAGTAGGTATGGACTCGCCATCAAGATCATCACAACCACCACCTTCATTCCGTGCTCCAAGAGTATCGAACGCGAATACAAACACAAACGAAAATCACACCTCAGCACCATCACGTCCAATAACAGCCACATCAGTAGCTGATTCTTTCCTTGGATCATTCCCATTCGTACCTCCAAACGTCGATGATTTGGCAGTATTACCTTCAGCAGCTATACCCGACTCAGCTGCGGCTGGCGGTGCTGGTGGTGGTGGTTCGAGAGGAAGGAATTATTTAGGAATGAGTACGACGAGTGAGGGTTTGGGAGGATTTGAATTCAACTTTGATGATGCTCCTCCTCCACCTATGCCACGACGGCGAGGCTGAGGCGTTTAGTGCTGTACAAGAAAACAAGTGTACTACGCGAACAGACTCGGATGACTTGGACGTTTGTGAGTAGGAATTTGGCAGTGGGAGTTTGGCAGTAGTGAGTGGTTAGTGTATATCATTTTTTTAGGTTTGGGAGAGGGTATTGTATTGCAATGGAGAGTATGCAATCTTTTCCTACTCGATCATGTATCTTTGCTTTGCTTTTAGGCAAGTACAGTCCAGAACGATACATGTACGTGTATCGTTATACGAAGTTATCTCCTAGTATATACTGTACATACTGTACATGGCTATATCATGACCCCGAAAGAGAGTTTGTTGTTGACACACATATTATGTGTGTGGGTCACAAAGCAAGGGAAATGAAGGAGAAAGGAAAGATCAACAATGACCTCCTTTATACAATACGACACATACCAAGTCCAACAGTATGTACTGTAACAGTGTAATAAGATGATATCCATGACTTGTAGTGTCTATATATCTCTTGATAAGTATAGACAGAGATTTTCCGTTTTCTGACATTTGACAATCAACGAGGAATCGAGAATAATGACAGTTGATTCACCTTCATCTCAAGAAGATGATAATGACCATATCTCTTTCTCTATCCCAATCTCTATCCCAGAGTCTGTCCCAATCCCAGTCTCTGTCCCCGATCCTCTCCTCATACCTACCCATTCATCGCCATCTGTCCCCATCTCTGTTCCTGTTCCTGACTTTGTTGCTGAATCATGGAAAGAACGTTGGGAATCAGGATGTCAAGCTATCTTTGCTGGATTTGTGGCGTTTGCTAATTCAAGAAATGTGAGTTTTCATTCTCTCCCCTCACTCCATTTCCATCTCTTCTTCTCTCTTTCTCTTCCTCTCTTCTTCTCTTCCTCTCTTCTTCTCTTCTTCTCTTTTTCTCTTCTCCTGTTCTTAAAGACATAAAGATATACCTTTATGACTTGAGACTTGAAAGATTCGATGGATCTGATGTATCGTACCGTATAGCTCAAAGCAACATTGAATGAATTTTGGAAAACTGAACAAAGTCAATTGATTCGCCCTACATTGGTTTCACTAGCTTCTCAACTTCGACTCCAAGGACCACCTGTCGAGCAAGGAAAGTATAACGATGATGATGATGATGATGATGCACTCAAACTCGTCCTCCTTCATATCCTTACACGACCAGGAAATGTAGGTGGACTTTTCGTTGATATACTGTAATCCCTCGCAAGCCAAATCACTTAGTGGCAAAACCTTGCTGATGATCTTGCCTAGACATATACACGATGCGCCATAGGGAATACCGAAGATCAAGCAGAGCTGGGAAAGGAGATTGATCGGAGCTGGCAACTGACTCCAAAAGGGAAAAAAATGTTCAGCTACACAATTTGCCCACCCCAGCCATCAATTCGCCCGAATGCGCCAATGTGGTGGGACATGTGACATGTAGTCCAGGACCAGCTGCATCAACAACAAGTAGAGATGCATTACACTCTTATACTTTTTCCTCAAATCGGAGTGGCTCGTCCTGTCCTCGTCGCTGAGGACGGTGCCAGTGGACTATGGCTTCCTATAGACGGTCGACGCGACGAAGGTCTAGATCGAGAGTCTGCAGACTGGCTCCTCGAGCCCGGTGTTGACCCGCTGCCTACAAATGATCCTCGCCGAGATCTGGGAACGGCAGAATCTCCACGAGTATGAAGCACGCCCATAGATGATGCGTGGGCAAGCTGTGCCCGACAAGATTCGCAGTAGCGCATGGTGAAAGTTTCAACGTGAACAGCATGAGTGCTGAGACTGTCAGCATAGCCATAAGCGACTTGAAGCACACTTACCCGCAAAACACTCCACCACAACCACCACAAAACCTCTTCGGCTCTGCAGACTCGTATTAGTCCCGTCAGAGGCGAATTCGGATACCACTCACCCAGCAATCCGAAATGCCGCCCGCAATGCTCAGCCATACAAGTATGCGAGACTGATTCCGCAACATGACGAGCAGGCCCATCAGGAAGAGACCATTGATACAGTGAGTGCTTCTGAGCACCTGGGCCCGGCTTGAAAGCAGTATACAGAGTCTCTCTTCAAAATGATCAGCCCAGTCTCGCTTCTGATAAGCCTTTACCCACCCCACAAACTTCACCATGCTACACTCCCCACCGATATGATCCTCAGATCCCCAGAGACGTCCCTGTTCCACCAATCGCCAAGGCGGTACTACCTGCTCCTCCAGAATCCGCTGCCCAGGCACACACCGATACAATGCAATCTCAGAGCCTACTCCAACCACAAAGAGAGCGCCAGACTGCAAAAACTCGCGAGTCAGGTAAGAAATCCCTCCGGTGTATTCAGACTCAGTAAAGCTCTGAGTCGAGCTGGCAGAACCGAAACGTAGAGAAGTACTTCGATCGTCGTCTACGGATGTCGAGGCAATTGGATGGCCATTCAGCGAGAAAAGGAAGATGTGGTGTGCGGTAGCGACCGCAATTTGGCCCTGCTTGAGTCAGATCTGCGTTTGTGCAGCAGTTGGAGATCATCCAACTCACGTCTGACTCGCTGATTGCACAAAACTTGATCGGCTCCGACACGGGCATAGTCAGAGTCCGTGTGTACCGCATTCGATTCGTGTCCCAGACAATTACCGAACCATCCTGTCCTCGTCAGCTCGCCCGAAAAAGATGCCATGGGAATACCTACTTCCGAGCCACTAACGAGCAAGCTCCATGCCACGCTGGCTGCAAGGCATGTCACAGGCTGGGCATGACCGCGAAGAGTTGCCTCTCGATGAAGGGTTACTTCGCCCCGTCTTGACCCCGACCCTCTGATCGTCAAACTCCAAGCTGTCAAAACGCCGTGGTCGGATAGGGTCATGAGTACGGCCGGTGCCGCAAACACAGCGCGTGATACCGAGATACCCTCGACGAGATGAACCAGCTAGAATGGTTAGATTGTGAAGCCGAGCACATTTAGGATGCTCACATGGGGAGTAATGCCTTGCTGATAGTAGACGCGCAGAGAGCCGTCAGTGAAGCCAAACTGCACCGACAGGTGAGTACCAGGCACTACGAGACGATGACGCTGTTGCGGAGCTGGTCGTAGATCGGATGGTGGTGGCGGCGGTACTATATCATTGATGGGCGTGGTCGTCTCTGTAATGGGCAAAATGCTGCGGAACAGCAGCTGCCAGTGCTCCGCAACACCAAATCTTGCACCCACAGGTAACTGAGGTTGCCCATGCAGGAACCGGTGAGGATGAGGTGTTTTGAAGATCTGCAAGGGCGTCTGACCAAAGTTGTGAATAATTGCCGTTGACGCCGCCTTTTCGCTCTCGTCTTCCATATGCTCTAAATCGACAGCTCCACGGTAGGATAAAGGGTGGAAGCAATTGAACGAGGCAGGGTCTCGCTGTTTGTAGCCAAAAGTGAGATCAATCCAATAAGGTAAATGACGGGACACAAATTCTGACTCCAACGCCTCCCGATGTCGATGCACAAAGAGGAGTGGATCATTCAGAGCCCAAGGAGGGAGAGCGACGTTGTCGACTGAGTCACCCGAGACTTGTTTCTTCCCAAAGTCATGACGATTCTGCACGTCCAGGTAAGCATGACATGGGCAATTCTAGTCACAACTGCTTACGATGTTACGCAAGAAGGCAGCGGAGTAATAGAACTCTGGTATGAGCTCCCTGACGTCCCCCCTATTATCCGAAGAAGCAGAGTCCCAGGCTTTTGGGATGCTCGAGAACAGCCGATCAGCCAGATCGAAGTTGCCACCTTGCAGTGCGAGGAAGATCTCGGTAAAGGGCGAAAGGCGAATCATAAAGCCGCATACAATCATAGACGAGCTGTAATGAGTCCCGTAGTGGCTTCGCGTGTGAGCAGCATTCTCGAGTCGAATGAGAACTTACAAAGGCTTTTCACCGACGCCTTCGGTAGCACTATACCTCTCCATCGCAGCCTCTCGTCGTGCCTCTGTCAGCGCACCCATAGGATGGGTCAGATCGCGGAAAGTCGAGGATTTGTCGAGACTTAAGGCGAGCGAAGTGTAGTCGGCGAGGACCCAAGGGAAAACTGGGTATTGAGTTACATCTAAGATTATTAATAAACATAGTCAATGTGCTGTGCAAGAGACATACCGTTGGGCGTTCGGTTGGCGAATTGATTGAGAAGTTGAAGATAGGCAAACTAGAATTTATTAGCACAATACATTTCGCTGTTTGACGTCGACATACATTGCTGAGTTCTCTCCCTTGCCACTTTCGCGTAGCAGCCTCAAGCTGCTGCTCGGAACGTTCGAGACCTCTCGCCATTTGGTCAAGCACGAAAGTGCCAACGACTGATCTGGATATGGTTCCGCTTTGATCTGCCTTGTGAGAGAGCTTTGATGCCACTTTCTGCCGCTCGTTTTTGTCCGCAAAAACGATGAGGAAATTGCGTTTGTCGGAGAAGTAGAGTTCCAATCTAGAACATGAGCTTGTCTGGAACTTGCAGACTACTGGACTTACGCGACATCCCGGAAGAGGAATGCTCGTTTGTTGTTCTCGACGATCTCGTTATAAGACCTGTTTCGTCAGCGCGTCCATGATGACAGCAGCCGGATGTACCATCTATGACTCTGTTGATCTAAGGAATCGAGCTCAACCAATGTGCCGGAGGGAATCAACAGCGAATCCCGTGGGGCATCCCTAGCGTCAATGACCTCCCCATCGGGGGTTTGTACCAGTCCATCTACAAGGTAGAGGTTTTTCTTGCCCAAGATGAGCAAGCCAGGGCAGGCATCAACCCCAATGATTCGGACAATATTGTGAGCCACCTCAACCACATCGCCAGCCTCCAGCGTCTTGGCGATCCGGCGCATCTTGTCATCCTTGTTCTCCTCAACTTCAACAAATGACTCGTCATCAATCCGACTGTCAGCACCCGGACTGGACGGCGCTTGGACGCTCGGTGCCGAGGGCAATGTCGGCGCAGGTTCTGGAACTCATCAATACACTCTCACCATAGTACCCTGAACTCACCTTCCTCCTCGATTGCGGCGGCTTGACCTAATGCCAAGGAGAAGGGGTCTTCCCATGGAGCAACATTGACCCTTGAAACAGCAGAGGAGAGTTCGTCAACGGACGGAATGGCATCACGAAGTTTGCTTCTTGTTCGCGCCATGCCTTGTTCAGGCATTGCACTTATTCGTTCCAGGCGATTTCGCATGCGCAACGGACCCTCGCTACCGTCTAGACGCCAAGTCACAGGTCCGTCCTGGTCCGGCCACAGGCCATTCTCGGCTCGTAATGCTGATGCTTGCTTGGGCCAATCGCTGGTGGACAGCCGGTGCCAGTGTTCCTTCCTTTCCAAGGTCATCTTCGCATGACTTTGCGAGTCCTACACTGAATCAGCAAGAAGATGCAAGGTGGACGGTGATCATACTGTTTGGATGATGATGAGTTTCCATGCGGCGTTCTTATCCTTTCCCCCTTCTAAAATAGACTCTCCGGTCAAGACTCTCTTAAGCGGGGTACGCTTTTCCATGATAGACGATCTTGAGCGTGTCAAAATAAAGCCAGCATCGGCCGATGGACGTCTTCTCGGCGTCAGGGACGCAGGAGAGCCGGGAGGAGTAGACCCAAAGCGCCCTGAGAGCGAAGACCCGAAGAAGGAACTGCTAGGCCGAGGAGAGGGAGGCGACATGGCGAAAGAGCCAGATGGCAACCTTGGTGATGGCATAGAGGACCGTAGCTGCTCTTGGATCAAGCGTATCTGTGGCAACTGTCAGATAAAATCTTCAGGCGAAGTCATAAAACGTACCTGTCCAAGTAGAGCAGAGGGCAACTTGCCCAACTCTATCAAAGCTTGTAACCACTGCGCTACTGCCCGTCTTTGAGGCTTAACTTCATCGGGGTTGCCACTGGCAGCCGATATGGCCGCATAGTCTGCGACGCTTGGGAGCATGGCCTCGATGCGCCTGGCTGTCACTACCCTCCGCAATGCATGCGAGGCTCGATAGGTGGCAGTGAGCTCTACGAGCAAAGCCTCCAAGCGGCTGCCTCTGTCAGTCGCCACGCTGCTGTTTCCATTTTCATTTCCGTTTGGATTGACTGCAAGGTCAGTGAGTACGTTTCAGCCCATTCTGCGGAACACGTACAAGCAACAAGGGGCGAAAATCCAATGGAATGCACCGAAGTGATTGTTCCAGATCGGGTTCTCGTCACACCTGACGGCCTCGCACCTGTATCATCCGTTTCCCCGGCGGCTTGTAACAGGAAATCGAGAGCCGCTAGTACCGAAGACAGGAGGTTGGGGCAATGCAGAGTGTGCGACTCTTTGGCGGGTCCCATCATCATCCTGAAGATTGGCGCTTGGACGTCGGTACGCCAAAGAGGGCCGATCGTTCTTGCCATTAGAGCGAAACCACCTTCCGCCTCAAAGGAGCGCTGGAAGCCTTCCAAACCAGGTGTCGTTAAACATCGTTCAAGGATGTCGAGACACGGCAGTACGACGTAGTATGCGGGATTACTGGACAGAAATATAACCAGCAGACGATGAAGAGCGATCGACTTGTTGAGCTTCACAAGTCGAACTTTATTGTGACACAGCTCAGCCATCATGGCAAGGATTGAAGCCGCCGCTACCTGAGACGGAGGTGGCTCATCGGATTGCACGAAAGTGAACGCGGAATTGGCTAGAGTCAATGTCAGTATGTTTTCTCCCTTGGCCAAAAGCGAGAGCTCACCTTGACATAGAGCCGAAATGAGATAGGAAAAGACGGGTTTGATACTGAGCCACAATGAGCTATTGTCACAAGGCTACCGGAGGACATACGCATCTTCGGCACTCCATCTAGCCAAGAGTGCCAATTTGAGCGTGTCTACCACCACAGGCACAACACTCGGCTCAAAGAGATTCGAGCGTAGCGCATAAAGCAATTTCCGCACCATGGCAGACTTCTGAAACGTCCGCAGAAGATTGAAGCGGCTGTGTTTTGAGGTTTGCAAGAGGTACTCGAAATGCTGAAGATACAGCGATGTGACGCCCAGAGGAGCGAGAGACCAGAGTTCGAATTCGAGACCAAGCGCTCGATAGGCAACGGAGTTGTGCACAGTGGCCATGCTGTTCAAATTAGCATTTCAACATAAATCGTTTGGCAACATACCCTGGTTTGTCCATATTGACACCAAGCATAGAGAGGATGATCTTTGCACATATGACGTCGACCATTAAACCCATCTTAGGTCTGAGTATCGCAGCCAGCGTCTCAAATCCCCCTGCTAGGTGTCAGCGATACATGTGGAGCTGGGAAGCATGAAGTCTCTCTTACGTATCCGCTCCATCTCTTCACTCGCACTCCAGCTGTCTTTGATCATGTCTTTCAGTATGCTGAGGCACGCTGACAGTTCATCTGTAGTCTGAGCCATATCCACCATCTTGAGCACGACGACACCACCTCCTACTGTCGAGACGGAATCGTCTAGAGGTGTAGGCTCAAAGGCAGAGATGCTGCCCACTATTCGAGCTGTTCCGTGCCGCAGTTGACGGGCACGGAAGGGATGTGGTACAGCGGAATTAACGCATGCCGAGGGAGGCGCCGAAGCAGCATCGACTGGTCGAGAAGGTAGAACATTTCCGGCAGCAAGAGACAGCAGGATTGCCTCTTCAGGAAAGGCTGGTCCTTGTCGGATGGCACGAACTAGTAACGAGTTGGCTGGAAGAGTAAACAGGCGCTTGTCAGATGCCGCTTGTGCCAATGCGCTCAGATACACGTTGATCGAAGTCGCTGCCTCGTCTAGTAGAGTTCAGCAAGTGTCTCGTGGCTTTCAACAACGACTTACATGTCAAGAATTTGCCAAGCGGTTCTTGGAAGTTGCCGTTATACCGGGGACCCTAGCAGATATGAGGAATGATACATTTTTAGCTACGCGACTCACCAGGTGGTGCATGAGTAATACCAAATCCTCAGGAACAGCTTCCTCCAGCAGAAGGGTTCTACCCAGCATCCATTCGTTCTCTTCTGTTCTCCCCATTGACTCCGCCTTCTCGGCTTTACACCCTGGCGAGATGTCATATTCCCGGCCAATGCTGATCCGAATAGCTTCTAGCGGTACAGACGGTTTTGCGTTCAGTTGCGGCCCCGATGTCGGAGGTACTGATGGTATTGGCACGGGGAACCTCATTCTAAGTGCCCCCACACGAACGCCGTTGACAAAAATTCGGGTTTCGGCCAACTCAAGTCCTTTGGGCTTGCGACATCCGACCGCAAAATGAACCCATTGCCCGTGAGGAATCAGCGCGTCCGGTGCGGAACACACGATTTCGTCCACATCTGCTTCGGGAGTTTCCGTTGTGACAGACGTTTCCTCCTCCGAGGGAGCAGTGTACACAGAGCTGTAGAGCGCGATTTGGGTATTTTCAAGTATTCGGATACGAAACAGTGGTCGCTTGGCACCTACCTGCGAGACGTGAAGAAGAGTGATAGGATGGTTGAGCTTGGATATATTCACCCAACACTTACGATATCAGCTGTAAGCCACATTGTGAGAGACATGCTTCGGAAGCTCACGGAGAAGTTGAAGCCTTTGTGAGGGTGGCACCATGAACGTCCCAAATCGCGCATCTCCAGTCCGCCCAAAGTATCGCCGCTTCCTCCTCGAAAGACGAATGAAGGGGGAAAGCGATGCTTCATGGTATGTTTGATGAGATCTAGGACCTCGGTGTTGAGTCGATCTGCTTGGTAGTCTAGCTTATCCTCCGTGGGAAGGGTCAAGACACCAGGTCGAGGACGCTTCTTGACTGGTTTTGGAGTGACGTCTCCTGCCGATTGGGCCTGCTCGGGAAGCTGATCGGAAGAGGGATGACCTGACAGAGGAGCAGTGGCTCGAGGGGTAGATGTCCCTCCATTTGGCACTTTTGGCTCCATCTTGACCAAGCTGAACAACCTCCACGTGATGGCTTGAGAGACTCCGGCCTGTAGGAGGACGCGGAGCAGAGCGAGATAGGTCTCCCTCAGGTAGGGGGGTGGAGGTTTCCACTTGAGAACTCCCTCGCCGCCGTCATCCTCTTCGTGTCTGACGAACCAATCGTCCCGTGGCGGGAAAGTGACCTCGTAGTGACGTTGCTTCGCAGGGCCATACAATCGCAAAATCAAAAAGTCAACCAAATCTGGCATGTGTGCCCTCATGAGTAGCATATTGACGGTGGAGGCATGAGCAGCGCCGAGGATCAACCGCAGGGTATGATCGATGAGGTGAGATTCGTCACGTTCAACATCCAGGGATCCAAAAGCGCATGCCTCGGAATCGCGAGGCAAAGCCCTCGCCTTCCCTTTCGCACTGTCGCGCAAGAAAGCTGACTCGTCAAGGCGCCATAGGTACGCCCAAAGAAGCGGCAACGCTTGGGGCCACCGAAGATTCAGCTCGCCTAGCTTCGAAGTCAGGTCCTCTGTGGAAGAGGGTTTAACCGCAAAAACGGAGAGAATATTGTAGTTGTTGTCGAATATGTGGGAGAGGAGTTGCGCAAGTATTTGATCATTTGCCGGCTGTGGGAGCTGTGGGGTAACTATCACGGACGAAGCAGATGACGTCGATGGCTCTTCAGAAGCGATTCGTGTTGAGGCTTGGTCTTCCAATGGAGTCTTGGCCAATTTGCGCAGAACAGGGAGCAGCGAAATATAGCCGCCAGCGCGCTAGTACAATTAGCTCTACTCATCGCCATAGTCGATGTAATAGACTGACCTCGAAAGCGGCCACAGCATCCCGATCGCCGAGCGCCCAAGATAGAACCTCGAATGCCAATCGTATCCCTTCAACACGCTGTACCTCTTCAACTTGCCTCTCTTCATCCGCTATATCACTCGCGCTTTCTCGATAAGCTAGGCCAGTGTTCAAAGCCTCTGTAAAGATCTCAAAGCCGCGATGTCGGTGGAAAGCTCTACGGGTAACAGTCGTTGAGGGGATAGAGAGGACTTGTGAGAATGTCTAGAGCTTTGTCAGCCACAAGTCTCTCTGGCAGGTGAGGGTGGTGATCATAGGCGGCAACGTATATCACGAGATGATGGCACAGCGGTCACACAATGAGAATTTTAAGAACGGGAAGGAATAGATGAAGGATAGAAGGGAAAATAGGTGAAAGGAAGGGATGGAAGGTTGGTAGGGTGAATTATAATAGCAGAAGAAGCTTGTGTCAGATGTATACTGTCGAAAGGTCATATACACCCAGAGACAGCGGAAGAACTGAAGGATTTCTTTGCCAAAGAGCAATGAAAACCCAACTCACCTCGACAAATTGCATGACGCCCCCTTCCCCAGATCCCTCTAAAGCCTTGACCAGCTCGACGACCTTGACAGACAACTCATCGGTTTCCTCAACTTCCTTGATAGCCACAGGCTCAACCCTTGTACTTGTCGTCCCAGTTGATCCAACAGCAGCAGCACCGCTACTTCGGCTCGAATAATCTACGGAGAGCTGTACAGCAGGTGAAGGTGACTTTGCCCGTTGTCTCGCAGTATATGTAGGTTGTGAAGGTGGAGTATGTGCTTGCGGAGGTGGAATGAGTGGCTCAGGAGGTCGAGTCAACTCCTTGAGGAGTTTAAACATTTTCTAACGCTCAACTGGAGGACTGAAGGATAGCCCAGTCGGTAGAGGGAAGGATCGACGTTTTATGGTAAGCAAAACAGAGGAATCAGGTCGGGTACCAATTTGTACTGCGTTTCAAAGTATTGATATAGAAGGATGTAGTGTAGATGTCGTTCAAATTATATTTAGAGATACATGGATATAACCCACGCTGGCCCGCTAAGGACTGACGCCGCAACGCCAAAGAATGTGGAGGGGACACCCGCAGGCGCGGGACACGCCGACTCTTTTGATTTTTACGGACATTATCGGCTTGCATGTGTAGTATGTCGGTGTCGAGGCATGCATGCAAACACAACTTAGAGGCACAGATAACACGTGAATGCATGTGTGTGGATACAGTGCTGGAAGAGGGGACATTATGGACAGTTCTATGGACAGCTAGTTAGGAGTTCATGCGAGCACTCGTGCAAAGCCGAGAGCGAGACCTGCAGCACCAACAAGGGCTCCAATGAAAGTACCAGAGGGGATTATTATACCTGCTCCAGCAGATGAAGCGGCTACTGAGCTAGTAGTAACGTCAGCCAAAATCAACTGAAAATGCTTCTTGCTCACCTAGCTGCTGAGACAGCGCTCGCTCCGCCACTAGTACCTGCAACCGCCGCGCTGCTTGCGGCCGAAGCTACACTCGCACCTCCACTGGTGCCGGCACCAGCTACACTGGTTGCTGCCGATGCGACACTCGCGCCTCCACTAGTGGCATCACCTGCCACACTAGCTGCACCACTAGTCACGACGGTGTAGACTGAGCCACCAATTGAAGTGACGTCTGTGGCGAGACTACCACCGGCCGAAGTGACGATGGTGTAAACTGATCCGCCGATCGAGGTAACGTCGGTAAAGACTGAACCAGCACCAGAGGTAACGTCTGTGAAGACTGAACCAGCTCCGGAGGTGACTTCGGTGAAGACGGATCCGCCAACAGAAGTGATGTCACCACCTACAGACGCCGCACCGCCTGTAACCTGCGAGAAGACCGAAACAGCACCACCTGTAACATCGGAAAGGACAGAACCGACTGATCAAAACATCAGCAACGATTCTAGCAGATTTCAGATCTAGACTGACGTTGTCGCCTGGCAACGCCAGCAGGCTGAGCGCGTTTGTTTGAAGCACCGGCGAGCCCAATTCTGATCGGGGGAGGTGTTGGAGCGGCAGCTGGTTCAGCCAAGACTGATGTCAAGGCGACGAGTGGGAGTAAAGCGATAGCAGAGAGACGCATTGTGAACGTTGTGTGGTAGATGATTGGCTGGTTGAGCGAGAGAAGAATATGTAGAATGACAAGAATGAGAATGCACTGCTTTGTTGATTGATCTGTTTCAACCTGTGCACGTATCCCGATTCTGTGACACTTTTGCAGGGATGACGTCACGTGTTCCTCGACCCGAGACCGTCCGAGACGTCTCGACAATCTTCATTCATCTTTTACTTCTACAAAAACTCCACACAAACAGTATTTTTCACTAGAACAGCTTGTAGTGGTTGAAAGGGGCTTCGTTCAACTCTTTGCCATCGATCTTGGTGGTCTCTCCTGGACTACTAATGGCCAAGACTCCTGGAATTCGATGTCAGCGCTTTTTTTACCTATGAACGTCTCGTGACGTACGGGCGGGCTTGTCAGTTTTGTTGGACCAACCGTGCAATCCAGCGACGCAGATAAGCAAGTCACCAGATTTGAGCGTCTTGGAGGTTCCATCAGCGAGGCCGAGCTCGAGCTCGCCATCGAGAACAACGATGTAGTCTATGAACTCAGGGTTAGATTTCAGCAATCAATCACACCATACACACCAAGACTGCCGGTGTAGTGGACCGGGAACTGGGCACCTGGAGGGAACTCTAGGATAGCCATTAGTATAAGTCTCTGTATCCGGGAGGCGAGACCGGAAACATACCCATATAAGCAGAGGAAGGACCCATTGAGTGAATGCTGCCACTGTCGGGTGCCCTGGTAGTCCCCTCGATGGCGGTGTCGGGATTTCCAACGTAGCCATCTTGTACATAGGCAAGACCAAGAGACAGTCCACCCTGAGATGGTGCCAACTCGATCACCGAGTCAGCGACGACTGGAGAGGCATCCTTAGTAGAGTTAGTAAGGACAATACGGCGAGGCGCGAAAGACATCTTAAAGTTTGTGGATCGTTCTGGGGGGATGAGGTAGGTCTTGGGGCTTGAGGAAAGCTCCAAGAGTCTCTGGTTATATAGGCAGCATCGCTGGCAGACCGACGGCAGGTTGACTTGTTCTTGGCTATTGTCCTCTGCCAACAGACCTATAGTTAGACTGAGCAGACCGTCGGCGGGACTTTATAAATAATTCCGGCAACCCCGAAATATTCAAATACCTTCGGGCCAAGTCTTTTCTCGTACGCAAGACTACACCAATACACAAGAATCGTGCACGCTATAGAGCGTGGAAGAAGAAAAGTCCATGTCATGTACCCTTCTTCCGCTGTCTACAAAGAAAGATATCCTGTTCCCGACTTTGGCGAGGAAAGAAGGCGAATAAAACGGACCCCAGAAGAGGCTCAGAAATTCTTTCGACGATTACAACGAAAGGAGATTGGACGTGTTAATCCGATAATCAAGCACGAACGCGCTGTTGGATTCGCAGCATGGATCTTGATGGCTGGTTAGTGGTCCCCAAATCCTATCCACTTGACGATATATGCAAAACGGCTGAGATGAATACTTGTTAGGTGCTGGTACATATGTTGCGTTGTTTGCGGATTTTGGTGATAGAGAGCATGTATTTTCTCCTGTAAGTCTACTTTTCTCTTTCCTAGAAGAGTATTGTCAAATGCTCTCTTAAGAATTTACTGACGGATTCGTAGCTAAGAAGACGATATCAAAGATTCCGAAGTTCTTTCTTTACGCTATCGCCGGCCGAACGAGCTGCTCTAGGTCTGGATACACCTTGAAAACAAATAATCAACGACGGGAACCCATCATAGCATCGACTAGACTAGTACAAGATCCAATGTGCACAATACGATACGATACCCTGCACTTTACTCTATACCAATGCATAATGTTATCACCATCACTGCCTCGAGAGAAGTCGACGCGTGTCTCAGTTCAGTTCAGTTGAATCACTTTCGAACCTTTCGTTCCCCTTCCCAGATTCCCTCCCAGATTCCCAATGGTCCTACCATTCCTATGTCACCTTCAGCTCTCTGACTCAACACTCCCAAAGTACTACGACCCCCAAGTTCTTCCTGAATCGCTCCGATTCCGATTCCGTGGTCCATATCGCTCCATCCACCAACCACACTGTGGATCTTCATCTGATACCCTACTGCAGGACTTGGTTTGATAAAAGCCCTACTTGGGACATGTCCATGAATGGGTGGACGAGCGGTATCGATATGAATCTTATCGGGATATCCTACCCCGCAAATGCATGTCAAGAAAATGACCAAACACATCCAGAATACAGCTTGAACAGCTGCTTCCCATATTTCCTCAGCAGTCCAATTACATCTTTCCTCTAAGAACGCCTTGAGGCGACACCAAGCCAAAGAATAAGTAGTCGGCGGTGGTGGTGGAACGAGTCGTGAGTGGAGACGTAGATGTGTAGCGGTTGGTGGTGAGAAATGGACCTTGCGACGTCTGTTGGGTGAGAAAACAGGTTGACGGCAGAACGAAAATGGGTTGGAAGGAGATAAGTAGTATTCCCTTGATGAGGGAGAGTACGGTGGAGATCTAGCTAGGGCTGATTCGCGGAGAGGTGATGGTGCGCAAATACGTGTGGTAGTGGTGAATGATGGTCGGAAAGTTAACGGTGGACCGAGCTGAGAGGGAGATTGCGTAGAGCTTGTGCGAGGACTAGTGATGATACTCGTCGTCATGTTGATTCTTTGTTTTGTTTCTTGGGGAAGGATTCGACAAAGGAACTGATTGTGCAAGGGGTATAAATCCTTAGATGAATGGACGACATGTTTTGCCAATTCAGAGGCCAGGTTAGTCGGTTTTGATATTCATATACTCATCCGTTCATTTACCGCGTAAGCAAGCCTAAGCCTAAGCCTGGATCACAATTCGTTAATGTTGATTGTGGAAAGACTGTTCAAATGGGCGAGACCGATATGCATACTACATTAATCCACTACATCCTCCTCAACATACCTCACGGACCATTAGTGGAACTAGCCCTAGCAAGCACGATACGTGACTGCAGGCTATTCGGATACCCATACAGTCCAAACCTTTCGGTCGTTTCGGACTCATCACGGCGACTGGACGAACTGACAAGTGTATCGTTGGTAGGATACAATGTTCGACCAGTATGAAATGAAGGGACAGGTGATCCCATACCGTCAGACGAAGACCTGGTCGGACTCGCCTCACCTCTTATGTACTCTTGAGAAGACGGTTCAAGTGGTTCTGATGTTGGGAAGAAGGCACCGTCGTACGCTTCATTATGGTCTCCAGGGCCAGTCACCAGAACGCGCTGTTGATCCCGCGCAGGAGAGATAGTCGTGGCAGCTGGGATCCTCGCCGTTGCTTTCGTGACAGCGACAGCGACAGGAGGGGAGTACGCAATGTAGTCTGGAAACGAGTTCCTCGTCCTCGTACTGGCTATCGCATCCCATTCTGCCTCTCCTCGTACTATCATAGGCCTCTGGGTCTCTTTGTCTTCGTCGAGAGTATGTTGATTGGACATGGTTTCAACTTGGAGGAAAGAGGGAATAAGGCGATCTCTTCGTCGTTTGTTCCATCCAAACAATCGGACAATGAGAACGCCCAAAGCGATCATAACGAATAAACCTGATTAATGATCAGCCAATCTACTCACATAACACAGTTCATATCATGAAGGTTCTATCGTGGGAGTTTGAGAGTGAAGGTCCAGACATGGGATTCAAGCACGGAGTATTGAAAGAAACAAGACCGTATCGACTCACCACCAAGAGCGATACCGGCCACGGCTAGTGGGAAGAGGTGGTTCTTGGTATTAAGAATAGAGATATTGGGGCTGGAATCATCGGCCGCAGAACCGACGGTGACGCTCGAAGTAGAGGAAGTAGATGGGTCGGCACTGAACGGTCCGGAAGATGTAACCAATATGGTCGCAGGAGCTACGGTAGCTGGGCCGCTTGTTGCACTTGGGATCGCATCTGAGACAGGAAATGTTGCCGGAGACGTCAACGGCGGGCCAGAAGGTGTCACGGAAGGCGTCGAGGGCGCTGTGGCTAAAGACTGAACTGTAAGGTTCGGAGTAGATGGGGCCGAATTCTGGTCGATCGGACTAGAGGATTGGGATGAAGAGTTTGGGTCGGTAATTTCCGAAATAGGGCTCGACGTGCTTGTGGACCGCACTGCGGGACTTGAGAATGTAAGGTCTTGGCCGGCTGTAAACGACAACTCCGGAGTTGAAGAAGAATCAGATTGACTGGCTGATGTCGTAGTCGCTCTGCGTATTCTCGATTAGCTGGAACTTCAAGCAGCTCAAGGTAACGAAGAGACGAACGTTGAAGTCTGGGTTATCTCCTGCACCGGCGGGCTACTTGTGACCGAATCGTGAGTGGTGGTAAAAGCTGGAGCAGGAGAAGTACTTAGTGCAACAGATGTTGAGATCGCGGTCGTATCTGATACACTCGAATGGGAGTCATCATCCTCCTTGTCATTCGCCTTGTCTTGCTTGTCACGACGTTGGATATCTTGCGAGTCGTTCATTAGTGCGAACTGCGTCTCGTCGATTCCGTCACCACTTCCAGAAGTCGTCGACGTATTTCTGGACCCGCCAGGAAAGAATATATTACTCATGGTGTCACCAGGACGTGAGGTAGCTCCATACAGATGTATAAACAGAGATCTTCAGTATCATTAGTAGAGACAAGAAAAGGGAGTCAGTCTATCGAACAAGATATCAGTGACTACGATTGATGAAAGAGAAGCAGGGTGACAACGGTTACTTGTCTTGGTCGCTCAGTGGCGTGCTCGTGTCAAAAGCCGGGATGTACATCAGTGGTATCCTTGACATCAGTCAATGTGAGCCTTCCGGAAGGCCTGTAATACCTGCAATTCTGTGAAACCTGTTGTCTAGCTTAGCTCACAACGTCCATCTCCCAGTGACAGATACTCGCCCCTAGCCCTATCAGTTAACTCGACTATGAAGAAAACCCACGTCATATCTAAACTCCCACTGGGTCGCGTCCAAAATTTCCGTCGCTTTGTCGTCTTGTCTTTCTTCCCAAGGGCCCGGCTCGTCTTGCTTTGCAAGACGTAGCTTTTCGACAGATTGGAAGCGTCCCCCCTCATCTCTCTTTTCCGGAAAGATAGAGAATCGATTGACGTATATTTCCTGTCGACGGGTATAGTATCTTTTACGGCTACTCCCCTAGATAGACCTCTACCTTTCTTCTTGTCTCTCCAATGTCGCTTCCTTTCGGGGGATGATCATGACCTTCGCTCCCCTGCTTTTCATTAGGTGGGGTTGACGTGTCGGTTGTGGGAATGATTTGGGGTAGATAAGGTGGGTTGGAGGAATCCGTTATTTCATATCCTTGCTTAAAGGCGGTTCGCCATTGAGGATTTGGGAGAAACCAACGGAATGACATTCTATGTTATACTACTATGCATCTCGTATATCTATCGTCCTGTCCTCGCTGCTCGTTGGTATAATTTGGTCATTCTCATGTTGTGCGAGGCTTCTTCATGAGAAATTGTACAGATAATAGCTGCAGCAGAATAGCATGCTGATACCGGCGGCATGTTACTGAATTTCCCTCCACCTTTTGATATTCTGTTTTTCATTGTACGAACATTCTACTACGATTCGTAAACCAGGTTGCTCTACGCCTCGTATGCGTCTGAACAGCCCGACATCATGCCTCCAAAGACCAATAGGATCACGACCTTGACGGCATTCAAACCTGTATATCCACGCCGACTTGAACGAACAGTGAGACCACGTCCTAAGCTCACTTCGAACATTCTTCCCTTTCATCGTGATCCTGCCCACACAATCCCGACCAAATGGAATCTTTACCGATCTCTTCTCCGCTCAGCATCTTCATATCGTCCTCCTTCCTCTGGCGAATCTTCATCAGGTTTGACGGCTGTTCGACGAAAGATCAAAGAGACTTGGCGAAGATTTAGAGGAATGACATCTCCTTCTCAAACTCGAGTGATATTAGATCGACAATATACTCTTCTCGATAAGATCAGATCATCAGATCCTCAACTTGAAGAACTCGACAAGTTTTATACCAAAGTATATGCTATTCGAGATACACCAAAGGCACCGGTTCCTAAACCTATACCTAGATTAACAGGTGGATTCCTCTTCCCAACATATCATAATCCACCTCTACCGAAACTTCATCCTCAGCCTCCAGAAATAAGCGGTATGATACGACAGCGTATCAAAGCACGTGCAAAGATTATCGATAAACTTCGCAGGTATCGCGAATGGGGCGAAGATATGACGACCGAGACAAAGTTTTGGCAGCGTATCAATGCAGTCAAGAAATCCGGTGGAGACGGTGGTGGTGTTGGTGGTGTTGGAGGAGGTGAGGGAAAAGTAGCAGATCATTGGACTGGTGGGAGATTTACTTGGTCAAGGGAACAGGATGAGCATTTGAAGCCTATTCATGAGAGTATGGAGAAATATACGGCGAGATCGAAAATGATGTACGATGAGAAGACGATAGAGAAGGTATTGATGGCGAGAAAGGTCCGCGCTCGTGTGGCCAATGAGATGAATAGGAAGGATAATATGGAAAAGAGGAAAAAACAGGAGAGGGACCAGAGGGGAGAGCTTGCATTGCGAGAGTCTGCACCAGGACCCAAAACTGCTCGAGGTGCTGCTGCAAAGACATAACAAAGCACATATTGTATCATCATCATGTACCGCATGTTGTGGTCTTTGCAGCACTCTTGGGGTCCTGTTGATCCTTACATACGATCGAGATCTGCTACCATGGCTTGCCCCACCGCTTGCAGCACAGCTACTTCTGCCTCGCCTAAATCGCCGTGGAAGTCGGCTTCTTCGCCCGTCGGACCACCTTTATGTCCTAGCTCCTCCCCATTCCCTAAAAGCTCACGTTCCTCTTGGCCCTGTCCCTCGTCTCCATCGCTGACCTCCGAGTCTGATCCATACTCTCCCAGTGCCATTAGCCCTTGATGCGCCTTCATCTTCTTAGCATCACTGTTCTGCCCCGCAGCTTCTTCTTCCACAGGACCACCTTTACGCTTATTGCCCCAGCCCGAATCTCTTTGTCGGCCCATATCACCTCCGGAACGAGGCTCTGCAAGAGGAACAATTCGCACTCGACCGCCGCTGACCGACTCTTCCCATGCTTTCTTGGATATCAGGTGTATGGCAGGGAACTCGACAAAGGCTGTACCTCTCAGAGCTTCGGACAGCGTTTGATTGGTATCAAGCGGCGGAAAGTAAAGCCTTGGATGTTGGTCAGGAAGATCATCAGGAGTTGGCCGTGCAGGCGAAGGATGGAATGGAAGTAGAAGGATAGCATCTTCGGCCAAGTCTGGTGAAAGCAGTGACGAAAGTTTTGGCAATATGGTTACGTCCGAATGAGAAAAGAGGACTCGATGTTGAGTGATCGTCTTTGGCTCGTCTGCCTCTTGTTCAGGCAAGAGGTCTTTCGGTACAACGATCTGAACGGTGAGGTGTATAGTCTGATTTCTGAACCTTTGTCAGACTCTCGTCTTAGGTGACAGGGGACTCGATAATGGACTCACTTGGCATTATATCCACTCTGATTCGACTTTCGCCGTCCCATTCCATCAGGCATAACTTGCATCCAAACACCTCTTCTACCCAATTGAGCTCTGAGAATCTCATGACCTGATTTTCTCGTTCTCCCATTACTCATAGCACCAGCACCACCACCTCTTCCTCCTCTGCCTCTTCCCCGTGCTCCTCCTCCCCTGATTCCACCACTTTCATCTTTCGGTAGTCCTTCACCCCAAGTAGCGATCTTACGTCTTCCTTCTTCCAGCCAACGGAAATCATCACTCCATGCTCCTTGACTGAAATCCTTCAGTGGTCGAAACGCAGTAGGATCTCTGATACCGGTACATGCGAATCGTTCTTTATGGGTCTTGGAACACGACAGAGAACAGGTCGCAAGTGAACATCGGGGACATGTGTACTTGGATGTAGCGGTTGAGCAGATTGCGCAGAGTTGTGTACGAGGCTTGGATGGACCTGCTATAGGTATTTCAGTCATTGTGGACATTTTATAGAGAGATTTGAGAACAGAGATTCAACTTTTCAATTCACCAGGAACGAGATCATTTACGGCGTCATCCGCCGGTAACTAACAAACTACTAGGTTCTTGGCGGAATGGGTTGCTTATTCAACATCGACTGAGCAGGTGGAGGTGGTCAAGCTTCAAAAGGATAAGAGGTAAGGAGTAGAGTCGGACACTATGTAGAACTTGAGACAGTATGGCTTCAAGTACACTTACAATTACAACTACATCTACACCTCGTATACTCGTTCTCGGAGCTGGCGAGCTCGGGCTTTCAATCTTACGAGCACTGAGTGATCACTCACGCCCAGTGGAACTCTCGGTCCTGCTTCGCGCCTCGTCCTCATCAATATGCTCAGTATCATCTCAACTGCCCCAAGTCCGGATTATCCAAGGCGACTTGACACTACCTTCAGCCGAACTATCAACGTATCTTGTAGGGTTTGACATTGTCATCAACGCTTCTGGATTCTCGGCAGGTCAAGGTTCTCAAACACGTATCGTTCAAGCTGCACTAAGAGCCAAAGTCGGACGATATATCCCATGGCAATTCGGAGTAGACTACGATGTGATTGGGCGTGGGTCGAGTCAACCTTTATTCGACGAACAGCTAGACGTTCGAGATGTCCTACGAGCACAACTTGATGTCAAATGGACAATAATCTCTACTGGTTTATTCACGAGTCTACTATTCGAGCCTACCTTTGGCCTAATAAATCTGGATTCTGGGATTGTTAGAGCATTAGGAAGCTGGGATAATAGAGTCACAGTGACTTCTCCAGATGATATCGGCAAGCTCACAACTTCGATCCTACTGGATGAAGAATCAGCTCCAGACGGCGTGGTCTATATCGCTAGTGATACTACCACTTTCAACGGAGTAGCTCAAGCAATCGAACGCACTGGAAAAAACGTGCAAAGAGAGGTGATCAGTGTTGAGGAGCTGGAGGAAAGGCTGAGGAAGGATCCGGAAGATAAGATGGCGAGGTATCATTTGATCTGGGCAAGGAATCACGGCGTGGCGTGGGAGCTGAAAGATACCTGGAATGGCAAGCGGGGCATCAGGGTGGAGAGTTTGGATGACTATCTAAAGACGAACAGCTCAAAGAAATGAATTCGGAAGATGAGGTCCATGTTAGGACGATTGCTACTTAATGATGGATTCCCTTGGCCGGGGTACGTCGTCTTTCCGGCAAGCGAGAATGGTGGATAACCTTGCATCAATGCGGAATGAATACTTGGTACAACAGACATATATAGCTCACTAACGCTTACATGTGCTCTCTCTTTCTCTCTCGCGCCTGAACCCAGGTTTGTCGACTTGAACAACACATCACTTTCAACACCCAGGCCTGGCTAGTGCGCTTTGGCATACATGTCCACCGGGACATGGCCTATATAATGTGTATCTCCAAACCCGCCCACATAGTAAATATCAACGGGATCGAATCGTGCCCACATGGAATCGAAAGGATGTTGCTGGTCATGTGGGAACCACCATGCGTCCGGGTGATAGGATCTATAGCAATCTTGTAGACTGCGTGATTCTGATGTGGATAGATTATCTAGTATAGTCATATTCTACGCCAAGCGAATGATCAGCACATGACAACTCAATATTCTGGATAAAAGGAGATGGAGATGAAACTGACACCTATGAATGCGACTCTGCCTTGAGACATTGCTGATGTATGTGGTTTTGTAAGAGATTGGACAGTGTAAGACGCGTATTGTGATGGTGTGGAGAGGATGTTGCGGGTCGAAAGTGAGATGGGGAAAAGTAGGAATGTGAGTGATGGCGAGGGATGGCATGGAGCGTGATACTGTTTACAAGAGCCCATCAGCTACATGACACGCTCGAGGACACAACCACAGTCTAGACAACGAACCTCCATCAATGCAAATGGTCGATCTGGGATACCGTCAGCTCGTGCTCCCTCTTAGTGCAAAGGGTGAATAGGAGCTCTACTCACCGGCATCAGGTGAATGAGAAGGAAAGACACTGGCCAGTGTACCAGTAGTCACATCGTTCACTAGATGTTTGATGAACGATGCTATCAAGCGGATCAGCTTTGATTCAATCATGCAAAGAAAGACAGAGAGCCTAACCAGCTTCTTGAACAGTCTCGCGAGCTTGTTCGGGCTGTTGGGATGGTAGAGCAAGACACGACACCACAGCACAGACAATGATTGCAATAGCAGTTGGTACTCGCATCTTACTCGTCCTCGTCCAGTAGAACAAGTAATCGATCAAGAATCCGGATCTACAGAGATGATCGTCCCGGGACGATGGGGTCTCCACAGCCAAGTGCCACACTCACTTGATGCCGAAATTCCGAAATTCAAAGAGACAGTGCCACGTCAAAACGCCGCGAAACTCCGTCAATTCAGCGAATCTTGGGTCGATTCCCTGGCGCTCGACGAATCGCTTGTGTTGAAGTGGATTCTTGGTTTTTCTCTCGTTTCTTTGGACTTCAAAACTAGAGTGTTGTTGCCCATCATGGTGAGTCGAGCTAGTCGAGTTGTTGCCACGAATGTCAGCAGTCGAGGAAATGCGAGGAGTGAGAATGGGACAGGAAGGAAGATCGATGAGAGAGGATGTGTGATCGTGTGCTGGATGAGGATATGATCGATCTTGGTGCTTCTTGGAATAGTGTTGTTCTGGAGCGGTGTTGCTGTTGGATCCAATGAGTGTCGTTTGAGCAGAAGCTGATTATGCTTTTTCTTCTAGGACGTAAACGGCCCAGTCACTCTCCGAACTTCCAAGTTCATCACCAACCGTCTATTAAACCGTAAACAATTCGTCCTCACCGTCCTCCACCCTACTCGACCTAACCTGTCCCGCACTGAGCTCTCCGAGAAGCTCGCAGCACTGTACAAGACCGAGAAGGATCGTGTCGTCGTCTTTGGCTTGAAGGCCAAGTTTGGCGGCGGTTCTTCCCAGGGTTTCGGTTTGATCTACGACGACGAAGAGTCCCAGAAGAAGTTTGAGCCTCGACACCGTTTGGTCCGAGTAAGTTTCTCTCTCCCCCTCTTTTCACATCGCCCCCTTGCCTTCAGTCTAAAGCAGTGAAAGCGATTGTCGTTGAGAGAATGTTTGCTCATGTTGTTTTTTCTAGTCGGCCCTCGCAGAGAAGGTCGTCAAGCCTTCAAGGAAACTCCGAAAGGAGAGGAAGAACAGGGCAAAGAAGGTCAGCTGGCCATGTCGTGAACAATGGAGCATAGCTGACGTTGATATAGGTCCGAGGTACCGCAAAGTCCAAGGCTGCAGACCCCGCCAAGAAGAAGTAGGGCGTTGGGGATACTGGACTTGGATTGCTGGACGACACGCACTTGCTATTACTCTCTCGGAGATGTATTCTTCCTGCATCTGATGGTTTTCTGGCCGTTCCTGTCGTCGACTTGCTGATTTGACACCTTGCTCATCCTTATGTCTGTCTAATAGTGGGGTTCGTTGGGATTTGGGATTTCTGGCATGTACTCATTCGGGAGAGCGCTCACTCGGAGCACGACGGGATACTTGTTGGAACGTTCACACTGAAAAGAAAAGCAGATTAGGGTGATACTATTCATGGAGTGCAGCCAAGAGCCAAGAGGAGATAATCTACATATAATAAACACGATAATCGATGACCTCTAAGAGACAAGCGAGTCAAACCATCCGTTCATACCTCAACCCAGGCCTCCTTCTGACCCCAAATCAAAACATCTCCGGCACACTCAAACGTTCTGGTCCTCTCTGCTGATTTCCCTCTTACTTTCTTACCCATATTCAAACTGGTTCTCAATCCCGCTTCAACTTTTACCAGCTCCTCCCATGCTTTGGTGGCGTGTTCCTTTTTCAGGTTCTCCACCTTGGTTTTCGCTTGTCCGCGTGATGGTCTTAGAGCAGAGTTGGTGGATTTTGCACTCCCGGAAGGTTTACGCAGTCCACACGAATGCAGTAAATATCGAATCAAGTAATGCAGCCACTAAATCCGTTCTTCAGCTCTTGAAGGTGAAGGAAAGGAGGAAGAGGAAGGAAAGGAGGAAGAGGAAGGAAAGGAGGAAGAGGAAGGCAAGGAGGAAGAGGAAGGCAAGGAGGAAGAGGAAGGAAAGGAGCAGGAGTTTGTAAGGAAGATGGATTGAGACACATACCATAACGTTTGTTACTGGATGATAGCCGCTCCAGTCTTCGGCGATCTGATCCTTCATGGAGCGGTATACGTCCCACTGATCTCCAATACTATCGTACAGCTCTTCAGGCAATGGGGTCCAAGCTGTACGATCTGGCATATCAAGTCGTGATAGTCCAAAGTCAATGATGGTAGCTCTGACTCCGGAATACGCTGGATCAAGGGCAGAAGTACTGGATTCTCCGTTTGGTGAACATGATGTGATAAGGATCTGACCCTCATGTAGATCCCGATGCTGCCCAGTGAGCTTGGTTATGATAGTCAAAAGCTTACCTCGAACTTCGTCCAGTCTTCAGCGCGGGACAACGCATCGACGACCTGCCAGAATACGCTTGCTGCTTGCATCCATCCGGTGATTCGATCGAATTGGAACATTTCCAGGTCTGGTCCGCCATGTGAGAGTACAACCAGAGCATATTGTTGCTTCGCTGAAAAGGAATCTGGTCGGACAGAGGCCGATCCCAATGTGAATTTGTATTCATCCCATGCTGACAATAGCTTAGCAGGATATGTGCCCTCGACATTGAAAGCACTACGGATTGTCCATTAGAAAAGGTTATAAGAATATGGATAACGAAGAGACGTACCCAATGAATCGTGCAAAACCACCACCAGGAGTGTTTGTCATCCGCTTGGTGACCTCCAATTCGCGGAGAACATCTGCAGGAGAAGAGCAATCAGGTTGCTCTCGGTTCTCAACCGATGTAACAATTCCTTCACATAGCAATGGGATCACCTTGACCACGACCTCATCGCAACCGTTCACATTCACTGCGAAGACCTCGGAATAGGACGCCTCTCCGATTTTATGAACTACGGCTGGCCCGCTTCGTACGCCAAAGACAACTTGCAGGAACGTGCTGGACTCGAAAAAGCCATCAAAGGAATCGGTACTGGTGGACGAACAAGATTCAACGAGTAGTTGCAAATCGGCCGTCGTCGAGTTAGAATCCACTTGGTCTCCGCTTAGAGTGATATTGGCCAACTGATCGCTTAAATCGACAGAGATGTCTCGAATAGCCTTCGAGCTCGAGATGGGAATCACAACTCCATCAAACACTTCTCGAGGGCTCTTCTTGAGTTTTGTCTTGGATGATTTGGTCTGCTCAGGAGTGGCTGGGCTAACTGACTTTCGAGGTATGACTTTCTTGCCTGGACGGGTAACCTTTCGTGGCTTGAGAACGATAACTTCAGGCTCAAAAAAATCAGGTGTAGATAGTAGCGCCTTCCCTGTCACTTTGCCAGTTCTTGGTAAAGACGGTGTGGGTGGAATATTTGAAGCATCGGAAGAAAGCTTGCTTCGAAGAGGCGGACGGGTGGCAGGAGGAGGAGAAGGAGAGAGCGAAGCATCTTTCGAGAGTGGTTTGGCTGGAGAAAAATCGTTGTGGATCGAGATGATTTGCTGTACGCCTGTTAGCACCATGGTACGCATGAGACCGACATGACTCACAGCCTTTTTACGTCCATAGACGGTGACCTGTTGGTTGTCAGTATGTTTTGATTTGGAGACACATCATTGTGCCTGTCTCACCTTCTTTGTCTGTATCCACAGAAAAGTAAAAGCAGTCGCGTCAGCCAGAGAGCACTTTCATCGACGTTGCAGTAGGAGGAAGCGGTGCTCACCCTTGTACCTAGTCCAGACATGATAATAGATCTTCCAAGAGCTATCTCTGGAGCGGTCGAAGTCTCTGATTGAAGTAGAAATGCATGGAAATGAGCAAACAAGCGGTTGTTGACAACTCATATAAAAGCCACGTGGCTTCAGGGTTTACACCTTCAGTTCGACTTGTTTATGGCGTTCCATCCTTGTTCACATTTTCATCTATTTCTTTACGTTTACAGCTCTAACAGCTGTCAAGGGGTTCTTCAGGATGGCTACTTCGTCCCAGACCTATACATCTGTGGAGGGTTACGCCTTTCACCTCCGAGCGGACCTTCGGACGGCGGCCAATGAGGGGTTGGCTCCATTGCGGAATACCATGGAGGAGATGGGATATGGTTGGCTAGATGGGTATCTCGAGGGAGTTGTTGGAAGTAGCTCAAGGTCAGTAACGAAAGTCGTTCTGTGAGAAGTATGCTAATTCTGCACGTAATAGAGCACCGATAACAGAGTTGATGAAAACACCATCAAGGACGGCAACGACAAAGAAAACACGAGCGACAACAGCGGCAGCAAAAGATCGAACGGAGAAGGTCAAGGGGCTTAATACTCGCTTAGCACTATTGAGTCCTAGTCCAAGCAAAGGTAGTCCAGCTGTACGTGTGAGCTTGCTTGAACGCCAAATGTGGGGAAATGCTTAACAACACTCGTTGATAGGCTCGACAACCTTTCTCTCCTCTTCAACCTCGATCGTTGAATGCTCCTCTTCCGCCACAACCCATCTTCTCGCCCTCGCCCTTGAAGTCTCAAGCTACTAAAGGTAAAAGCAAAGAAAAAGAGAAAGAAAAGGGCAAGACCAAGGCGACAAAGGGCAAGAAAGGGAAAGGGAAGAAGGTGGATGAAGGGTCTGTGGGGATTCTGTCACCACCAAGCAAAACATCAAGCCGAAGTAAGCAAGGGGCTCAGGTCATCGAGGTTGAACCATCGCCTACGGGACCATCAATAACTAGAACGGAGGCGGAAGAGCCTGATGAACCGGATATTTTGGTCAAACAACCTAGCAAGGCAGACTCCACGGTCGACAATGACCTCGAAGAGAATCAAGCACGTCGACCTCCAGTGAGCGGCAAGACCGCACAGGGAAAGCCGCGGTTTTCTGAAGAGAAAATTCCGGAGCGAGGGGGAAAAGATCTAAGCGATGCCCCAGTAGCGCCGCCTCAAGCTGAGCAGTCGATGCAAGGTTCGGTCGGGAAACTTGATGCAGTAGAAACTCCATCTCCCATTACCACCTTCGAGCTTGCGCCGGTCGTGGCGACGACCAGTTCACACCCTGTGCGAGTACCCGATCTGTCCATGATTGCCGAGGAGAGTAGCAGAATCGATTCAGCATCGGTGTCAATTGAGTCCCTGGCAGTCACTCGTTCAGTGGCTGCAGAGGGGAAGCCCGCCGAAGAGGTTACGATCAAAGGGTCAGCCGCTTCTCAACCTATCCAATCAGCACCACCACCTCCCGCTCCCGCACCAAAGGTGCCTGTTCGCCAAGTCCGATCTTCATGGCTGAGCAAAGCTCTCGGTACCGACACTGTTCCCGTCTCGCATACTTCGGATCTACGGAAATCCTTTGCTGCTGGAGCTGAGCTCCGCAAGTCTTTCGCGCCAGTAAGCGACAGCCGCAAGTCATTCGCCGCGTCATCTGTCCGACCCAACACCCCAGTCGACCTCGCAGTAGCTCGGAAGAGTATTGCTCCGGCCAATGTGCTCAAGCGGAAATCTGAGGTTGGAATGGAAGAAGAGACTTTACACATCGAAAGACCTGAGAAGGTGGCACGATTCGACGACATGACCCAACAGGCAGTTATCACCCCTCAGAACGAAGTGCATTACGATTTCCCGATTGCTCTGGCTTCCTCACCTCGCGCAACAGCATCCCTTCCTCATCTGACTCCAGCTGCCAACGAACACAGTCGTGGTGAACGCGGAAGGTCCGATATCCATAAAGTGTCCAGAGCCCTAGACGAGCTTCGTGAAAGAGCTCAGGCCAAAGAAGCAGCGGCAAAAGCAAAAGCTGCAGCCATTGCTCACGCGCAAAAGATTGCAATGTACGAGCCCAAGGCGCAGAGTACTGGTTCTGGCTTCCTACGAGGTCTGGGGAACAGTCTAGGTCGATCGCTCGGGTTTGGGACCGCCAGGTCAGCAGAAGAGGAGGCCAGACAGCGAGAGGAGGAAGAGCTGGCGGAGCAGCAGGCAAAAGAGGAGCTAGAACGGCTGATGGCTGTTTCGCCGAATTCAATACGAGAACATACCGTACAGGACATGGGCCGGTCGACAAGTCCGCTAGGGCAACCGACTCAAGATAAGCCTCGATCCAAGGCTCCTGGTCTGCCAGTAGATCTCGTCGCAACCTCACCTGTTGCCCCAGTCGATCAGCTAGACGAGGACGAGGTGATGGACGAGTCGGAAGTCATTGATGAGCTAGACGACGACGAGACTGATGAACGTGCACCATTAATCACGGTTGCGGATAGCAAGACCCGATCAACGACTCCAACTGGTACGCCCCCTCGAGTGCCAGTCGCTGTCGCCGCAGCGCCACCATTACATTCACGCATTGAAAAACACGTGCATGGCGAAGCAGCCAAGAAGCCGAAACTCATGCCGGAGGAGGAGGCACCTGCATCTCAACGAACCGAGGCAGCGCAACTGATCAAACCTCCCACAGTCCTGGCGCAAGACAAGCCAATCATTCAGGAAAATTCGAGGTGGGCGGGCGCTGGCATGGATATGGAAGAGGATGAATTGGATGAGGAGGAGGAAGAAGAAGAGAGAATCGAAGAGTTACCCCGGAAGGGCGAAGTGAGCTGACGATTTCTGTTTCCACTTGGGTCTTACTGATGCCCTTCTAGCATCGGGACGATCAAGCCAAGTTCAGTATGGCTCCTACCGCTCTCTCAGCGTCGACCTCCTCGCAATCTACCAGTGCTGGCTTCTTTGGACACGCTTCAACGATGGCTAACAAGGCGCTCGGCGTCAAGGCGTCCGCGGGCCCGGTGAAGAGCATACAGCTTGCCGCTGCTGCTGCGAAGAAGGTGAGTCGACTGTGGTACTCTGAGAGACCCGAACAGTGCTGACCTCCGTGCTAGGAGCAGGAGGCTGCTGAGCGCAAGGCGTACCTGAGAGAGCAGGCGGAACAGCGTCGTATAGAAGCGGCCCGCAAGAAAGCTGAAGAAGACCGTATCAAAGCCGAGGAGGAGCGCAAGGCCAAAGCTGCAGAGGCGGAGGAAAGACGAGCGCGTCAAGCAGAGATTGACGAGAAGAGACGTCAGCGGCTGGAGGCTGAGAAGAAACGTAAGGAGAAGGAGGACAGGATTGCGAAGGAGAAGGCAGCCAAGGAGGCAGAGGAAAGAGCAGTAGCGAAGGCAAAGGTGAGCATCTTAGTCCTAGAGGGGCCTGATTATCTGACTGATGGCGACAGGCCGAGGAGGAAGCCAACAAGAAACGAAAACTCGCGCCTCAACTGAATAAATCTGCTAATGGGACTGCGATGCACCCTGCTAAGCGAGTTGGGGCACCCAGTGGGCCTATGGCGGTCATGAAGCCTAAGGAACCATTCCGGCCGACTAAAGGACCAAATGCTCTTGCTTCCTCCACTGCTTCCAAAATTGGGCCGACTGGTTTCCGGACTGCCACAACCGTTTCGATTGAAGCCAATATCACACAGACATCGACCATCTCGCTTGTCCAGCAACCTCAGGGCGAGCGACGCCCTCTTGGACCACCGTCTCGTGCATCTCACCAGCCAATGGTACCTACCAACACCATCCGGCCGGTCCAGACTGCTTCCACTGGGCTTAACACCAATGGCAACCCTCAGCCAGCGGCAGTACTTCAAGCGCAGAGATTAGCTCTCAAGACACAGATCGACGAGGTGCAGTCTGAGGATATCGTTCTGCCAGACATCGCATCGGAATACTCCAACTCGGATGACGAGTCGAATGCGTCGCCCGACTTTAAGCGACCAGCATGGGCCGAATCACCTGCATTGCGAGCGGCGCTCGAGGCCCAGGCAACTCGAAATCCTGATGACTTGTTCGGAGAGATCAAGCCAGTCTCCATGGAGGAACTGTTTAAAGTGCGTCAAGGCAAATTCAGAGCTCGAACGAGTAGTGCGAATTGGGGTGGTGGTGATAGATTGACCCGGATGGAAGAGGTCGATTATGCAAGGAGAATGGGATTTAATAAGGGAGAGGGGAGTGGTACTGCTCAGTGATGAGGGTAGGGTGCCAGATAAGGGCAGTAAGCTATATAATAACGAAGAGGGTGCGCTATCCAGAGAGGAGGTGGATGTGTTCGTTAAGGAGGAGGGTACGGTGTCAGATAAGGAGCAGAGTTTGATGTCAGATAAGGAGGAGAGTACGGATGGGATGCTGTCTGTGTTTCGGTTACCTCGCGTATTCATCATTTATTTCTTATTACCCCATTTCAGCATATTAGTTTGGTGTCACGAATGCATGTGCATGGGTTATGAATATGACACTGCATGCACTGTTCGCCGTTCTTGACTGGGATCATCATAAAGGACCTTGCTACAGTATCTTTGTTCGTCTCGCTTGTGTAACCGTCCTTTGTTTGTGAGAAGAAGGGAGGGTCGAGGCGGAGTTTTGCAGTGCATACATTACTTCAACATGAATGATGGTGTATTCTTGTTCGTTCTGTATCTCTCTATCAAGTAGTGAACTTGAACAAGATGAGGATAGATTTGAATAGCCGCTATACACCTACTTATCATCCTACGTTTGGAACCACTGATCCTTCTACTGAAGATTACTTTACTCGACATCCAAGTGAGTTGAAGTTTCGTGTCATGTCGTGCTGTTCTCACCGCCTTTCATATCTATCACTTCAACACTGTATACATACCTCACTTGCCTATCAGCCAGTCACTCGTTTACCAGCTTTCACTTCGTCTATCTTACTGTAATTGTGCTAAGGCTGATGGCAATAGCTGGCTTTTACATTGTACTTGGTCTTGTCTTGGGCAGTATCGCCGTCTTCTCTCTATACGCACTTTGGCGTGGACCGACTCGACAATTTTGGATATGTGGTTGTAGACCACGACAAGACAAGAGACAAAAACAAGAAAAGGGAAACTCGGACATTATTACTACAGGAGTCATACAAGGTTCAATATGGAGTAGTGGTAGGAAAGGAAAAGGAGGAGAAAAAACAATGTATCTTACAGATATAAGACGACAAACTTTACCTTCAACTTCTACATCAACGCCTACACCTACTACGACCCAATCAGATCATTCAGGACAACAACCATTAATGAACAACCATTCACCCTCCTTCACACCCTCGCAGACACCACCATTACATCGTCCAGAACTATCTACGTCGACTTCGTTCTCTTCTGGACCAAGTAATCACACTCATTCATCAACACCTCCTCCGAATGTATCTATATCGTTTTCACCAGATCTACCATCACCTATTAGGTCTGGTACTGTTCCTCCCAATAGGCATAAGACGAATATATCATGGGCGCCTGAGAGTTATACTTCCCCTACAAACTCTTCTCGACATACGCCAGAGAAAACTAGCTACCCGAGATCAAGTCCTACTTTTGGTGTTGGAGGTGCAAGTCCTAGTATCGGTAGATCTCGTGCAATGCCTTTCTCAGGTAATACAACACCTATCGGTACCTCTCAGCCTGCTCCATGGAAATTCCCAACAACTACGTCGAATCCAGCATCATCACCACAAATCACTCGTCCAGCAACAGCAGCATACCCCCCACTGAGCGCGGCTTCACCACCTCAGATGATTCGTCCAGCGACAGCTACTCAAACGCGACCCAGCACGACACCACCACCACTTATCTCACGTCCAGCGACAGCCGCATCAAACACTTTCCCCACTAGGTCGACATATACTCCTTCGCCTAGAGGTCCAAGTAGGAGCAAGTCGGTGTCCAGCGGTCCAGAGACTGGTGGTGGTGGCGATTATTTCGGTCCGGCCCCTTGGAATGCCCCCTTGAATTGATCGTGCTGTATCGGTATGAGAATCTATGACAGGTGACATTATTTGATTTGATATGATTACTATAGATTCACATTTACTTCACGCATGTATGATTCTAGGGTGAAAACGCGCGAGGGAGACACGGTGATGGTTCCTGTCCGTGCGCTCTCCCCTAAACTGATCTAGACAGAGAGGGCATGAGAACAGAGGTCTAGTGAGATCAAGCTCGCATTGATGGCTCAACGTTGGGCGCGCAGACAGCAACGAGGTCCTTTGGGATGTGGTGTATAGCTTATATAACCCTCCTACTTCATCGCCTCGTCGGAACCATCTTGCTTCTCCCTAGTCCTCTTGTTCTTGTCTGCTCAACATCCATAAGGCCCCGTGTCATTTCTTGAAGAGTAATTTCCATAGTTTCACTGGAGGAATATCTGCATTGAGAGTATACGTGAAAGTTTTCTCAACCCAATATAAACCCTTTCGCTCCTACGCCATTCCAATTCTACCTCCGTCAAGCTCGCTTAATCTCCCTTGACTCTGCCCGTCACATAGCAATGCAGTATTATAACCAGCCTAATATGGGTGGGGGAGGCATGGGTATGGATCCTAGGATGATGCAGGGTATGATGCAACCTGGAATGATGGGAGGGATGGGTGGTATGGGCGGTGCAGCTGCTATGGGTGGTACAGGAGCTTTAGGTGGGATGGGCGTTGTGAACCCCATGTATGGCCAAGCTTATAGGCAGCTGGTAAGTTTGAATAATGCATTGTCTATGTCAAGATGTCAAGATGTCAAGATACTGACATAATATAGGGATATGACTATCAGTTACCCGATTCCACATACAAGCCCGATGCTTCTTGGGGTGCTTGGGACCTTGTGAGTTACCTATGTCGCCATCACAGTACTCGTGAGGTATCCAGCTCACATGAAAGGCTCGTGCTCGATATTCCAACGATCGTCTTGAACGACCTTTCTTCGAGAATATTGTCTGTTGACCCATTTCCCGCTATCTATAAATTCTCAATGTACTGACTTTGTCCAATCTAGATCAGTACTCTGACTAATTACTTCTCTAACCGCCACTTGTCAGAAGAAGCAGCACGTGAAGCCCATAGGCGAATTTATTTCCGCGGTGAGGGAGAAGATGCTGGGAACAAGACGCTCGGAGGTGCCGCAGCTTATCAAGCATATTTGTTATTTTCTCCCTAGTATTGAGATGTCGTATCGTCCAGCTGACCAGGAGGTAGGATCTGGGATAGGGATCATTACTCCGCTTATCATACTTACCCTTCTCAAGAGAACAGGGAGAGATTAGTTGGGTTGGCGGTCGCAGAACGTGAGTAGCCTCACACTGGTGTCGTTTGGCTGATATTGAATAAAATCAGTGTTCGCACTGTGGGACAATGTTGAGCCTCGTTCCAGTAGAGCCAACGTAGAAGAAGCATCCCAATACGCCGCAGCGACTGCCAAATACCTCTTTGACAGGGTAAGTGTTCCCACAAGCATGAACACAAGTTGCAATCCAGCGTTTTCGTCACTTACAGCACTTCTGCATCTGACTGTGGTGACAGCATTACGAGATCCAAAGTCAACGTGGCGGATATGGTTCTCGATACGGTAATGGAATCGGAGCCGAGGATGGTTCCGATGGTGGCGAGAGTGAAGGTCGGCGTATGCGCCGACGTTCAATCTACAATGGTGAGTTGTCGGTGGCCTCTGATACCACGCCATGATGTCCAAGCATTCTTCCTTTGGGTTCTATATCCTTTCTCATTCTTTGCCTTGGACATCTCTCCTTGGGAGAAATCTAACGGCAGCGTCTTCTTCTCCTTTAAACTCCTTTGATCATTGCCACTGTACAGTAACATTTTGATTCGTCATCGCGTCTTTCTCTTTCTGTTCGTTATCATTCCTCTTCTTTCCTTCCCAGTCAATCAGTCCACCACAATTTTCCAAGATGACTCGTTATCGTGAAAAGACACCCTATCCCTCACCTCGTCATTCGCCACTTGACCGTTTCCCTTCTCCGCAGTACTATAACAATCAACACACTCCACATCCTACTCACACTCATTCTCCTCCTCTTCATCAGTATCCACTTCCATTCCCTTCTCACCATCCTCAGACCCCATTCCATTCTCAAACCGCATTTCATCCTCAGGCTGCATTCCATCCTCAGACTCCATTTCATCATCAGACTCCAATCCATCATCAGACTGTATTTCATCGTCCGATGCCAGTCCACGATCATCATCCACACCATTCTCACATCGGACACCAGCTTATGAACCCTTATGTAGCTAACCCCGGCTACCCAGGCTACGGCCAGATGAACCCTATGATGGGTGGCGGTGGCATGGGCGGTATGAACCCGATGATGGGCGGCGGAGGAATGATGGGCCAAGGTATGGCCATGCCTGGAATGGGTTCGATGGGCATGCCGGGTACGATGGCGAATATGGGTATGAGCGGTGGACCGATGGGCATGGGAGCAGGTATGATGCCTGGTATGGGGATGGGAATGGGCGGTATGCCAATGGGTGGAATGGGAGGTATGAGCGGTATGGGTGCTATGGGTGGCGGTATGGGAGGTCCTATGGGAGGTATGGGAGGCGGTATGGGAGGTATGGGAGGTGGTATGGGTGTTGGTATGGGTGGTGGGATGGGTGGTGGGATGGGTGGTGGGATGGGTGGTGGGATGGGTGGTGGGATGGGTGGTGGGATGCCAATGGGTCCCGGCGGACTTGCCAACCCGATGAATGAAGCTCAAGCAGCTCCCGTGAGTGTTCCAACGTGTATCAAGACACACAAATCCCCTCCCCATACTTGTGTCTCCGAGAAAAGCTTAAAGTTTAGGGTATGCATCCGTATCACTACGGTACACAGTCAGGGGTAGCATATGGGAATCAACCGATTGACCAAATGGGTCATCCTACATTTCCTGGAGGGCCAGGAAGGAGCTGGTACGCTTACGGACAGCCGCGCTATCAGTGAGCATTTAGGGAAAAGTGAGATTGGGACTGCCAAGATAAAGAAGAATGTGAGATTTGGGAACAAATGAAGAGATTGAGATCAGGAAAGAAACGTTGAAGACTGGGAGATTCTGAAGGTCGGCGAGGTTGGTCAGTGGCGAAATCTATGTGGTTTGATCTGTGTGCCATTTACGTTTCTGTGTGCGAGATGTACTGTAAGATTTAGATGCATAGCAGGATTATGTACATACTTTACTAAGGCTGGTGGTACCAACAGGTTGGCCCTTTTGGGCTGCTTCGCCTGTTAGGCTATAGGAATATATCTGAAAGGAAGGCTTACTACACTACAGTAAGATGAAAATTCGTCATTTCTTTCCTTTGTTCTCTCAATGGGATAAAAACTACTCCTGTAAGCTATTTCACTGACCAATGAGTAGCCTGACCTCATCATATTCACCCGACGTGATCATATACACCCAAAGATCTCTCTGTGTCAATCAATTTATCAATAGATCAATAAATACCACTTATCGTCATACTATCACACTATACAATACAATACAATCGACTAGACCTTTCTTTCAGTTCTCAGCCTTCTGAACAATGGCATTCACGATACATCCCCTCTTATCGACCTACCCTGGGGCCTCATTCTTTCCCAACGGTAATCTAACCGGACCGCATCTCGCTCAAGCATCGGGAGGTGATTCAGGAGGATACTGGGCGTATGTACCGTGGGATATACCATCTATACCACCTCATCATCAATGGGGTTTACCACCTGCTTTGATCGCCTTAAGAGAAGGAAGAGGTACAGGCGTTTATGGGAGTTTAATCACTGAAAGACAAGAACAAGGACAAGGAATAGGACAAGGATTAGGACAAGGACAACGACTAGGACAAGGACAAGCAATAGGACAAGGACAAGGACTAGCACAAGGACAAGGAATAGGACAAGGACAAGGACAAGGACCAGGACTAGGAAGAGGTGTTCCGATTAATTATGGTTGGCCAAGGTATGGTCCTATGCCACTTAAACCTGAATTAGGAGGTTTTGGTGAGTTATTCGATGTTTTTTTTTCTTGGTTTGGTTTGGTTTGGTTTGGTTTGACATTATATGGCTTGGCTTGACATGATATGCCTTGGTTTGGTTTGGTTTGATATGGATTGCTTTCTGCTATTTGATCGTATTTTGATCGGAATGGATTGAGTTGGATGAAAGAGGACTACAAAGGGGAATGGAATGATATAGAGAGGATATAGAATCGATGAGAGAGAGCGGCAAATACTGCAAGAGCGAGAAGAAGAGAGGCAAAGACGAAAAGACGAAAAGACGAAAAGAGGAAAAGAGGAAAAGAGGAAAAGAGAGAGACAGAGACAAAGACAGAGACAGAAAACGATAGCTGAAGAATACCAGTGGGCAAGATCAATCCTTATGGAAGGAGCTTCCCTCACGGGTATTACAAGACGACTTATTGAGTTCGGACATACACATATCCCACACAAAGACGATCATCGCCATCTCTTGCAATCCAATAGTTCATGGAGGAGGATCATGTCAGGTACCGAGGAGACCCAAAAATATATGCATGCTGTGCTCTTGACTTTGAACCATAGCCATCCAAAGCAATCGATGACCAGCACCGTGATCACAGATCGTCGGCTCTGAAACACACACAATTAAGGAAAAAATCCCCTTTAAACCCAGACAACCCAGACTAGGCGGCGACCTTGGATTCCCCCTGCCGACGCCGCATCTTGACTCGAAGTTCCCCCTTGGGCTGCATCACACCCAGTCCTATCCTCGTAAAATCGGCTTTGATCGTATCACGCACGACCTGGACATCAATAGTCGCGATGAAAATAGCCAAGAACGAAAGGATTTCTGCCGACGCAAAGTGTCTTCCTACGTGTATTGTTCAGTACCCAGCACCACTCCTTGGCTTATGTAGAGAGAGACAGGGCCTACCTTCACACATGGATGAGCCTCCCCCAAAAGGAAACATTGGCCCTCTCGCTTTACCCTTCTCGTCGTCTGCATCATCCCCAATCCATCGTTCAGTATCCCAAATCTCGGCGTCTGTTCCCCAGGCTCCAGTCGTGTCGATATTTCCTGGACGTGTGACGCAGATAATTTCTTCTCCTTTCTTCACGCTCAATTCACGCCCCTCACACACCGCCGCGGGAAACGTCGTGTCGTACTCTGCTACACGGATCGAGAATGACGACGAGTGTACTCGGAGTGTCTCTTGGAGTGCAAGATTCAAGAGAGGGAGGAGAGTGATTAGTTCTGGTTGTGAGAGGTGCATCAATGTCGATATTTCCGGTGGATCTAGCTTGGATATGGTAGAGGATACCTCTGCTCGAAGAGAAGCGAGAACCTGTGGACGACGAAGTACTTCTATAACAGTCCACAAGCCAGCTACGAATTCTAGCATCAGCTGCAATCACTTATGGATATATAATGTATCAATGTTGAAAGATACTGACCAAATGGGGCATTTGCCTCGAGTGCCCAAGTCTCAGCCAGGAGAACTGTAGCCCAGTCACGCTTACTCCACCCTTCATCTTTTGCGATTTCCCATTGCACACACACAGCCGGGGCCATAGCTGCACGATCCAATTCGGTTGTAGTCTCCCACCATTCTTCGAGCATGGTAAGAATCTTCTCTCTAGCTGAGATGGCTTGTGAACGCATAGTGATTGGTAATCGAGCGAGATTCAGAATAGGAAATGCACGGTCGAATGCGATGAATGGTTTGAATGTCGTCCTGGCAGGGAAAGATGGTGTGAAGAAGGCTTTCGCAGATGCAGTGTACTATACATCATCTACTCAGCTTGAACGGTCTGCTGGGTGGGGATAGAGTAAAAGAGGCTCACAATTATTTCATACACCATTTCAAAGAGATCGACCTCTGCTCCATCTGCTTCATCCACTTTAGACAATACGAGTTCCTCTAGCTGCGTTGTATATTTCTGTATCAATTCGCCTATATTGACTAATTGTAGAGCTCGGTGGTGATCAGGGAAGAGACGATCGCTCATTGCTTGGGAGAAGGCCACAGTGTGAGTCATGCCGAAAACGAGACTTTGGATACTCCGACGTTTATATTCGAACACACTAACGAGTCATTATCAGCCGACCAACGATCCAGGTTTTTGTTGAGGTAGTCGAAAGTTGATAAAGAGTCAAGGTTGTAGTTCACGAGTGGAAAAAGACGACTCACAATGCCTTAGGGTTCTTGTAAATATATGTGATAAGTGCTGGTGAAGTGATAAAGATCCTTGTATCTCCCATTGCAGTCAACCGTACACAAGGACCATATTTCTTTCTAAAATCGAAATATAAGCACGCAACTTCTTCTCAGTCAATCAAGAAAGTCACTCACTGGACATTACAGAAGAAAGAATCCCCACCAGCCATACTGAGCGCGACACCAACCCAAGGGATCCAATCAGGAAGGAAGGGTGGTCTTTGCACCCCGCCATATGTCTCGGTCGGACGGAGATGGTAGAACAGCCGCCTGAGGACTAGAGCCAGAGGAAGTAGTAGAAGGAACGAGAAGAACATCCTCGTATAGCTCGTCAGGGAGCTACCTGCTCTTCTCAAGCCATCAACGAGATGAGAAAGGGAAAGTGAAGACAGAGAAGCGGGAAGAGAAAGGTGCTTTGGACGAGAAAGCGTGTAAGTTGAGTGACTACCAGTAGCCGGGACCCGAAGCCGAATCCCCGAAAGCCGCCGCGCTTCGATTTTCTCCCGTCAATGGGTCA